>VXBN01015192.1:99295-162025 GCA_013397395.1 Sinosuthora webbiana
AAAAAAAAAAAAAAAAAGAAAGAAAAAGCCCAAAATGACAGCAAAACAAGCCAGACCACTCCGAAAACCCCAAAACAAACCAGCCACAAAAATGCAGGAAAGCAACACGTTACTTCTGCAGGCAGTTAAACACAGCCTTTTCATAAAAACATAAATTCTGCATCTCTTACCTGACTGCGGCAACAGACACGGCAGATAACAAATTATGCAGATTTGCTTTTGGAGACTCTTTTTTTCCTACCACAGTTGTGTCTTTCAGAGCAAGCTGGTTAAAATGACAACGCTTTGAAGAGAGCATGTGGCTGTGACTGTTTCCCACCCTCCTTGAGCAGCCTGGGGAGTTGTTTGTGGCCACCCAAAGCTCTGCAGGGACGGCTCAGAGCTGCTGCTCCTTGTGCAGCCGGGTGTGAAGGGAGTGAATTATGGAGCACAGCTCCTTGTTCTGTGTCCAACATTTCAAAAGGAGCCTTGGGCGGAGCAGGGTGGGCTTTTCCTGCCCTTGGAAGGAGAAAGTGGCTCTTGTCTTTAGATGCATGTCGAGTAATTAGTTTTCTTCAGACCGAAGAATAACTAATCCGCTGTAGTCTATCCCAGTAAAGGGTCAAACAAAGACTTGGCTGTTTTGTGAGGAGAAGTTACAAAGCCAGACAAATAAATACATCCTCCAGCTGAAACACAGCTTTGTTCAGAAGCTTCAGGACCTGTCATGGATTTGAATTAAGGGTCCATCCAAGCCCTCTGCAGAGCTTTGGTGAGGAGCTGAGTTTAATAAAGGAAACCATCGGGGCCCTGCACAGTGGTGGGAGGCTCTGAGGCTGATAAACAAGCTCTGCTTGTCCTTTAGATGTGGTTTGTGAATAACATCTTGCTTTCCTTTCAGCGCAATAAAGGGAAGGTATCAAAGTGTTCTGGGCATTTCCCCTGGCTGCCGGGCTAATTAACCGGAGTGGAACTCTTTGTGTCATGGCTCCAGACTTCACTGATTGTATTTATCAAGGCAGATCAGCAGAGGGTTTGGGGTTGTTTTATTTTCTGGCCTTTTACTGAGCGCAGTCAGATGGAAATGAGGCATGTCCTGGTTTGGGTGGTCTGTCCCCTGCCATGTGCAGGGATGGACGTTCTCTCACCTCTCTGGTGCTCCCTCTGCCAATCCCTGTTTATTTTCACCAGTCTTCCTAAATATGACCCCAAACAGCTTCAAACCAAGTAGTTACACGAGTCTGTTGTAAGAACACAGGAGAATTAAGGGAGGCAGGACTGCAGCAGGAAAGGGGCTGAGGATTGAGCAGCCAGGAGTGTTTCACTCAGAGCTGACACCGTGCCTGGCATCACAAACCTGCTTTTCCAAAATTTCTGGCGAGGAGAAGAGAATGAACTGGCTGTCGTTTAATTGATGCCCAACCTCAGTTATTTACAGTCTAGTAAGGAACTTTACCCCAACAAACCACAAGGTTTAAAAAATGTTCCTTGCAGTTCAGTCTCTCCTAAAGGACATGTCATCCACACCATCTTATCAGCCAAAAAAAAAAATAAATATATATTTATGTAGACATACCTGTTTCTTGGAAAGGTCATCTCTGCTGAAATGTTAATTAGATGTTGGTGCTGTTAAATATTAATAGACTGAAGTTCAGCTACAAAAAGTCTTTATCTGGGTTTCATTGTAAATACATTTTTTAGTGCTGCGTCTCAGACATTCTTGTGGATAAGGAAAATTTCCTTTCCTTTTTCTTCCTCTCAGGTTGCTGCTCCCAGGAAAAGCAGGCCCATAACTTAGTGCCCGCTGTAGCAATAAATTTAAATTCTTGTAAGCAGGAATTCAAACCCAGCAGTGCTGCTGCAGAAACTCTCAATAAATTAAAACACATTCACTGCACTTTCCTGGATTATTAAAACACTTAAATATTATTAGCTGGGTTGCTTGAAGAGCAGTGGGCTTCTCTGCACGGAAATGTGTGCAGGGAAAAGCTTCCAAAAAGTCCCAGTAGGTGGAGGATGCTCAGTGATTCAACTTTTTTCCTCTCTCCTTTCTGAATTCTCTGTGTAGCCAGCCTGGATTTTTTTTTTTTTTTTCCCTGAAATTAATTGTTTTAATTATGGCAAATGGCTTGAATGGCTTCTGTGTGAGGGAAAGAATTAAAACTCTGGGACGGTTTAGTGCGGGGAGGGGACATAAAGAGGGCACATGATGGAGATATCCCAGTAATGAATTGCACACACAGAAAGTAAATCTGGCACTTCCACTTAGCCTCTCTTATAATACAAGAACCAGGGGACTTGTAATGAGAGCCAAAGGCAGCAGAATGAAAGCCATTAAAGAAAATAAATATTTACACGGATGCATAATTAACCTGTGGAGGGAATTCCCGCAGGAGCCGAGTGAAGCCAAGAGCTTAGTGGGGTTCAGGAGAGGATTAGGCTTTTCTGTGGATAATGGGAACATCTGGAGTCATGTTGGATGGCGTGGGAAGTGTGAAGAGATGGTGGGCAGGGACAGGGAGTGTGCAAACCCTCAGGAAAATGGCACTGGTGACACAGATTTGCTCAGGGAGGGTGGAACTTCCATTATTGGACTACAAATCCCCCTGGGCCACATCCACCAGGCCCAGGAGTGCCCAGAAATGTGAGGGCTGAATTAGAACCTTCAGAGAAACTAAGACACATAAATCCACCCAGACACGAGGTAGAAATGCGAGTTTAGTTTTAAATAAATAGAGGATTTTTAATTGCCTAAGTAAATAAAGGATTGAATCAGTTATCAAGAAAAAAAGACCTAAAGTCTAGTTAAAAGTTCAAGTAGCATTGCCTTTTGCAAAGTTAGTTAAATTCTAGTCATAACAAAAATAATGTAGCCTTGCTAAACATTCTTAGACAGAACAGGTAGAGCTATAGGAGTAGAATTTGTGTAAGAAATTTTGAATATTGTCACACATCAATCTTAGCTTAGGATAGGCCCAGCAAGGATGTAGAAAATTCGTGTTTTAACCTGATTGGCCAAAAATAGAATAAAACACTCTGCTTTGAGATTCCCTAACTGATCATTTCACTCTGGTGAGTGCCACTGTGTCACATATCTTGGGAGGAGATGGTGGGAATGTAGCAGCCACGTGGCAGGCTGGATTTCCATTTCCATTTCACCCATTAACCTTTCCAGCATCTTTGCCAAAAGGTGCCCAAGGTATTTTGACCTCTTTATTGATGGTCTTCATTGACCCACTTGTCTGAGAGGGATTTTTTAAGATCAGAGCAGGAATTCCACCTCAGCACAGACAGACGTCCCAAAGGGCTTCTCATTCACGCTCAATCGGTTCTGTGGCAATCCTAAACGTTTCCCAGCCCGTTTCTCTGTGACCTCCTTCATTCCAGGTGATGGTTGAAAGCTCTGAGACCTGACACGGATGATCTGAAGTAGGTCAGGAGCTGCCCCCACAGCTGGATGTCTGCGCTGCAATTTGTGTTACTCCTCAGGTGACACAATGCCTGAATCATGGCAGTGTCTGTAAAGCAAATTCCTTAACTTGGAGGAACAAATCACTTCTTTAGCAGAAACTAAGACAAAACCTGACTCAAAAGTTTAAAATAGTCTCGATTTTCTTCTGCAGGGTTTGTGTTTATGGTTCAGAGTGTTAGGGTAGTTAGAAACAAGATGTTCTTGGAGCTAAAAGCTTTCCCTGAGCTTGAAATGTCTTGGTTTTAGACATGATAAAGAAAACTTAAGGAAAACTCGTTCCATACTTCTTGTTTCTGACTTGAGCATCTGAGACATTGGAATAGACCCTGTGAGGACATTCCCAGCAAAGAGCTCCCTTCTGTTCTTGTTGTTGATCTCTCCAGGGAAGTGCCCACCCTCATCCTGCCTGGTCTTGGCCCCCTTTGCATTCCCCTTTGCAGGGGAATATAAACATCACTGTTGTTAGATATTCACTGTTGTTAGATGTTCACTGTTGTTAGAAACATACAGTAGATATTTTATATAGAGACTTGACAAGGTAGAGGCCTTGTCAAGCCTCTAAGGGGGGGGAATGATGCCTCAGGATTTGAACTTTTTTATTTTCCATATATTTGTACTCCTGCAGTTCTTTGGTGTGTGACTCCAAACTCCACACTCAGTGTCAGCTGCTGCTTCCCCATTTTGGGCAGACACAACAATTCCTCTCCAGGCCTGGGGATCAAGGACACCTCACTGCCTCAGGGCCCCAGAGATGGAAACAAAAGTGAGTTGGGGGGAAAACTTGGGGTAAATGACTTCATTAGCTGGAGCTGTAATTGGGAGATGAACCCCCAATGTGCAAATGGCCCAAAGTGATCAAAGTGTGAAAACCCGTGACCCGGGGCCCATTTTGGGTGTAGGCCCTGGGGGGCTTTGTCTGCCCTGAATGTACCTGGAGGCCCTTCAATAAATAGAACTGCTTTTTATTCCCTTAACTCTGTCTGGCCTCTGCTTTTAGGTAGCCCCAAAGGCATCACCCTGTCTGGAATAGGTGCCTTCAGACTCCAGGGAGCTCTGTTTGAGAGCCCAGCACCTCCTCACGATGAGTTCTATTTATTCCGGCCTGACGTTGTCTGAAGGATCGTGCACAGCTCAGAGCTCCTTTGGAGCTTTGTCTTCTTCAAACCCATCTTTAATGTGCTCTTTGTTTGAGAGCTCCCTTTGTAATTTAGTTGAAGCTGAATTATGAAAGGATCCTGCTCTAAATGAGTCACCGTCCCGCAAGAAAGAATGTGACAAATATTAAATATTCTTGTGTCGCTCGCAGATCTGAAAGCAAATCCATTCTTTCCCTTTAATGCCGCTCCTGCCTTTTTATTCTGATGATTCATCCCACATTATGGTGCCAATTTTTTTTTTTTTTTCCTTTTTCTTTCCCTTCTTCCCAAAGCTAACAGGTGTTCCTTGGATTTGCCTCATCTGTTCGGAATCACTGCTGAGCCCAGCTGGAGATTTTCCACTCAGGAGCCCCGGCACTGAGCATTGTGCACCTGGGCCCAGCGTTCCCAGTCCAGCCCAGTGTGGAGCTGGTCAGGGCTGGGCAGCTGCTGCAGCAGATCCACATCACTGTCTGGATTTACTGCCCAGAGCCCAGGGCTCTTGTACCACATTATGGAAATACAACTGCTCCTGCCCTGAGATGGATTTTGCCGTGGGACTGTGATTAAAAGCAGGTATTCGTCCAAAATTCTCTAAAAAAGATCACCACTCGACAACAGTAACATCAACAACTGTCCTGAGGCAGGAGTTGGGGTTTTAATTTTTTTTTTTTTTTTGCAGCTCGATGAAAGCTCATTTTAATAAGGTTACATTGTCCAAAAGCTCATCTTTTTGAAGGAAAATGTTCTGCCAGACTGAGATGGATGAGTAAATGATTGAACAGCCAGCACACGTACAGGTTGTGCTCAGCCCTGCCTTTGGCAGGCAGAGGTTCCACACATCTGAAGCCATCACAGGCAGCAGAACTGGCCCCCTTTGGTGGGAAGTGCCAAATGGCCTTTGACAAATATTAATTCCATTTGATCGGATCGTAGTGCAATATTTTACTTGCAAGGTGTGCAGACCTAATTAAAAAATATTTTTGACTTATTAAAATACCTTGGAAAACATCAGCCTTCTTTAATTGGAATCTGATAAACCAAGAACCCAGAGAAGTCATCCCTGTTTTAATCTGATTCTGCAGAAGTAGAAATTGTTGTAATGCTGAGTGAAGAAAGACTAGGAAAAAAAAAAAAACCCAACAAAAAATTGAGTGCATTTTCTATTCTGATCTCTTTGTTTGGTGTTAGTTTGAATATATTTAATTTTCTCCTGAAAAATGTAGGGGAAAATTTAAGAGGGAATGCTAATATCGAGTTACCCTCATTTTGTGACACTGATCTTGTGAGAAAAATATCATTTTTTGCCATTGCCTGTCATCATAACATTTCACCTCATTTATTAAGGCTGTTAGCACCTTGACTTATAAAATAACATTTTAAAGAATGCACAGGCAAAGTCTTGCCCAGACTCCTCTTTTCTCTTGGAAAACGAGATGTGTAGAAGAGTTGGGAGAAGTTTTAAGAGTTAGGGCTCAATTCACAGCAGTGGCTGGGGTGGCACCACGGCTTTGCAAGCTCCTTCCCGAAATAAACCCCCTGACAAGGTTAATTAGAACCAGGAATGTTTCACTATGGGTTCAGCACTGCTGAAATGTGCTGATTCAGTTGAGAATGCTGTCAACCTTCCTACGAAGGCTGATTATCTAGACCTTAATTATTATATAAATCAATTCAGGATAAATAAGACCTTCTTGGTGTAATGGCTCACTGCCATTTGTGATTAATATTTCATTAGGCACGAAGCCATCAAAGCACTTAAGCAGGTGCTCAGTTTTAGCCACTTTAGTCAATTATACTTGGAATTAGGCATATGTTCCCAGGCCTTGCTTGACTGGACTGTTCCCCAAAGCTGAGCTGACCTTTACCTCTGTCATTAACATCAGTGAGCACTTGCTGTCTGCGTACCACCAAGGATTACACAGAAGAAATTCGCTTTTTTTCCTCTCACAAAACGAAATGTTGTCACCATTTCCAGGAGAGGGCCGACTCCTTGTCATCCTTCCATATGGTTCAGAGGATGCTTTTCCCCAAAGCCTTGTTTGCCTTCGTATCCTTTGACTCTCCAGGTGGCAATCACGTTAATACACTGAATTATCAGCCTTTGGAGACGCAAGCCAGCAAAATGTGTGTGCTACATCTCTTTTCTTTTCCTTGTAGTAAACAGATCAAAGTAGTGTTGTAGCTTTTCAGCAGAAAAATCTCACCACTGTCTACTTCCTGTGCTGGTTTTTGCATCTCCAGCAGGTTTTTACACCTCTCTTAATGACTTACTTGTGATTTGCCAGTATTTTGAAAGATAAATAATCAAAAATCGTGGGCTAATAATGGCAAGCTGAAGTCAGGGGACCGGTTTTCTGTGTTTTTTTTCCAAACCTTTGGTGGTGGGATGTGTACAGGAGAGCAGGGAATGAGGAAGGGTGGATGTGTCAGAGACACACCCAGTTGTGAGCCAAGTTTGTGAGCTCAGAGGAGTCTCATTTATGCTGACACTCAGTTAAGTTTCTTTGTTACCTTTCTCACTGCAGATGAATAATTTCCAAAGCCTCTGTTCTCATTACGGATCTAATTTTGACTTCTTTACGCTCTGGAAAATTCCACTGTTGCCACATCTCAGTTTCCTTGATTTTCTCCCTTCTTTCCAGGACTTTGTAGGAGAGATTTGTCCTCCCTTTGTGCCTCCACCCCCCGTGCTCCTGCTCTGCATCTGCTGCTCCCAAAGATGTAAAATCGCTTTTCAGGAGACACTCATTAAGGATATGGGCCCTGATACCCATTTTAAAAGGGAGTGAGGTCCAGAAAAGGAGCATAATTGATTTGTAATCGTGTTGCAGGGCTGGAAAGTGAAACACAAGACACAGCTCAAGTTGCAGATGGACAATTTGTCCATTAAATGATTTCCCTGAGGTCAAGGGCTGATGGCCCTTGGTGGGCCAGGATGTGTTTGCTGCGGCATTAGGAGGTTGGAATTTTCCGAGAGGAGGATGATTGCTTTGGAAAACTCTGTCCAGTTTTACTTGTGGGCAGCAAAATCCCCAGAGAAGTTCAGGCAAATCCGAAGGAGTTGCTGGTTTTCATCCACTGGAGAAAGAAAAAGGGAAAGAAAAATCTGTAAATCGCATGATTTGTGGGATATCTGGACCTCGAGTTCCCTATTGTGTGCTGAAGGCTTTGCAATCTGAAGTGAAAAATCAAATTTATTTGTGGCCAAAACCTTCAGCTTTTATGGCAACTGTAAATACCAGAGAAATATCCATCAGAGTTTTCAGAAGTGTCAGTCTACTGGAAGTTAAATCCATGGTGGGCAGGACTGTGGGATTCATTAAGTCATTGTTGAAATGCTTTTGATAACCAGCATGAATTAAAAGGTGGAGGCTCAAGAGAAGAAAGTAGGAAATGGTTTATTTAATATGAGTAAAGAGCAGCCAAAGAGGCAGGTGGGTGAGACCTGGATTAGGTGGTTTATTTGGAATTTTTTTTTTTTCTTCTGTCATTAAACTATGAGAGAAGGCTTTGATAACTTACCAAATGTTCCTGAGTTTTATTTGGATTTGATGAGAGATCATATATTCACATAGTTTAGGCTTCCACTTGCGGGACATTACAAAACTTAAATGTCTGAATGGGGTAGGTGACAGAAACAGCAAAAAAAATAACCTCAGCTGATTTGTGTGAGACTTCAGAATTTGCTTTAAACTTTAATTACTCTAATTATTTTTTTTTTCTCAAAAGACACAAAATATTTGATTTCTGTAGTCCATCTGGCAAGTGTCTGGCATTGTGTTATTCCATTATTTTGTTGTTGATCTATCATTTTTAATGATAATGGGGAGGGAGGGTTAAGAAGTAATTTTAGAGCTTCAGTTGAAGATGTGAGCTGGTGTTTCCTCATTGACAGCTGTTCACAGCAAAGGCAGCCGGATGGATTCCATCCATCTGGAGAGAAGGAAAACTCTCTGCTAGATCCCAGCTCACCTTCAGAAATCCTTTCCTGATAAAATCAACCCAGAATTCATGAAAATCAATGGGAAAATGGAAAATGATGAGCAAAGATGAGCCCAAATTTCCCCTTGTAGTCAATCCAAGGCTGAGTTTTGAGCTGGCTCTGGTGCCCACAGGGTCTGTTCCTGCTGGGGACATCGATCCTTTGATATTCCTATCTCTTTGTCTTCTTTTTTCATCTCAGAACAAAATATTGTGTTCTTCAACTTTGACCAAAAGAGATTGGCAATGGGACAGGAGGAATAATCTTACCTGTCCAAGGCCCATTAATACTCACAAAAATATGCTCTAAATGAGACATTTATACAAATCAATATACATTAAAATGTATGGGGAGCCAAGGCAAGCCAAGCAGAACTTGTTCTTTAATCTTCATTAAAAATAAAAGATTAAAAATTTATCTCTTCCTTCCTAATGCAGAGAGGTGTGGTGAAGGGAATGTGACCCGAAGTTTTAATGGAGCAGCACTTACATTTTATTATCTCTACAAAAAAGGATTTTCAAAGTGGGAAAAAAAAAAAAGGAAAATACACTTTTAAAAAGCAGCAAACAAGCAAACAAAAAGTGCTTGTGGTTTGGTTTATGTTAAAATGGAGCAGTATTTTTAGGGGGAGACAGGATGTGCTGGGGAATGAACTGGGATTTTTAACTGTGGGCAGGCTGAGCTGTGTCCCCACAGCAGCATTTCCCTTTTTATCTCTGCATCTGGAATGTGCTGCCTTCCACACCCTGGGCTCGTTTGGTTACACATGGCAGGGAGAAGTCTGTGCATAAACAGGGAAATTTTATGGATGGGGAGAGGAAAATAAAAGGGATTGAGGGGAGAATTGGGGATGTGGGGAGGTCCAAGGCCAGGTTGGACATTGGGGCTTGGAGCAGCCTGGGATGGTGAAGGTGTCCCCATGGCAGGGGGTTGGAACTAGACAATCTTTCAGGTCCCTTCCAACCCAGGCCATTCTATAATTCTCTGAATAAAAGCAGCATTTTGGTTTCCATTCCACCCTCTGCACCATTTGGGTTCCTTTTTTTTTTTTCCCTTTTTTTTTTTTGCTGTCCCCTTGACAGGGCTGTGAATTATTTCTGCCTTCACTGTGTCACTGCAGTCGCCCTCATCGCCAGCACCCCTAGAGCACCAAAAGCAGAATTCAGTCCTTCTGTGGGCCCTGAGAGGAGCAGAAGAGGACTGCAACCTTTTATTTTCTTTATTCACACGGAGTTCTTAAGTGTGTTTGGTGCTTTATGTGTGATCAGCTGAAGTGCTTTACGGTTGTTACTGATCTCACTTTTTTATCCCAGCACTGGCCATGGGCATAAACAGAGCGAAGACGGGCTTTCAGCTCAAGGTTCAAGGACCTTTTGTATCTGAAAGCTTCTCCTCTTACCCATTAGTCTTACATTTTATTTGTTCTTGCAGATAAATCTCTTTCTTCTTTCCCGTTTCTCAGGACTTGCAACAGTTTGCAGGAGTTTGAGGGTGAGCGTGAAGAACTCCGTGTCAGAAGGGCAGGAAACGCTCTGTAGTGCTGAGCTGGAGCTGCTTTCCAAGGAGTTTATTTTCTGCAGGGATTCAGAGTAAAAGAGAGGGCAGAGGAGCCATGCTGGCAATCGGGATAAATCCTCAGGAACTCTGAGGATTAAAACTGATTACAGTCCTCGGGAACTCAGGTTGTAACTTCCTCAGAAGTTATAATCCCGCTGGCAGACCAGGAGGAGGAGGAGCAGCAAAGTTTCCCTGGATTTTTGAGGCAGGAAAACATCCCCACTTTCACCAGGAAGTCGAGTGGATTTACAGCTCACTTTGTGTCCTTAGGTTTTGTCTGCTTGGGGCTTGATCCTTGGGGTTTGGGAGTTGAAACAGGGACATCCAAGTGTGGTCACTCCTTTCTAATCCTCCCTGGTTTGGATTTCCTCTGCCTATCCATTTTAATTCCAGGCTTCTGAATTTTTAAATCCATTATTTCATACAGGTTTCAGAAGCATTAAACCCAAGGATTCTAGAAAAGGAAAAAGATGTTCTGGCCATATTTTGCATGCAAATGGGCTGGGCCATCAGCACATCCCTTCTTTTATGTGCTGGATTATTTTTTCAAGGTTTTTTCCCCTGTCAGCAGCTCAGGCCTTTGGGTTTATTCCCAGTAAAAGGCAGGCTTGGACTGTCACTGTGCTTCTTACCCTCTAAAAATGCTAACTAAAAGCTGAGCTAGTCTGGCTCTTAAGGGGAAGCAGAATTGAGCTGAAGCTGTAAGGAAAAAGGATGGAAAACTTCTCTGCCCTGAAGTTTAAATGAGAGCACTTATGGACAGATATTGTATTTCCTCAAAAGAAAATGTTCCACAGCATCCTGTGGTAGAAAAGCCCAACATATTTTGCTGAAAGCATGATTAGAAATGAAATTAAACTGATTAAAAGACTGGTAAACATCACTGAGGAAATGCAGAGCGCTCGTTGCATGTATGAAAAAGAAATAAAATAGCGCTCTGTATTACCCACTAAAATATAGGGAAAGTTACCGGTGGTGAGAAGGCCTGGATTGTTATGGGATAATAAAAATAAATCAGGAGTGTTAAGGCCCAAATTTCATTGTAGATTTGTCAGTGTTTGCTGTAACTGCTGAGTTACAGCTCCATTATCAGTGCAGTGTGAGGGTCCACTTGGAGAGTGTTGCAGGCCAGTTCTTACATTTACTGTCCATTTTAATACCCGGCCTGGCTGATTTAAAACACACCTCAAGTTAATTAACTAGTTCAGCATTAAGATTATCTCTGAGAGCCAAAAAAGTTCCGTTTCGGTGTTAATCACGGTGTAGCTACAGCTTTTTAATTTGATTTTTTTTTTTTTTTTTGGTTGGTGGAGATTCCAGAGCAGTGGAGTGCCCAGTGGTGCAGAGCATTCCCAAATTCTTCATTTAATCCAAACCCATAATTACCTACAATTCATACTGGAGGCTAAACACAAAAAACAAACAACGTGGCTGGACGGGGCTGAAATTGAAAACCAATCCCAAGACAAACATTATTATTTACACTTCCAAATAAAAGCCTGTGCTCAGTACCATTATTCTGCTGTTTCCTTGCACTGTAATTTCTCCTGAAAGGATTTTTTGCTCCAGGATTTTGCAGCGCTTATCTTTTCTGCTTAGATTTTCCTCTGGATTAATGACACTGAGTTTGGTCTGACACTGAGTTTGGTCTGATTTTTTGGTGTTTTTTTGGTTAAATGGAAAGTTCTCTCTGAATTCTGTGGCTGGAGGAATAAATTTGAGATTTCTGGATTTCTCTCCCGGTGTTAAATCTGTCAGGTTGGTAATAGTGGGTAATAATATTTTAATGTGGCACGGAAGCAGCCAGGAGACGACCTTGGTGCTGCTGCAGTGATCCCACCGCCCTGGGCTGAGCAGGGCATCAGATGGGCTGGAATTCCACAGGGATCGGTCTCCCAGTTAAAAACAGGAGTGTTGGGACCCGTTTTTGGAGGCAGAATGTTGATTTTGGAGCAGATGTTTGGGAATCAATGGTTTCGTGGCCAGGGGGCAGCTCCAGGGTTCTCTGGGGAATTTCTTTTGTGGATAGGAATTTCTTTCTGTGGAGTGGAATTTCTTTCTGTGGACACGAATTTCCGAATTTCTTCCTGTGGGTTTTTTTTTCTGGAGTCGATGCTTTGATTACCTCCTATGATTTCACAGTTTGAAGCCCAGCTCGTTGTAATCTTGGCTTAACAGCCTCTTGCACGCTGGTCAGGTTTCCAGCTAAGCAGCTCTTACAAACCTCACTTAATGCTTTTTCTTGTCTCAGGGCGAGCCCAAAAAGATTTTGCCAGCCCTGACTGTGAGATAAATGGCTCAGATATCACTTTTTATGAGAGACTTCCCAGGTTGGTTTTTTTTTTTTGAATCTTATCCTTTTTTTCCCCGCATTTCAAAGGTGCTGCATTAGTTCATGTGTTTTTTATTTTTTGCTCTGCGTTGTCTGCTCGACACAATTCTCCCCCTTTTCTTCCTGCTTTTGTTTAATTGTGATTTCACATCTCTTGTGCCTCCCAGTTCCCTGCTGGGATTTTTTTTTTTTAATCTAATCACAGGAAGATCTGATGGTTTGCAGGAGGCACTGCTGCTCTTAAGGAACAGCCAGGAAGGGAACTCGCTTCTTTTTGAATGTGTATTTACCACATTATTTTACTGAATAATGATCCAGTCTCACCAAGACTTCAGAGCAGGGTGAATTACAAGCTGCCTGCAGTTTGTGGGCTCCTGTTTAATTGTTTGCAATTTGTTGAGGTATAAAATGCCCGAGTGCACGGAATCTTTAGGACTTGTTTTTCTTCTGCATTTGCTCTCTGAAGGCACAGTGGGGTGAAACTTGGCCTTTGATTCTCCAGCCTAAAAATAAGAGTTTATTATAGACTGGAAAACTTGGTTTTTCCAAAGCGTTCAGGCATTTCCCACTGTGTGATATCAAGGATTTACACGTTCTCAGCCTCATGGAAGCTTCACTTTTTGCCTCAGACTTGTAAGCAGCCTTCAAGAAAATTCCTTTTTTTTTTTTTTTTTTTAGCTTATCCTTTAGCTTTCAACACAGGGCTGGATGAAGTTGTGTAGATACCCCAGGAATCAACTCTGTCAATATTTTCAGCCTTCAGAAGTTCGGTTTCTGCTGCTGGGCTCCTTTTCCTCACCAGTTTGCCCATCCCTGGGACTGAGCAGAATGTCCAAGTGCAGGAGCAGGGCGTGAGGCTCTGTGATAAAACTGGGCAGGATCAAAAGTTCCCTCCCCTGGGTACCGAATCCTGCCAGCCAGGAATGTGAATCCTAGCTTTTGTGAACTGGAAAACTCTTTAAAGCTCTGTAATTATTTACAAACGACTTTCCAGGTGACAGTTCAGTTCACACAGAGAGATTCTGCATGAGCTGCTCTCCGTTCTTGCAGCAGCTCCTTCAGGGAAGCCTCAGCATCCTTCACCCCACGGCTCTGGACGTGGAAACTCCTTTTCTCCCACTTCTAACTGTCAAGAACATTTTCAAACCACTGCCCTTCGTGCTAACCTAGCTAAATCCACCTCAGGAAGGAGGTTCCTGTGGCTTTGTGTCTAAATAAGATGTAAAATATTCAGCAGCAGCATGAATCATTGCGAGCATAAAGAGAAACAACTTGAAACCAACCCAGGACCACATTCAGCGAGTGACTCCCTTTTGGAAGCTACATTTTAGCTTGATCTCCTTTTCCATTTTTTCCTGAGGTTGCTGGCACTTTGTGAGCAACACTGATTTAAATCCTCCATCAGTGAAATAAGGATGGGCAGTGTAAAGAGGGCAGTGGTGGTGTTCTGGCAGTTTATTTTGCTTTATCCCATTCCCCTGGACTGATAAAAGCAGCAGAGTTAGACCAGGGATGGTGGATGATGGGAGCTGGATCCTGATTCTTAAAAAATGGCAGAACTTGGTGAGTAGGTGAAACCAAGCTTGGTTGGCGTGATTTAAGGAAGCTGAACTGGATTTGTCATAGATTCCACTGAAATTAAATGGGCTAATTTGATACCAATATCTAAATGTTCATTAAGAGTGAGGGATGAGGCTGGTCCAGCAGCTCTGACAGTGTGGGTTCTTCTCCCATAATCTGCCTGCTCCAAACTGCAGCCTGGCTGTGTTAATCTCAATTCTCAGGACATTTGGGGCAATAAAAGCCACAATTCTGGGTGTAAAAGGAGATTTCTTTGCATTTCTTCCCATTTCAGCCATGCAAGGAGCACGTGGGTTGAGGAAAGCAGAACTTCCTGCCCTCTGCCAATAATTTTGTGTGGCTCGTGCAGACAATCCATGCTCTAGGGATAATAAAGGAATAATAAAATAAAGGAATATTTTTAGGATGAAATTCTGACTCTGCACAGTCCCTTAATGAAGAGGAACAGTTCCTGGTGAGGGATTCTCTGTTTGTATCTACATGTTCAGGAAATATTCCTCCCTTTGGACAGACAGAACGGCAGTGACAGAGGGGCGTTGTCTAGGACAAATCCAGCATTTATTCAAGAACCCTCTCTCAATTATCATTTCAGTTCTGTTTTCGTGAATTCTGCCTGCCTGCAAATAGGATTTGGGATCCCGAGCCAGATTTTAATTCAATAGAAATCACAGTGGAGGTAGCCATGGTAGAATCACAGCTTTTTATGTGAGCAGAAAGTGTTGCAAGAGTTTCACAGCCAAGCCGAACCATTTGCTTGCTGTTTTGCAGTCAACATTTTATAGCCTCTTTTTAGTACAGGCTGTTCATTTAAAAGAAGGGATAAACTGGTCACGGAGTGAATGGTTATCTGCTTCCCTTGAATAGGAAAGTAGCTTTATCTCCACTAAAAAAAAAAAAAGTTGATGTAGAAGCCTTCAGATAGTCTGACAAAATCAGGAGATAATTGAAATTAGAGGTGAAGGAGCAGAGCAATCTGTGCTGTTGGACTGGGAGCTTGGTGTGGACGTTGCTCTTCCTCCGGTTGTATCTTCCCAAAATAATAAGGGAATAAAACGTTCCCTGAAATGAAAATCCACTGAGCTGCACTGAGTGTGAATTGCTGTGGGGATCCACCAGAAATGGGTTCACTGACTGATATAAATTCATTTCCCAGTCCTGTTGACTCTGAGGAACATGATCTGTAAATTCAGCTGCTGAAATGTGGGATCCCAACGTGGGCTGTGGTCAGTCCCTCACCTCCGAGGTGACGACAGTGCAGTGAGAAATGAAATAGGAGCAGGTGGAATCACCTTTTTTTAATATCTTTATAGATCTGCTCAAACAATTCAGGGGGATTTGTGCCTCATCACCCCCAGGAGTGAGCTGGGCAGGGAGAGGTGGGGCACAAAGCAGATGTTTGACCCTGGCCAGGCTGCTGGCAGGAGAGAAGGATCTGGGGGCTCCTTGGCAGCAGCCAGAGATTTTGGATAAATTGTGTAAATGCCTGGGCTGGGCTGGATGCTGGAGATTCTTGGGGATTAATGGATCTGAGGAATGGGGCCAGCCAGAGGCGAGGAGCAGGATGAACTCTGCAGAAAGAGATCCCAAATGGAGCTTGGCTGGGCTGCTGCTGCCTCTTTCTCCTTTTTGGAGGGAGAGGATTTTAATCCCTAAAATCACAGTGTGGGGGTTGGAATTAGATGATATTTTAGGTCCCCTTCCAAAGCAAACCATTCTGTGATCCCGTGAAATTCAGTGGCTCATTCTTATTTTATTAGACTTTATTTTATTTTATTTTAATTCCTTTTTAGTATCATTTATTTAGTAGTTTAGTTTATCACTCTTCACTCTTGGGACTTTGACACATTCTTTTCTGGGACAAATTTGTGATTCAATGGGATTGGGAAGAGAGGTTAAGGCAGGGTTTGCTCAGTCCTGGATGCAAAATGAAGCATAATTATATTTTTTTAAATCTTCTGCCTTTCATACTACTGTGATAATGCTCTTTCAGTGCTTAAAAATCTCTTCCATGTTGGAAGATGTCATATTTCTGATGAGCCTTTGTTGACTGTTAATTTAGCTCTGTTTTATCCTGAAAATCTTCAGGAAAATTTTCTTTTACAGCATTGCAGGGAGAAAGTCACCAAAAGTCTTGGAAATTCTGCTTTAAAGCCTTGATCTGCAGTGTGGGCAGAGACTCTGAGATGATCAGAACAAACATTCTGATGCTTTGTTATTCAGTCTGAATATGTCCCTAATCTTAATATAATCAACTTCCCTGCTTGCACACATGATCAATATTAATTTTTTGTTAGTAATTAAGGCTTTGTCATAGCAGAAGTGTTTCAGATTTGTGGAAGTGTCCAAAGAAAATTGAATTTCAGCACTTTTTACTGAGCAGTGAGCAAAGGTGGAGTACTAAAGGAACACGATTTTGGGTGTTGACTTTGAATTTTCATTTAGCAACTTTAGCTTTCCTGCTAAAAATTCTCCTTTTGTGGCTAACTCCAGCGTTGTTTATCTGGTTTTTTTTTGGTTTTTTTAAACAAAATTACATCTGGAATGACTTCCACCTGCTTCTTCAGATCTATCTTGAGGGCAGCATGGGTGGAAATAAAACAGCAGCAGGGGGAGGGAGGGATTGATGACCACGGAATAAGGGAAAGGAAAGCAAATCCTCCTGGTCTGGTCTGTGTTGCTCCCTCACATTTTCATCACACTTAAAATTTGGGGCATGGTTTATTCGTAGCACCTTTGGTTTTCAATGATGAAATAACTCAGGATTGATGAGCAGAAAAGTGGTTTTGGGGGGAGGGAAATCAAAAATTATCACATGGCTGGAGAAGAATATCCATCCAGTCTTACCTGCTGTTATTCACTGCCTTTCACCTCAGCCCCAAAGTTTCAGGAAATTCTGTCTGCAACCGTAATAAGCCTCCAAAAGGATAATAAAAAAGTATCAGGTGTTGGCAGTCTGTTGAGAAAGCAGGTGGCTGCTCCTAAATCTAATTCCTGGGGTTTTATGGCATGGCAGTAAAAGAGGGAAGCAACCGGAGCTGTTACCCACGGAGTCGGAATTAAATTCAGATTTGTTTCAGCGGGGCATTAATGGGGTTCCTCGGAGAGAGGATCTCTGGCTTTGAGTTTGGCGCCGGGTGGAAAATCATCTGGACAGGGGTTTCTGAGCTGTGACAAGATGTTACAACTCGAGTTTTTCCCTAATTCAATTTATTATGCCCAATAGCTCGTGTCCACATCAGATGTCCCATTAATTATCTTTTTTTTTTAATTTTTTTAAAGACTTTTGTAAGGACTAAGGGGGGTTTTGCTTTATCCTCACTTCTCATGTCTTTATGGATCACATCTATTTATTAAATTAATAAGTACAGGTGGCTCTGCTGATTTTACCTTCTGGAAAATTTATTCTGAAAAGATCAGTTCCACTTCCTCCCTTCACTGTAAAGATTTTTTAACCTGTTAACACCAGAATTTTTGATCAAAAATACCAATTCACCATTAAAAAAAAAAAAGCTCAGCACCAAGATGTGTCACAGCATTCTGAGCTTGTTGTCTCTTTAAAACATATTTTAAATTCTTTAGTTATGGGTTTGCACAGAGAAAACCCATTTAGGGGTGTTCATAATGATTTCTACAGATGTAAAAGATTTAATTGGAATAATCCAAGCAGGAATATTCCCTGCTGCTCCTGCCCAGCCCCAAAAACTCAGGTACAAATTCTGTTTCCGGGTTCCCTGGCTGACCCAAGGGTGTTTTCTCACCTCCTGCATATTTTTCTTTTGTTAAATGTCATTATTTCAATATATTTTGTAGTTTATCAGGCAGATCCTTTAGCACTTTAGTCAGCAAGCAAATAATCAAGGTTTGGTCATGGAGCTACATTAAATTTTTGTGGATTTCTGATCTTGTGGCTATTTTCTAATATTTTTGGGGGGAGAATTGAAGCCAGCAGTGCCCTTCAGAGCTGGGCATTTGCATTTTTAGCTCTGGCCTTCTTTAAGGTAGAATTATTTGAATTATTGCTCTGCCAATGTCCAGTTAATGACATGAGCATCTCCAAATCATTCCTGCATTTTTTTGTCCTCGCACTTCCCAGTTTTTAAACCTCTGAAAATAGCTCAGGAAAAAGCCTCAGGAGCCAGGAGGGAAGAGGAAAATGGGGAAAGTGCTGTAAAATAAATCAGTCCTACAGTAGCAGGGGTGAGGTGAGTGTAACCCTGCTAAATATTAACACGGGCATAAATTGGTCATTTTTAGCTGGCATCCCATTTCAGCCAAGCATCTTAATTTGGTGCCCAGAATCCAAAGACTTTGGATGGAAAAAGAAAACAATGAAAGCTTGATCATAATATTATTTTAGGAAACAGATTTAGCCTGGATGAAGAGATGTGTGTCCCTACAAGGGCAACTGACCACGGTAAAACCATTTCTAAATTTAAAATACAGAACAAATGGGCACAAACCTGTTACTTTATGCAGACATTTAATTTAAAAAATCTGAATTTTCCTTCTTCATTTTACTGCTCAGGGCCTAATTTGGGCCTAAATATGTTTAAAATGAACGTTCATTTTCCTGTTTCGTTGTTCCAAACCTGTGCAATGGAAGCAAACCCATTTCCTAATCCCAAACCAGGCAAGAAAAGGGAGTGGATTTATCCTCAAAGGTGATGCTTGACCTTCTGAAAAGATTAATGAATCTTCTGTCTCAGTATCTGGTAGCAAAGCAGATCCAGAAGATAAAACAGGCTCTTACTTTGCTTTTTTGTTTGTTTGTTTGTTTTCCTCTATTACAGAAATACTTTAAGTGTGCAAAGGAGTTCATTTTAGCAGTGTAATGCATTATTTATCATCTTTTAAAAATGATTTTAAAATAAATTTTACCTGAGTAATTCAATTGTGATCTCCCACCATTTCAATTCTGGTAAGAACTTTGCCATTCTTAGCAATCAGGCATTTACAAATGCCCATATTTTGGGGGATTTGGCAGAAATGCTTGCCTGGTGTGGTTTCTTCTGCCCCTGAACATCTGGCCAGATGTTCATTCCCATCACTTCTTTAATTCCAATGGGAATTTCCACCACTCGGAGAGGAGGAAACTTCATCTGGATTTTCGTGCCAGTCGTGTCAACCCCTGGCCTTGGGTTGTGGGTGAAAAAAACCAGGATTAATATGAATTTTACAAAGGATTGATTAGGAAAAAACAGATCAATGGGAATTTGGGTGGTTTTTAGGCATTGTTTTGCCCTTAGAGGGGATGATACCACATCCCTGCCACTGCTGTTTGTCCCCATCATTTGTGAAGCCACCCTGGGCATGTCACCACCCTCTGGGATGGCTGAGACCTCCCAGCTGCCCCTGCAGGATTTGGATTTTGGGGACAAAGATTCCATCCTGGTGGGGTCAGGTGTGAATTCCTTGCACACGCACAGGCCCCCCCTGTGCCTGTGCAGCAGCAGCAGGAGGAGTTTCCTGGGTGGGAATTTGATAAATGGCTGAGCAGATGGCAGCTCCAACGTGAGATGAACTGATCTGCAGTGATTAAGACAAGTGTAAAATTGGATTTTGAGCATCTTTAAAAAGTGCACGGCTCACTTGCTTGGAATTTCATGCAAAATAAGTGCAAGTTCTGTGACAATTTGTAAATTTGGCTGAGGGGGAAAGCCATTAATAATCCTGGTGGCTGTCTCACTTCTTGAAGGATGCAAATGGTGCAGCCTCCTGTGGTGGCAAAGACGAGGATTTACCGAAGAGAACTTTTTACCCAGCTGGCAACAGGAGCTAAAAATGAACTTCCATAACATTTATTGTGTAAAACTTCACTTTTAGGTCTTGTGTGAGAAAATAAATTGTTTAAAATGTCGGTGTCGCGTGAGAAATTCACAGAGTGAGGGTTTGGTCCCTGTATAATGTAGAGTTCAGTAGTTAATTAGTGTGCTGGTATATATAATTAGTTAATTAATAAATGTAAATCTGACCGTTTCTTACCTGTAGGGTTGCACAGGAAAGGCTGGGCGGATTTGCAGCAGTTAATCAAGTTTGCCTTTTGGGTTCAACATTACTTTTCTGAAGGACTGGGTGGATTTGCAGCAGTTAATCAAGTTTGCCTTTTGGGTTCAACATTTTTTTCCTATCTGTGGACTTGTGAATTCATTTTCACTTCTTCATTGAGAGCTTTGGCTGTTTGTCCCCTTCAGGACTCCCCTAAAGGGCTGCTGCTCCATTAGGGTTGAATTCCATGGCACAAACCCCCAAATATCAGCAGTTTTGGGCCTTCCAGCCATTGCCATCATCAGGCACTTTTGGGAAATTCCTGAAGCTCCTGCAGGGAGAACAAACCTGGAGCAGCACTTGAAATTCTGCCTCATGAGTGGCAGCGATTGCAGATTCACCTCAGAGCTGCTGCTGGATATTCCTGCTGGATATTCCTGCTGGATATTGCTGCTGGATATTCCTGCTGGATATTCTTGCTGGGTATTCATCTTGGATATTTACACTGGATATTTGTGCTGGATATTCA
This sequence comes from Sinosuthora webbiana, assembly GCA_013397395.1. NCBI lineage: Eukaryota > Metazoa > Chordata > Aves > Passeriformes > Sylviidae > Sinosuthora > Sinosuthora webbiana. Next base: position 119,852 of record VXBN01015192.1, read on the forward strand.
TACTGGATATTCTGTCTGGATATTTTTTCTGGATATTCATGCAGGATATTCATTCTTGATAGTCGTGCTGGATATTCCTGCTGGATATTCCTTGTGGATATTCATGCTGGATATTCCCTGTGGATATTCATAGTGGATGTTCATTCATACTAGATATTCATACTGGATATTTCTTCTGGATATTCATGCAGGATATTCACCCTGGATATTCATGCAGGATATTCCTGCTGGATATTCATACTGGATATTCATCGTGGATATTCCTGCTGGATATTCATCGTGGATATTCATGCAGGATATTCCTGCTGGATATTCGTGCAAGATATTCATTTTGGCTCCTCTCTGAACAAACAGTTCCTGCAGATATTATCAAGGGGAATGCTGAAATAATACTGCAGTCAACACAGATCTTAACTTGACCTTTTTTTTTTTTTTTTTTTTCCCCAAGCCCTGAAATATAAATGTAGCCAGGCTGCAGTTTGGAAAGTAAATTAGGAAAAGCATTGAAAACGTGGGTTGGTGCCATTTCTTTTAACAATAATTTTTCAGTCTAAATAATTTCCTGTAATCCAGGCCTCCCTCTGCCATGTGCAGGGAGCATTTCCCACTTTGGGAATGGGGCTGGGAATGGGACAGCCTGTGCCTGAGGCACTGAGAAAATCAGCAATGAACCAAGAGCTGCCGGGGGATGTGGAAATAAAGAGCTGGTGATGAAATTTAACTGCAAAATCTCTCAGAATTCAGTCAGCAAGGACTGAATCTTCATTTGGATTGTTCAGCTAAACCCTGCACCATTCTCGCCTTTGCAGTATAAAAATCTGGAAGTTCAGAGTTTTTTAGTTTTTATTAGTAATCTTGTTCCAGTTGTCTAAACTAAAACAGATTATGGGAATGCTGATCATGGAAATTCTGACTCCATGGCCCCATCCTGCTCCCTGAACAATTCTTGCACCATCCCAAGCTCAGATCCCTGTCTGGTTGAATCTTGGAAAGCTCCAGGAATTGAGAAAATGTAGTTGCCAAGCAGCATTTCTACACTAGCTCCCAAAAATTAAAAAATGCCAACAAAAAATCCCAACAAGCGTCTCAAATAATATTTTCACTTTCTGTTTTAGTTCATGGCTGTGGCCTTTGAGAGGAAAAGGAAGCTGGCAGGGCTTGGCAGAAATAAATTCATTAATCTGGTTCTAACATCCTTAAGAAACAAAGAGATGAAGAAATCGGTGCAGCCTGACATGCCAGGAAATGAAATAATGGCAAAAATACACATATTTGAGAAAAAACACCTGATTTTTTTGCGCTGCCATCCTAGAAAAGGCAGAATGGAATGAGGCAATGATCACCTGGAGCCTGTTATTCTGCATTTTGCTCATGTAAAAGCTGTTGACCGGGTGCTGCACAACATTTCCCTCATTCACAAACGGGAATTTGAATACAATGGGTTTATTTGGAAATGGTATTTGCATATGCACTCACTTTTTTTTTTTTTTTTTCCTTGTGGGAAATAAATTATTCTGTTTAATACATGGGAGAAACGAGCTGACTTCCCACCAGCAGCCAAAGAAATGGAGTTCAAAAAGTCCTTGTGACGTAGGAGGAGATTTGCATCTCCGCAGAAAACAGGAGGCCGTGGTTCCTCCCTTTGCTTCATGCAGTCCTCTTCTGGCTTGGATTTTCTCACCTGCAATTTTATTTATTGAATCTTCAACTAATTTGGTTTCAAAGCAAGTGTGCTAAACAGGTGGAAAAAAATATTGATGGCTTTTGCCACCATGAAGCATCTCTTGCATCCAGGAACTATTTATGTTTTTAAAGAAGGTAACATTGAAATTTCCTCTATGGAGAGCCAGGAAACGATTCTTAAAAATAAAAAAATAATAATAATAAAAAAAACAACCCCAAAACTCTTTGTAATTAGACAAATCTGTGCATGTTGCATGGGATATTAGACAATAATTCATCCAGCCAGAAGTGTGCTCACCTATTTTCAGTTTATGAGCGCAGATAGACCGGGAACAAAGCTCTTCTCTTCTGAGAAGATAAGTAAATGCTTTTTGGAGATCTCTGGGCTCTCTGGGGTTTTAATTAGGGATTTTTATAGCTTTTGTATACGAGCTTCTAAGACCTTTTTACTTCAAAATAAAATTCAGATTTTTTTGTGCCCTCCCTTGATCAATTTTAAGGCCAGCAGTGAAGGTGGAAAGGATCTGTTTCTAAATACTAATGAGTGCCTTTCTAAAAGGAGAAGGAAACCTTTGGCAGAGTGCGTGGGTGGGTGTTGAGGTGTCTACAAAACCTATTTTAGAGACACAAAAATAATTGTGGAGCGTTGGTAATTAACGGAATGATTTAATTACGCTCCCAGATTTAGGCTTTGGCTGGATGGTGCTCCATGCAGTCCTCAGGATGGCAGTGATATGTGTGTGCTTAAAAATAATAAAAGAAATGAAGCTGTGGTGGCTATTTCTGAGCTGAAATCAGCCCAGAGCCCCATGGAGGTGGCCCAGGGAGCCTCATCCATGCAGGAACTGGAGTTTGGAGATTTTTTTGGGAATGAAGAGATGCTCAGGCAGCTCGGGACCACCCTGGTGGCATCTCCTGGGACGTGGTGACAGCTCTGTCCTGCTCCCTGCCCTGCTGAGCTGCTCCAGAGCAGGGCTCACACCCACCTTCTCCATCAGAAACTCCTCCAGGGGATTAAAAAGGCAAAAAGTTCATTTTTCTCCAAATCACTGCTGCCCTCCAGTTGCCATGGCTGTGGTGAAACCTCCTCTCCAGCTGGAAGGCTCTGCCAGGAGCTCTCTGAGTCAGCAAAATGCGAATAAAAACTGATGGCACCTCGCATAACACATGCTTTATAAATATGATTTATCCCTGGGAAAGAGCACAAGTCGAAGACATTGTTGGCAGTCTCGATTCAGATTTTTTTTTTATTATTATTTTTTTAATTTTTATTTTTATCCCGTTTTTTTTTTTGTGCATCATCTGCCAAAAGAAAGCCCCGGAAGTTAGACTCAGGGTGTGACGCAAGAGGAAACAGATGGCAAATTCCACCCAAATTCGGGGTTAAGCCTTGATGGGTAAAAACCTGGGGGAAAACTCGTATTTTTAAATATTGAGGGATTTTTCCCTCAGTGGTTTTAAATACTTTCCCCTCAATATTTTTCAATACTGAGGGGAAAAAATGCTGGTTTTCCTTACGCGTTTAACGAGTTCTTTGATGTAAGTCCCTCAAAACAGAAAGTGTGTGCTTCTCTTCACCTTCTCTATTTCCAATAAAAAAGAAAAAATTAGCACAAGAATTTTCGTTTCAAAAAAATAATCCCAGATCCAGCATTTCTAAAGTTTTTACGATTGTTTTCTTAGGATTTTACAGCAGTTTTTACAGCTTATGGTAAATATTTGTGTCATCCCTGTTGAAGCCTTGTGTTTATATACAAAATATGTATAAACATTTTATATTTATTTATACGATATTTCTTTACTTATACAATAAAGAAATGTGTCTTAAAGGTTGGGCTTGATGATTCCATAATTTTAGGATTCTATAGTTCTATGATTCCATAATTTTAAGATTCTATGAGTTTATGATTCTAAATAAAGGCTCTGATGTGGGGAAAAAAATAGGATTTACAGGATAAACTTATTATGATGAATAGGAAAAAAAAAAAAAAAGAGGGCTTAAATAAATATTTTTCCTTCAAAAAGAGTTTTACAGAAAAATATTTCCAGCTGAATTATCAGAGCAGTTGTGAAATCAAGACAAGAGCTACGGGTGGTACTTCCAGCCACAAATACCTGCCAGAAGGGCATGAAAAAGCCCCTATTGTTGTCAGGTAATTGTTATTGTTATCATGTAATCCAGCAGCCGTGGCTTTACTTTTATGCTTAAAATTAATTTAATCATTTAGAAAATTATTAGATTAGTCCGGAGTAGAATATTTTCAGCTTTAAAGGATCACTGAAATGTTGTGATCGATTCTGGTCACTGTTTAAAAAAAAAAAAATCTTCAGTTTTAACAGTTTTAAGTATATTTTTCCATCCCAGTGTCCAAAAATTGAATCTTATCCCTTTCAGCTGGCCTGAATAATGCATTTTCAGTCTTGTTCACCCTGTAGTTTCTGGGAGGCTTTTAAGTTTGTTTTGATTTGCTCTGCAAGGAACTCTGCGACTCAAAAACGGAATTTCTGAAGAATCAATCTCAGAACTGCTCCTATTTGATGTTTTCTCTGGCCCTCTGGAGAGAAATGAGAGGATGCTGATGGAACTGGTTGGGAAAAATGGGATCTGTGGGGAAAAGAAAGGATGGGAACAGCGCAGAGAAGCTCTGGAGCGACATTTGATGAATAAAAAGCACACAAGTGTTTAACGCCTGAGAGGATGAAGCGCAGCGAGCGCACTGAGGGGCGAACAATTTAAAAATAAACAAATGGGAAGATTTTATCAGGTGAACATGCTGGATAAACATGTGGGTGCAGCCCTCAAACTGGGACAGGGCTGGAGATAAACTGGGGGTGGATCTTAAAGAAGGGGAGATGGGGAATGGATCAATTTATTGGGGTTTGATAAGTTGACTTTCACCAGGTTAGGAACGTGCCCATGGATTTCCTTCCTGCTGTGCTTGGTTGCACAGTGTTGGCTCAAAGTGCCTCGTGTGAGGTGATGACCCACAAAAACCCTGGACAATCCCATCCCAACAGATTGTCCAGAGGTTTTAGTTTTGGGGCATGGTTGAGCTCATCCCATTTTTCACCGTGTTCATCCCTAACTTTTTAAAACGAACCACCCAGGACCCAAACTAAACATTTCTTATGCATTCACCTTTCATTAATCAACCCCTGATCTTACAAAGAGAAACCTCATTAGCTGGGCAATGATCTAATCTTTAGAAACCTGAGTTTGATTGGCGTTAATTACACTTTTTTTAGTCCTGCGCTTAACGATCTCTGCCTCGGTCGTTCCCTTCCTTGGCCTGGGCTCATTGTCAGGCTGATAATTAAACAATTACTTTGTCATGCTGTTTGTCTCTTTTTCTGTGTTGACAAAACATTCCATTTCTTTACTGATCCAGAAAATTCCTGGCTCTTGAGGAGGCATAAGAAGTCAGTGATGATAAAAAGCTTGGTCAGTGCCTACGGAAAGAGCCTATCTTGACCTTCCTGGTTTATGATGCCTCTATTTAAATAGCTGTGCTCGTCATCTTCAATTCCTTTTTGAAAAGAAATTTGATTCATCATCTCATGAACAGACTAAACCACTTGTGTTTTTTTGGCAAAATAACAGGTAAGTGACTGCACCGTGAATTTATTTGGGTTAATTTTTTCCCGTTGTTAGGATTCATCCTGTGACGTAAAATACGAAGCAGAGACAACAGAGAAACGGTTCACATACTGCAAAGTTTGGGTAAAGAAAGATTGTGGCAGCTCTATTCCATGTTTTTAAGGTTCCAGAATTAACTGCTATGCATTGCTGAGCTTTCTGAACTTCAGGAAAGATGTTGTAGTTCTACCTCAAAGGTTTTTTTTTATAGTAGATGGTGAAAAACTTCATTCTCTGACTCTTCCCTATGAGCTTTCCACCTTTTCCAGCTTCTGCTTCAGCTTCATGACATTGATTAGAGTTAATTACAGACATTGGTTACCTCATGACATTGGTTACAGTTGATTATAGACATTGGTTACCTCATGACATTGATTAGAGTTAATTAGAGACATTGGTTACCTCATGACATTGGTTACAGTTAATTAGAGACATTGGTTACCTCATGACATCGGTTACCAGTTCCTTCTCACAGCCATGGATGCTGTCCAGCTGGTTTTGCCTCCCAAGATTCTTTCCCTGTCATTTTTGTAGGTTTAGTTGTATTTTTTTCTGCTCGATTCTCTTTATTGCTGGGGACATTTGTAACTTCAGAAAGGGAATCCCAGGTATAGCTTAGGTTAAGGTTTCACCCATGAAGCAGAAGGAGAATTCTGAGCATGTCCTTTTCCTGCCCTGCTCCATCCAGGTCTGTCCCTGTTCCTTTTGCACAGGAAAGGGAGGAAGGGAAGGGACTGGGACACCTCCAGAGTCACCCAAATGCAGCAGAGCTGCCAAGGAGAAAGAGCCTCTTCCAGGCGCTCCTCAGCCTCCTTTGTTCATCAGTCACAGTTTTGACAAGCTGCTAACTCACTCTCTCCGAGATCCCTGCATCTCCAGGCAGGAAAGGAATGACAAATCAATGACAAATCACTCCGAGTTCAGGCAACAAGTTGATCAAAGGCTCAGCAGTGGGGACGCTGCGGTTCCTGGGGGTGGTGGGAACAAGCCAGCCTTCTCCCAAAACATCTTTGTCAGCTCGGCCTCAGGCGGGCTTTGAACCCCCCAAAAAATCCAGGCAGTCCAAGGGACTGGCAGGGAGAAGAGAAGCCTCAAACATGAGTTTGTTTGACATCAAAAGCTGAGCTCCCACGTGTGCCAGGGCACTTTGTGTTTGCCTCCCCCTCGTGCTGCTGCTGCCGCCACTCTCTGTGTCCCCGTCCCTCTCTGCAGAGATGCTCTGACTCACTGCTGCTGCCTTTGAAACTTCAAAAAACCCCCAAACTTTACAGCTTTTCCAAGTGGCTGTAACTTGGTTTTTTAATGCTTGTGTAGAGCCAGTTTTGGGCTACGTAAATCCTGGAGTCCCAGAGTCACTTGAGTGACGATCCACATTTAGGAGAAAATGGCTTTTTGGCGTCCCTTGGCAATCTTATTTTATGGGGATAATTTGTTCTTTTTTTTTTTTTTTTTTCCCCTCCTGCTTGTGCCCCACATTGGAGGAGACAGCAGCAATACCCTGGAAAATGGAGAGAGCTGTTTGGTGATGCTGTGGAACAGGAAAGATTTCCTTGGAAAACTCACATACTGAGGGACACTCAGTGTTTTATTGCTGTAGAGCATGAACTGAAAAAATAAAAAACCAAAACCCACACCATGTGCCCCAGTGATCACCCATTACATTGTGCAAACACAGGATCCCAGAGGTGCAGACTGTTGGTAACAAATATTTGTGGAGGTTTTTTTATAGCAGCGAAAGAATTTAAAAACAGTGAGTTTCTGTTAGCTAATAAAGCATTTATCTTCCTGCTCTTTATGAATTCCAGTGGCAAGAGATGAGCTGTGCATGGACTGGAATCCCTGTCACCACCAGTCTGGGTTCTTACACCCAGCAGTTAAAATTTTTGTGAAAAATAGCCCTCAAACCATCAGAGTGGAATTTCAGTAGCTCTGATATTTCACTAAGTTATTTTTCAGCCTGGAAAAGTCCAAATGTGCATTTGTGATTCCAAGGCGAGGAGGATATTCCTGGGAGAAAAAAAAACCTCTGGGTGTTGATGTGTTGGGCACCTTTGAGGCGATGCAGTGTCACATCTTAATGTCCCTTTCATGGGTGTGCAGGACAGGGACTCACACTGGGGACTCTCCCTCTCTTTTCTGTGTTTGCTGTTGCCTTGACCCCCACACCAGGAGCTGGGCTGACCAAGCAAACCAGAATAATTCCCTTATTTGAGTGTTCCCTTTCTGGGGTAATCCTGATTAAATCCTACCTGTGTTTTCCACGGGAAATGAAGGAATAGCCAGCCTCGTAAAAACCTGAAGAAAATCAACCACAAAACTCCAGCTGTGGACTCCTGACTCTGTTTCTTTCCTTGACCTTTCGGCAGCAGTAAAAGTGCTGTGTCATGAACTTACCTATTAAAGCAATTTTAAACCACATTAGAACTTAATGAAATCTGCTCAGGCCACTTATTTTTTCATGTATTTGCTGTGTATCTAATGCCATCTTAATTAATTTTGCCCTTAGACTGAATGGGTAATGCAGTGAAGGGACCGTGAGGTGTGACTTGGTGCCACGGCACAATTCATTTTTGTCTCACTGCTGTTAAAGTTTGATGTGTGGAGGCTTAAATATAGTCCAGGAACTCTCAAGCATCGAGGATGAATAGTAAATTCTATTTTTTTTTTTTATGTTGAAACAGATGATCATTACACATAATAGGCGTAGTGATGAATTTGTTATTTTTATAACTTTACAGAGCGCCCAAAATTCAGTTCATAATTTTAGTGGCGGATCCAGGAATTTAGTTTGCAGTGCTCAGTTCTTTGAATAAATACTTATTTATGCAGGGAAGGACAGCCACAACATCCCATCATTTATTAGACTTTGGCCAGCAGTAGCTTGGAATTGAACTCTTTTTAAAGACATGCTGTGTGTCCATGTACTTCATGATGAAAATTTATTAACTGTGTTGTAAACCAAGCTTTGATATTTTGAAAATCCAGTCCAGGGATATTTTTTCTGTGCCACAGATTCATTATTTCAGTGGGGTTTTTTTTTTCAGAACAAAGCAATGCAATAGTAAATCAGCATTTCCACAGACAGCCCTTGATGCTGCTGGCTGCATTCGCTGTTTTATCACAGGAATCAAAGGTGTGGCAGCGAAACTCCAAGTGACAACTCAGACTCATTCAGCTGAAAACCAATCTATTGAAGAGAGAGGAGAAATCAAAGAGAGAATGGGGATGGATTGCACTGAAATAGCAGAACCCCATAATGATCAGCCTGGTTTCATATTTATTGAGCAAACAGACATCCAGCTTTAGCAGCTCTAAATGCAGGAGCAGCAAAAACCAGAGCACACCCTTCCTGGAGATGGTAATGAAATATTTCTGGGGTTTATCCACAGAGGGCCACTCCTCAGTGATGGAGTGAACATTCTGTGAAGGACAATTCACTGTATTTCCAGTCAACAGAAAAACATGACACCTAAAGCAGAGCTAAGGTGGATTTCAAGTGTTCCAGTCAAAAATTGCTGGTCCCAAAATGCACCAGTCCCAGTTTATACCCCAAACACCTCGTGGTTTGGCACCTGCGGATAGGATTCTGTGGTTTGTGGAGGCTTTGGGGTTTTGGGGCATAATCTTTTAAACTTCCTGTGGCTGAGGAAGTCTTGGAACTGAGCCCTCTGTTTCCTCAGTCCTGCTCCAGCCCCTGGTTTGCAGTGTAAAATGAAAGATGAGAAGTGGGAGAAGTTGCAAATCTGGGAATCATAGAGTGATTTGGGTTGCAGGAGGTCTGAAAGATGATTTCTTTTCATCCCCCTGCCGTGGCAGGGACACCTTCCACCATCCCAGGCTGCTCCAAGCCCTGTCCAACCTGGCCTTGGACACTTCCAGGGATCCAGGGGCTTCTCTGGGCAATCTTCCACCTCTGTTCCTCTGCTTTCCATCTGAACATTGTCCCAGTGTTGGACTTGCTGAGTTTGTAGGAGCTGTTCCAGTGTCCAGGAGAACTCTCCAGGTCCCACATTTCCCTCTTGAACCCCAGGTTCCCTCATCTGAGGGCAGGGCAGCAGTTCTGTCACCTTCCCTGGCTGAACACTCCCTGCAGCCCCTCTGTGTTCCCACCTCTCATTCCTTCTGGTAAAAACCTAATGGATTTCAAAGTTCCACCTCCATTTTTGACTCCTCTGTGTGCAGAGCAGGGTGGGAATTAACTGAACAGCTCTTGAGAGCATCATTTTGTGGCTGCTGGCCCTCTTTGCAAAGGCTGGAGCTGCAGCCAGCCAGACATTGCTGAGCATTCCCCGCATCATCTTTATTCAAAATATTCCTTTCAGTCTTATTATTCTCTCCCCTATTTGCAAGGCCCAAATCTGTCTTTAATTTCCCTTTTATTTTAGGGATTTCTCTTTCCCTTCTCACTGTTATCCACGATGTGTTTTCTTCTTTTGGAAAGGTTCTGCGTCATCCTGTCCTGCTGGGAGTTTGGAATGTTTTCCCCTTTTACATTTCTCCCTTTCAGGTCAATCTCACCTTGTTTGAACAGCAGCTTCCCTCTCTCCAGGCAGGTAAAACAATTTATCATTCTAATGGACTTGCAAAATACTTTTATTTTCTCCTGGCACATTTAAATATTATCAGTTCTAAAAAAATATCCCAAGCACTGTGTGAATATACAAGTTGCTGATGGATAATGTTTATTAATTATCCTCGATTTCCTGTGTACTCAGCCAAGTCCAATTTACTTAATTATTGGTTAAATCTTACTCTGACTGTGCTACATTTAAAGAAACGAAGTCTTTGATTAAACTTTTGTAATAACTAATTGCCAGCCAAAGAGAAGGGAAATTCAGTGTTGGGAAAAGTAACAAATTGGATTTTGCTGGGGTAGTTTTCTTGTGTGGTGCGTGGTTAATCCTGTGAAATCACTATGAAATTGCCATTATTATTCTTCAGTACAGGGCCCAGAAATTCTTTCATACAATCTCTGCAGGTAATTTACTCCAGAGAAAAAGGTGGTGTTAGAACATGATAAAGTGAAATTTCTGTAAAATCCAGTTCCCTCTTTCAGGCCACTCTTGTATTCCCAAGGTTTGGGGTTTCTTATTTTAAATAAAAGTGCACTTGACCACAATATCAAGGAAAAATGGATAGGAGCAACAATGCAGGTGAAATTATCTTCATTTTCCTGGAGGTACAGCAGATTTTAACTCACCCCGAAGCTGCTTTTTGAGGCAGGTAATTTCCATTTCAATAAAGACAAACTGTTCCTTATAAAATACTAAGAGTGAAATGACAGTGGGGAGGAAAAGTACCCAAAAAAATAAGACAATTACAGTTCTGATGCTGCGAGGAAAGAACGAAAATGCTGGAAAACAAGAATTTGTTTTATTTGGGATGGCCCAGCTGTGGCTGCCTCATCCCTGGAAATATCCAAGGCCAGGTTGGACAGAGCTTGGAGCAACCTGGGGTGGTGGAAGGTGTCTCATGGTGGTGACTGATGGTCTCTGAGGCTCCTTCAACCCAAACCACTCCAGAATTTCATGATTCTGTGAAAAATCAGCTTTTTAAAGTGTGTCTTCAGCATTTGTGAGCTCCCAGCTCCCTTTAATTCCTCAGACTGCACCTCCATTGCAGTCACTTGGAATGTTTGGTTGGTGCAATCTGCAGGCCTGCACTAGGAGCATAAATAGATTATCTTTTTTTTCTGGTTGAAAGTGTAGTTTATATGTAAATATATAAATTATACAATATAGAAAGTACATATTCCTCAAAAGAGGAATAATGTCTTTATTTCAAGGTAAATAAACCACGGATTTCACCTGATATTGGCATTGCATTGCAAGAATCCTGCTAAAATCAAAGGAATTGCTCCAGGCAAAAACAAAATAGGGAGACAAGCCCACAAAGAGGTAAAAATTGCTTAAATAAACCGGAAAAACAAAACTTTGTGGCATAAAATCAAAGGAATTTCATGGGGCAAAAACAAAATAGTGAGACAAGCCCACAAAGGGGTAAAAATTGCGCTCAGGAATGTCTGTCCGTGTACCTGCTCACTCCAATGCACTCCAGTTTTATCTCTGAGGTGGTTTTCCTCTGTTAATTGCACTTTCGTTGTTGTTAATTGCACTTCCATTGTTGTTAATTGTGACACCAAAACCACAGGGTTCAGACGTGAGGCTGCTTTAAATAAACCCCGAAGTTACCAAGTGTCTGCTGCCTTGGAGCAGCCCTCTGCAGAGATCTGTGCGTTCCATATTCGCTCAGAAAAGCTGCCAGGAAGGTGGTAGAAGATTTTATTTCAGTCTCCCTAATGATTCATAATTAACTTTGAGGGGAAAAACGGTATTTTTAACCTCAGATTTGCATCGCACGTCAAATCCCATCGCTGAGCTCACGTTTGGAGCTCTGGTACCAAAATTCTACCAAGGCAGTGGCTGATTTCAGTCCTTGGCTTCCCATCCCTGCCTCCAGAGGTGGGAAGAGGGGATGGAAGCAGTGCCTGTCCTCGCAGCAGGGACGCTGAGGAGTGGAGAAGGACAAAGGAGGAGAGTTCAGAACTAAATTTTGCTTTTCTTGGCAGTTGGATGATATTTTAATTCTCTGGTTGTACTTGAACAGCAAGATTGACAGGAAGATCGTTAAAAAACAGCCCCAACATAGAAATAACTCCATTAGAGCCATCCAACAGGGGATGTTTAGGGTGGAAATCAGGAAAAGGTTTTTCCCCAGAGGGTGCTGGGCACTGCCCAGGCTCCCCAAGGAATGGGCACAGCCCTGGGACTGCCAGAGCTCCAGGAATATTTGGGCAGGGTGGGATTTTTGAGGTGTCTGTGCAGAGCCACCAGTTGGGCTGGATGACCCTCCCAACTCAGGATATTCCAGGATTCTTTGATTCTCTCAGATCTGAGGCTCAGAACCACCACGAGTTCAAAGAGTGGAGCTCCTTGTTGCTCTGCTGTTTGATTTCCTTGTCCCTTGTACCCAAACCAAAGGTCCCACTGCCATAAAATAACCACAAAAGCAGCAGAACGTGTCAGATTTTGGCGCAGACACCATCAGTTCCCTCTTTAAAGATGCACTTTTAGGTCAGGAGGAGTTCAAATTGCTGTTGCTTAGAGCATGGGCGAGACACAAAGTTAATTTGTCACTGATTAGATTTATTCTGTCCCACTGAAACGAGCAGATTGAGTCCAGAGGAAGAGTGGAACAACACAACACAGGGTTTAATCAAACCATCTCTCATTTCTGCCTGAGCTCACTTCTGATTCTCTTTGTTAATGCTGACTGCAGATAGTCTGCCAGAGTAATAAAGGGACGTGTTGTTTAGTGTGGAATTGTTCAAAAAAAATTAAATCCTGTTTGGATCATTGTGCACATTATTATTATTATGAATATTACACGAGTGTCTCTCTGGATGCAAACAAATTAAATTGCTTTCATGTATAGAAAACATAATTATACTCCACAAGGGATAGTGCAGTAAACACCATGTTTCAACACTGCAAATGCATTTAAACTATTGATTAAAGATGCAGATAATCTGTTTTCCATCATTTTGTCAGAATCCCAGGAATCTGGGGCTGCTGCCTGTGCTCTGGGCTGCTGGCACACCAAGGGATTCTGTAGATTAAAATCACAGAAGACAACAGGGGAATTACTGAAGTGGATTCTCTGAAATCCCTCACAAAGCATCATCAAAGCTAAAGAAGGAATTTTCTGAAGTTAAAATATTTTGTTAAAAATATTTTTTAAAATAACGTTTTTATTTTAAAAATAACTTTCGTGGGGTTAAAATGTTTCATTAAAATCTGGACAGCTAGAAGGAAAATTATGTTTTCTATATTTTTAAAACACTGTGGCAGAGCTCAGGAGTTCTGAGCCAATGGCTCTTACCTCAGTATTTAGTAAATTAACTGAAAAAATAACTATAGAGCAATAATGAGCATGATATTCTAAGGATAGATTGCAGCAGTCCCAAAAGGAAAATTTTCTTTCCTCTGGGGTGTCAGCAAAAGAACAGATAACTGAGGAGTGATACACATAATTTATTTGGGGTTTTAAAAAGCTCAAGTGCCTGTTAAGAAAACTTGGAGCAGTCACAGGGCAGCTCATAATGAACTTTCATGGCCTGGAAGCTGCTTAAGGAAGGAAACAAAGAATGGAATGAATGGGATTAGCAAGTTGGAAATTGGGCTGAAGACTTAATTCTGGTTTAATGTCTGATGGAAGTTTATGGCTTGGGTGATGTATTGTTATTTTTGCACTCAGGATTCAGATAACTGGGCAGTGAAAGGTCCTTGCTATCAATCAAAAGCAACTCCTCATTTTGTTTTTTTAGCAGCTTTACTCAATTACCACTAACTGTCGTTCCCAGAAAATCTAAATTGCTGTAGAAGGGGAAAGTTTTTATTACCTGATGGATGGAGAATATTTTCAAGTCTGCAGTTTACAGTGCTCCAGAGTAAAAAAATCCACCTTTATTTATTTGATTTTAGTATTAGGATGACAGCTGGTGTAATAACGAATTTACATTTGGACACAAACCTGTAATTAAAAAAAATCACAGATTTTATGGAGGGGAAAAAATATTTATGGCAGATCACGGAGCTGATGCTCTTGTCCAAACAGAAAATTCTCTGCTTTGTGCATTTTGTGACAGCATCGAGCATTTGATGAGCTTTGTTCTCCCAAATGTGGGCGACACTGGGAGCTTGGTCATATTGGAGCTCTTCAAACGATCTGGAAGGGCAACAATGAAATCCTTTCCTGGGTCTGAGCACAAGGAGATGCTCCACATCCCGGGGTTTGCTCCCTTTTCCACCTGCAGGCTGTGAATCCAAGCCTGAGCGCACACGGAGAGGGGAGAGCCCGGGGGGCAGTGGGCAGAAGGTGTTTCCTGCCTTGGATGCACATTCCCCAGGGCTGCCACGTCTTGGGGAAGTTGCAGGGCAGCTGTCAGATGGAGAAAACCAGGCAACAATGCAATGAGTTTTCCAGAAAAAGCATTTTTTGGTGAATATTGAGGAAGAAAAGCGTCCGAAGCGGAGCGCGAGCGGCGGGGAACGGTTTCACTGACAGTGGGTAAAGAAGCTGCTTCACTGGAGATTGTCAGATCCAGGCAAACATCCCCCAGGCAGGAGCAACAGCAGAGCTGGTTCCATCCAGGGCAGTGCCTCGGAATTTTATCTCAATTATGTTAATTGGGGAGACAGCTCGGGATGGGGAGCGGTTGGAATGGCGGCTTTGAGGGTTATCAGAGCAGGCAGGTGAGCTCTGTGGGGCAGCGGCTCCTGTCGGAATTTCTGCTGCCAGGGCGCTCCAGATGTATGAATTTCAGTCCCTTAATGAGCTGCTCCAACTCCTTTTTAAGCCTCAGAGTCTCCTAAACCCCTCCTTTGCTCTGCTCCTCCATCTGGGTCCTGGGTCGTTGTGAAGCAACGGTTTAGGCCGGACCTGGGTGACTTTACGAAGCTGCAAGTGTTGGTTTTGTCATTAGTATGGGAAGGATCCCCTCACCGTGTTAAACTGCACAAATTATTGATTTTTGTCGTCGCTTTGAAGGTGCTTCTCAGGCTCGTGGATCTTTTCGGGCTCGGTGTTGGACAGGCTGAGCTCCTGTTTGATATTGTGTGAAGTTGTGTTTGTCTCTGCCGGGGTTGAACGGGAGGTGAAGATGTTCTATCAGCGCCTCTCAGGATGCTCCTGTTTAATGATGCGAGCTCCTTTTTTTTTATTTGATTAGGGACTCAGTGCTATCAAAACAGCCATGCAGCTTTTATTACAGGTGTGCAGAGAGGCTGTTCTGTTCTGTTCCTCGGATGGATGAGTAGTTTTTTTCACACAAATCTCTCTGAACACCTTTGTTCCTCATTATTTCGTGAGGAGGCCACCCAGCGAGCTGTCCCAGTGGAACGACAAGAGAGGTGTTTACACGTACCTGGGGAGGGTGGGTTGGTGTCACAACAATAATTAAATATGCTGATGGGATCTTAGGATCGTTTTCACAGGTGGAAACTGAGACTTCTGCTCCTGATGAGATCCTGCTGATGAGTAATCAGCTCCATATCTCGGCGAGGTAAACACAGTCCGGGGCTGGATGGATACCGGGGGAAATCCTTCATGTATTTTCATGAGTCTTTGTGCACGGGTGTTATTCTTAGATCATTTTCCTGCAGGGTTCTTTCCCTTGCAGCTCACTCCTTTCCAGCAGCCCTTTCCTGAGCTGGGCTCCAGGGTTTCCACGGGCAGGGAAGGGCCCTGAGAGAGGGGCTGGACATGCAGCATCCTCATGGATGGGCACTGGGCACAGTCGTGAAATAGCTGGAGTTGGGAGGGACGTCTGGAGATCATCCACAGCCAAGGCAGGGTCACCTGTGATGCCTCAGGATTTGAGCTTTTATATTTTCCATACATTTGTAGCCCTGTAAATTCTTCTGTGTGTGACTCCAAACTCCACACTCAGTGTCAGCTGCTGCTTCCCCATTTTGGGCAGACACAACAATTCCTCTCCAGGCCTGGGGATCAAGGACCCCTCACTGCCTCAGGCCCCAGAGATGGAAACAAAAGTGAGTTCGGGGGGAAAACTTGGGGTAAATGACTTCATTAGCTGGAGCTGTAATTGGGAGATGAACCCCCAATGTGCAAATGGCCCAAAGTGATCAAAGTGTGAAAACCCGTGACCCGGGGCCCATTTTGGGTGTAGGCCCTGGGGGGCTTTGTCTGCCCTGAATGTACCTGGAGGCCCTTCAATAAATAGAACTGCTTTTTATTCCCTTAATTTTGTCTGGCCTCTGTTTCTAGGTAGTCCCACCTGGAGCCGGTGACACAGAAATGAGTCCAGGAATTGGAATATCTCCAGAGAGGGAGACTCCAGGCCCTCCCTGGGCAGCTCTGCCACATTCCATGGAAGATTTTCCCTCATGATGAGGTGGAGCTTGTTGTATTTTAATTTCTGGCTGTTGCTCCTCATCCTGTTGCTGGCCACCACTGAATAGAGCCTGGCCCCATCCTCTGGACATTCCTTAGAGATATTTACATGGATTGGTGGGATTCCCTCTCAGCCTTCCCTTCTGCAGGATAATGAGGCCCAGCTCCTGAATTCTCTGCTCATCAGAGCTTCTCCAGATCCCAAATCCTCTCTGTGGCCTCCACTGGAGCCTCTCCAGCAGCTCCTTGTCTTTCCTGAGCTCTGGAGAAGTGATATTCCAGGTGTTCCTCAGCAGGGCAGAGCAAAGAGGGAGCAGACAGAGCCAGAAACTGCTCGAAAAAGGAAAGGGAAGGAGCAGAATCTGATACAAAGTGAGAAATAACCACAAAATTCCACAGCAGGGAGAGATCCAGCAAAAAAATTATCCTAGCAGGGATCGTGGGGAAGGATCTCTGCCCAGGCTGGCAAGGAACTGATCCAAAAATAATGGTTTTAGTGGTATTTTTAATATTAGGAAGGCAAAATTTTAGAACTGGGTGCTCAGCTGCCACTTCTCATGGAGAAGATGAATGTTTGCAGTGATGCAGGTACAGGTTAAGCACCAAATCAAACCCATTTTCAGGCCTGTTTCTGGAGAGGTGATGGATGCTTGCTGACACAGCTTCCCACGGGGTCTTTTCCATACTAATTATTGCACTAAACATTCAATAAGTAAAGCGATTCATCTCCTCATCCCACCCCCTGATGGGGGCCTGAATTCCATCCCTGATGTGTAATCAATGCCGTTCTGTCATCCTAGCCTAATGCAATTATGTCTAAGTAGGTGTTTTCAGGGCACGATAAAATCAGCTGGAATGGTAGAAACCGTTTAGAAAGATCAGCTAATTCGGGAAACTTCACAAAAGTTCATTTTTACTCTCTTAATTTTCTTGTCCTGCCTCGTTTTTACCAGGTAAAGCCCTCCCTTCAGTCACTGAAAGGAGATTTATTGGCTCTAATTCTGAGGTAAAAGATGCCACGAAATGAGAAAAAAAGCCAGACCTAAGAGTATCTTCTTAGCAATGAGCCTTCCCCTCGCTGTGATTATAGCACTGGATTAAGTCCCAGTGATGTCCCAGTTAGGTAAAATATCAAGTGTCACCAAAGCTTCCTTGGTATTTGAGAGTCTTCTAAGAAGAATTGTTCATTTAAGCCCTGGGTTTTCGGACGTTCTAGTGCAGGGATTACTAGATGGAGTTACACCAGCTTTGCAGAAATGCTGGAAAGTAGGGCAGTGTTTTAGTCGTGAAAGGTTGAAAAACTGCCAAAAAATTTGTGTTACTTCAAGTTTCTGTTTCATCCTACACCTGATAGTCCTGAGGTGTTTGGGATATATATTCTTTTTTTCAGGGCTACTATTACACAAAAAAATTTTACTCCCTTTTAGCTCAAAATAATCGAATTTTCCACTGTGGGAGGACTATGGAATAATAAAAAAACCAGACAAATCTAATTTTTGAGTTTTTAGTTGATGTGGATTCCTGAGTACCAATCCAAATCAAAAATGTTCAGTTTCAAAACAGCTCAGGTTTTCCTGGGTGAATGGGATGTTTTCTTCTTTAATTACATATTTAGCCATAAAAACTTTGCCTGTTGACTTACTGTGGGAATTTTTTTGCAGCTCATAATGCCAAGGCTGGAGAAATCTCTGCTGTGCTTTTTATCTGGTTGTTATCACGGCGTTTAGGATGTAAGTAATGAAAATGTTAATGTTTATGGATTTATTTGTTTACTCTCACTTATCTGCTTGCAGTAATATTAGAATATCTGGCCACATTGTTCTGCTGCTGTTGCATAGCTTTGCCTAGAAATAATATTAATAATAAAAAAAAATTGCTTTTATGGGTGTTGTAGGATTATTTCTTGATTTATGTATTAATAACTTTACCTGAAGGTGAGGTTCTACCACTTAAATTGCAAAAAGGGACAATAGTGGAAGTGAGAAGTAGAATTAAGGTCCCAAATGTGTGTTCCCATGGTTCCTGGTGGACAATTAGTGGTGTTTGGGGGCAGCTGGAAGACACCAGACAGGAAAAAGCAAGTTTATATTTTGCCATATTCAGATTCACCATAGTCAGGATGGGGTTTTTTTGGGTAGAAGCCAAATTTTTCAGACCTGAAATTAACCTGAGCTGATGGGACCAGCCTCAAAAGGAAAGGAGACACCAAACAATTCTTCCTTTTGACTTTGAGTTCCCATTTTTTTTCAGGCAAAACAAAACCAGACTCAGACAACAGAAAAAGTGAACGAGGGCTTCTGGAAAATGCAGAATAAACAGAGTTTCCCCCTTGAGGGTGGCAGAACCTTCACCAATTCCTGCAGCTCAGCTTTCCCCTCTGTGTTTGCCTCCTCCAGAAGGCAAACTGCACCCAGGGATGGGATTTTTGTGCTGGCTGCTCACTCCCAGCCTGGGAACAGATGGCACCGGGCTACCTATGACTAATTCTGTGCTCCTGATACTGTGAGTGCAACAGATGGAAGAATTCCTGGGGAAGGAGCTGGAGAATTCATGGGGAAAGGAGCTGGAGAATTCCTGGGGAAGGAACTGGAGAATTCCTGGGAAAAAGAACTGGAGAATTCCTGGGGAAAGGAGCTGGAGAAATCCTGGAGAAAAGAAATGGAGAATTCCTGGGGAAAAGAACTGGAGAATTCCTGGGGAAGGAGCTGGAGAATTCCTGGGGAAAGGAGCTGCATTGATCAGAGCAGATCTGCAGGCCCAAGAGCAAGTGGTGTGTAGTGAGTTCTCTTATTTATCTCTTTTTTGACTTATATCCATGAGTCTGGCTTGACTTATCCCTGGATTGTCCCTGAAATCTCTCCATGATCGTGGGGAATTTCCAGAGGACACCGAGGTTTGCCCAGACTGCAGCACTCGGGGTTGTTTCCTGCAAATAAAAACCGGCACCCTCAATTAAACCCATCCCCTCCCATTCCCATAAACCAGGGAACACAACTTTAATCTGCTTTTTTTAATTTGAGGCTGTAGGATCAGCAGTGATGCTGAAACTGTTCTGTGGATCCTGTGGTGCTGCATGAGGGGCTGTTGTGGAGAGAAAAGGAGTTTCTGGAGATGAATTTGGAATTTGTATGGATGAATTTGGGAGTTTCTGGGGCTGAATTTGGTTTTTATGTCTCTGCAGAAGCACAAAGATCATTGATTGGGTGTGGATGAGGTCAGGGTAGAGCAGGAACCGAAATCTTCCTGCCTGGAGCTTCTGGTTTGCTCCTTCAGGTGCACAAATGTCACAGCTGCAAAGAAACAGAAATGAAAGTCCTAAAAGTATAAAGTCACCCTAAACCTGCCATATTTCCAATCTTCAGCCAGCAGTAAATTGATGCTTTATAACAACATATCTACTAAAACCCCACCTAAATAAAATCTTCACCAATTTGTCCAAAACCTTGGGCAGGAAGTGTCCTGCAAAAGTCAGGCTGTGGAAGGAGAATCCAAAACCTTACATTGAACTGTCCAAACTTTGCCTTTTGTGCTGTTGGTTGTCATCAGATTTGGTGTGAAATGCAGAGTTGCAATTCCCATTGTAAAATATCAACACAATCTTTTTATCCTCTTTTTCTGTCCTCGCTTCCTGTTTCTTTCATCAGCTTTTCTTTTAATTCTCCTGGAAAGGCGATTTCTGTGGGGGAACAGTTCAAGTTTCTTTTGCAGGGATGGATAGAAGGAAACAGAAAGTTGTTCTGCTATATTTTATTTTATTTTATTTTATTTTATTTTATTTTATTTTATTTTATTCTATTTTANAGCTCCTAGTGCAATCAAACTTTTAGCAGCAAATGGAGACTCCATAAGGATATAAATAGGGGGTTTTTTTTTTGGGAAGTGTTGTTCCAACAGGGAACACTAAAAGTGAGGGAAGGACAGAGAATCCTCCCTGCTTTACCTGTAAGGAGAACTGGCTGGAAAAGGGAGCAGAAATTAAACCCAACAAATGAGGATCCATCCAGTTGTTGAGATCTTGAATGAGGCAATCTGCTGCCTTGAACATCTGCTCCTGGCGGTTTCCCTGGTCAGAAACAACCAAAACTCCTCCCAGACTCCTGGAAATGTGGAATATTTATCTCTTTGCCTCCCAGGATGGCAGCAATCCTCTGCTGATAGGAGATTTTGGTGGGGCTGAGATCCCCCTGAAAGGAGCTGAACTCAGCTCCACCGAAAAGTCACCTCCTTCATTAAATCCCTTTCCTAAATTAGCCCTTAATCTCTNAAATCTGCTGCCTTCTAGCAGCTGCTTCTGGAGGTTTTCCTGGTCAGAAACAACCAAAACTCCTCCCAGACTCCTGGAAATGTGGAATATTTATCTCTTTGCCTCCCAGGATGGCAGCAATCCTCTGCTGATAGGAGATTTTGGTGGGGCTGAGATCCCCCTGAAAGGAGCTGAACTCAGCTCCACCGAAAAGTCACCTCCTTCATTAAATCCCTTTCCTAAATTAGCCCTTAATCTCTGATTAAATACCTCCCTGCAAAAAAATATCTCTGGCTGCTCTCAGCTCTGGAATGATCCAACCCTGAGTTTTAATTCATTAAATAGTTCTGTGAAAACAGGAGAGAGAACCATCTGTAATAAGGGAAAATTGCTGACACAGTGCTTGTAATAGGTTCTTTCCCAGAGGTTTTTATTGCAGTTATGTAAGAAATCATCGACTTAGGGAGTTCAAAGAAACTTCCAAAATAGGTCTTTTTTTTTTTTTTTATTGGGGGGGGGTTGTATTTTTGAGCAATGTAGCAGGAGACTGTGAAAATATTGCTCATAATAATTAGAGCTGNTTTATTTATTTTTATTTTTTATTTTTTATTGGGGGGGGGTTGTATTTTTGAGCAATGTAGCAGGTGACTGTGAAGATATTGCTCATAATAATTAGAGCTGGGAAACCTTAGGAAAACATGCCGAGGGAAAAAGGGAAAGTGCTTTATTTACACAAAGTTTGGAGAACATTTTTAAAGGGGAGGAGTGTTGAAAAATGCAAGCTGAGGTGGGAATCCTGGAAGTTGGATTTGGGGATCTTTCACACCAGTTGCACTAATTTCCCTCCACAGCTCAGAGCAGTTAAACCAGGATGACCATGAGGGGATTCACAGGATCTTGAAAAACCCAAACCTGGCTGATTCCACCTAAATTAGGGCACTGAACAGTGGAATAATTGAAATTCTTCCCCCAAATAATCCCCGAGGTGGATAAAAACAACAAACCATCAGTTCAGTGTGAGGTTTGGGAGGCCTGGAGGGTGTTGCACAGGGGATGTGGTGTGAGGTGTCCTCTGGAGCAGAATTCCAAATTTTTTTCACCATCCCTCCTAACAGAGATGACCTGGAGCGATGCCTCCTGGAAAAATCAACCCAAAAATCCCAGCAGCACACGTCAATGTGTTCTTCCAGCTGCCTGCTTTTCACAAGAGATATTTTAGGACTACTGAAACTATTAAAATCTACTTCAGGTACTTGTGCTAAATATGTTTAACGAGCTGTGCTTGTTAAAATTCATCCGTGACAGAGATGGGGAGGAAGAAAGGAAAAGGATCTGTTAATTCTGTAATGCTGCTAAAAAATGAGCTTTTTTTTCATAGAGGTTTCCTTAATTGCTGAGAAAAGTGATGTCAATATCAGCGTTTTAAAAAAAGGTTTGGCAGAATACACGAGAATTATTGAAAACGAAGTAGATTTTCTGTATAAATTGAGATGATTTGGATAGAAGGATTGATGAATGTCCCATCTTTTCCTGGGTGACAAATATGAACACAGGGACTTGCTAAAGGCAGAATATTTTGTTTTTCACAGCAGATTCTTGTGTTGAAGTGTGGCAGTTCCCGTGAACTGAACAACCCCCAAATTGTGGAGACCCTCGTGGGCAGGATCCAGGTGGGGACAGCTGGGTGGAGAAATTGCTGTGTGGGCTCTGCCAGCACCAACCACCCTGAAATCCCTCCCTGTAACAGAGGTCAGGACACTCTGACAAAATTGCTTTATCATAATTTCTCTTGCCCACTTTCCGGTCTTGACAGAACAGAGAATGAGGTGGCTGCATCTGAGGGGTTATAAAATAGAGATGTCACAGTGGGAGGGCCACCTCACCTAGTCTCTGTGCAGTGACAGTACTAATGCAAATTATAGTCCAGGCCATTCGTTAAATTTCATTTAAATACCGTCCATTTATGCTTAAAAAATCTGAATTCCAATTGGGATGTGTGCAGAGATAGGGAGAGCAGCAGTTGTGCCTGAGCTTTGGGTTCTGAGAGCGGGGGGTAGTGACAGCAAATGTCACTGAGGTCTCTCCCACCCAGAAGGAACTTCTTGGATCGTCCTCCAGCTGGATTTGGGCTCCTGGGATCCTGCCCAGGCTTCCCTTCTGCACCCTGAGGACAGGAATTGAGGTGAGGCCTGGAATTAAATGGCTCTGGAAAAAGGAATGGCTCTGGAAAAATGAAAACAACGTCGCAGAACTCAGTATTCTGTTTTTCCACTTCACCTGCATCAGCTGTGTGGATTAAAGGAGTGATTTCAGCAAACCCAGCTCTGCTAAGTCAGGCTCAGATCTTCAGCTCACGCTTGGATGTGAAAGTCAGAGAGTTGTGATGCCCTGTCATCAGTAATAAATGTCCTGCAGCCCCCGGCTCCCACCTTGTGTGGCCTCATTGCCTCCAGTGGGGTGATCAGACGTAATTAATTCACTCTGGACTTGCTTAATGATGCAGAAGCAGGAAGAGATTCAAGCTCGAGTCTTGTAACTGCTTTTGCCTCTCAAATCTTAACAGGATTAAAGAACCATTAAAAAAAACCCAGGGAGTTCTGTGAGCAGCTGAAGCCAGGATTCCTCTGGATTTGTGTCCTGTGCTTGATTGACTATTAAACTGATTTATGAGGAGATTTTGTTATCTCTTCATATACCTATAATCCCTTCCTGCTGCATGTTTTGGCAGTTCTGTGCTGCTTGCTGCCGAAATTCCCCAGTAGGATCAATAGTTATTAGGACAGAATTGTTCAAAACCTGCTTTCTCTTTTACCTCACCCCCTGGCTTTAGAAAATTGAAGCAGTTTAGGTTTCTCTTTTGCATCTTTTTACAGCTGCTTTTTGATGGGGGAAAAGCACGAGGATGTGGTTATGAGCTTGATAAGCCACGATACCATAAAACAAAGAAGATCAAAACCCAAGTGAAATAAAGAAGAGGCTCTTCAGCATAATTCACAGGCCCCGTGAGAATAAGAAGAAACAATCACAGAGCAATCTTGCAAACTGCTGGAAGGATAACAGCATTAGGAGGAAAATGTTTATGGCTAAGATGAAATTGGTGGGAGTCAGACGGAGGATTTGGGCGAGAGGACCACACTTTTATTTTTTACACAACCTGCTATTTTATAAACCTCTGGGAAATGGTTGTGCTGAAGTGGTAGAGTAGGATTTGGAGGTCACCTGGCTCATGAAGAGGGGATGAGTTTAGGTCCCCTCTCTTTTCTCTGAGCTCCCCAACATTCCCAGGGAAAGAGTTCCTGGATTTTATGGAGCGCTTCCAACCCAAACCACTCTGTGACTTTGTCCCTCCAGGTCACTGCCTCAGTGCTGGAGATGCTTTATTTTGAGTAATTGCATTCATTTCTTCAACGGGGGGATTTTAATAAGCTCCAATTTTGATTGATTTCTCATCTGTGCGTAATCAGTCAGCTAATTGTGTTTGAGGTGTGCAGAATTCTGTGCCTGTCGCAAAAGAATTTCACCAAAATTTATAGGTCCCAGAAAAGGCGCTGATAACCTTGCTAAACTCTAACCCAGGAGGGCAAAAACTTCATTCAGTCTTTGTGAAGGCAATGCACGTGTCATTCAGGAATACAATAAATCACAATTTAACTGTCATGTCCACTCATTAAGCTTTAGAAAATTCCAACTACTCCAACAGTTAAAAAAAAAAAAAGTTATGAAAACCAAGAAATGGGGAATTCAGGGATAGCCTAGTTCCTGGGAATGAAATTAATATGTCTCATTTCACACAGCCAGGAAAAGCAATAGCATTTGGGTGTGTTTGTTCTCAAGTTCTTTACAGCCTTTCATAGACTTCTGTATTAAGAATTCTATATTAAGAATTCTATATTAAGAATTCTATAATATGAATTCTATATTATGGTGTTTTCCTATCTTAATAACTTGTAGGGGTTCTGAGTTTTTTTCAATTCCCGAACTAATCTTAAGCACCACTTTCCAAATCTAAGATTCCCAGGCCCTGCCTATTTCATAACTCACTAAAATCACCCTCCAGGTGTAACCATAACTGCAAGGTTCGTAATTTTAAATAATATTCTAATTTACTCTGTTGTGCACGGCGTGGATTTTGCTGTAACAGCAATACCTACCTTCAAACCAGGGAAAAATAATTTAGGAAAAAAACATCATTTTTGCAGGTGTGGCTGAGATTAGAGCAGAGCTTGTTGAATTCAAAGGTATTTGTGCATTTTGCTGCTTCTGATTCTGCACTACAGGAGGAGTTCAGGTTGTACAAATGTGCTTCTTGTTCAGCTGCAGGAAAATTCATTACAGACAAAGTCAATAAAAATGGGTCATTTTAATCAAGTTGATGTATTTCTCCTCAGTTCCACTCTTACAAATCAATGGGAGCAAATCCATAGTTAAGAGTGTAACTCGCACAAGGTTTCAGTGACTTCTCCAGTGGCTGGAGAAAAATGCAGAGAAGGAATAATCAAAGTTTAGTGTCTGAATCCTTCCAATGAGAGGATATTTTCTGTTTCTTGTCAAAAGCTGTGATTAATACAGAAATTATCCATAGATTTTTTTTTTTTGCCTTAAACCCTCAATGTCATGAATTTATTTGTTCCTCCGTGATGGAATTTTGAGCAGCTTTTCCACAGGTGATTTCCTTCTGTAGTGGCAAAATTTGGGGGATTGGGATGGAAGTGGTTGATGTCCTTTAATTCCTGTGCTTTGGGAAGCTTTTTTCCTTTAGGAAACTCAGGAAAACAATGGGTGTCCCATCCAGCCAGAGAAGGGTTTGAAGGCTTCTTTCAAGATAAATGTGAATATGCAAAACGGAATAATTTGTTTTATCTCCACGAGATGATTTCTGAGAGAACAACTCGAGAGCATTTGTTGGGCTGATGGAAAGGATGAAACCTAAGGTGAACTTGACTAAAATACACCCCTTACAGAGAATTTCCCTAATTAAATTGAAAAGTTGGCACCTTTGTCAGTCGTGAGCGTTGAAAAGAGAATAATTTATGACTCACGGAAATCCCTGTTTAGTGGTACAAGGCTAAAAGCATTCCCTGCACATTTTGAGACTGGATCTTCAGAACTAAGACCTGCAATTTGTAAAAACCAGGGACACAAAGTTATTTTGAGGCTGGCAGCTTTCAGTGAGGAGGATCCAGGACAGTTCCATCCCGTTGGTGTCGCCGTCCAGGAGTCACTCAGTGAGTTGGGTTTTTTTGGTTGTTGCTCAACTCTTCCTGTATGAGTTTATAAAATAATAACCATGTCCCCATTTATCCTGAAAATACAGGAGAGGAAGATTTTGTATGTTCTAGATATGAATCTTTAAAGTGAATTGTGTAAAATTGAACATCCCCTAGATTAAATCACAGACTGGCTTTATTTAGGATGCAGAAGGCACATGGATTTGGGAGATGAGAGGTTCTTCAGGATTTTTTTCCTGAATTCCTTCACACTGAATGGCACAAGAATCAGTCTTCATTTTGAGTTTGGAGTAAAGTCCAAACAATTCCTATACATTGGTAGGAATTTGCTGGTTTCCTAATGAATGAGCTCGTTCAAGAGAGTCAGAAATTACTGCAGATAATTTAAAAAACAGACAAAGAAACATTATGGGGAGAAAAAAAAGGGACAAAAATTTGAAATGGATTCAATTAGAAAATTGCATTTGTAATAATATCCAATTGCATTATGTACCCATTATACTTTTATTGTTGCACAAAAGAAAACCTTGTTCAACAGTCTTTTGATGGAGGAAGTTGTTGTATTTCACTTGCTTTTGTGTGAGGAGAACGATTTCTCATCTCTGGTCTGCTCCTGAAAAATTCCTGGTGTGAATTGAACAGACAAGCATTTAATAATTTACACAATACCTATTTTACAACATGTGTCTAAAGAGGAGCTGATGAGTTACTCACACAGTGTTCAGTAAAAATGCACAGACCAAGTTCCAATATCACTCACACCCCCCCACCCTCCTAAAACCAGAATAATCCTGATTTTAATGAGATTAACTGGGCAGGACCAAAGTTGTCACATCAGCCTTGATTTCTGGAGGATCAATAACCATTCCCTGTGGCTTTTGTCTCTGCCCCTGTGTGAGCTCCCTGCCTTCACCAGTTTGGAATCTCTTTATCAAGGTGGTTTCAGAGAGAGATGGAGGGATTATTACTGCTAAAAATGAAAACTCAGACAGAGGAGTGAAATCTTAGAATCCCAGAAAGGTTTGGGTTGGAAAGAACCTTAAAATCCCCAAGTGCTACCCTCTGCCATGGGCAGGGACACCTTCCACTGTCCCAGGCTGCTCCAAAATTCATCCAGCCTGGCCTTGGACACTTCCAGGGATCCAGGGGCAGCCACAGCTGCTCTGAGAAACAGATCCTTTTATAAATCCCACCAGTGTTGTGTTCACACTCCATTGTTCATCAGACAATCCAGATGGGAATCATCCTCAGACTGATCCTTGGAGATCAGTTTGTGCTCTTTCTGCTGTTCATATATCTCCTGGCTTTAGGATTTTCCTAACAATTCGGTTTAAAAAAAATAAAATACCAAAAACACAGTAATGTGGGAAAACAAATAATGAGCAATAAAATCTTCTGTACCCAAATTATCCTTATGATCCTTTATCCTTTACTACTTGACACATATTCTGGTCTACTTTGGGTCTTTCTCCTCATCTTTGGCAATAATTCAGTTTTCCATAGACCCTCCAGCCTTCCAGGAGGCTTTTTTTTCTTTTTTTGTGTGTGTTAACTCCCTCTGAGTTTGGCTAGGGAATTCTGAAGGTTAGGAACCCATTTCCAGTCTCCTGGAAATCTTTCCATTTCCACTGTTGTCGCAAAGCTTTTTTTTTCCTATATCCCCACGACATAAGTTAAATTAAGAACATAGGTCTAGTCGTCGTCATAATCAGTTTTCCGATTATGTAGAGAAAGGGAAAAAGTGCTGGAGCATTAACAATTTTTTTAAAAGTACATTTAAATCATTATTCATTTATAGGGTTGCATTAATTTCTGAATAATGCAGCGCTGGAGATGGATGATTCAGAGCCGTGTAAAGTCTTTTGTAGTCGTTTAGAGGCTCATTATTTGACTCTATCACTCACTGTTCCCACCCACAGACGCTTCTCTTGGAGCGATGAGGCAAAAATCATTATGGGTGCAGATGAAAGGGAGAGCCTGGCAAAACAAATACAACAACAATTTTAATTAGGCTGGTGTTCCTGAATTCCCACAAGGTTGGCAAAGTAGGCTGGCAGCCGTTCCAAACAGCTGGAGCAGGGCTCAGCTCTTCCCCAAAAAAAGCAAAAAACACAAAAAAACAGGGGGTGTGGTTCTCCAGCTGCAGGAAAAGTGGGATTTCCAGGTCGATGGGAGAATTTGCTGACTTGCCACGTGTGGCGGCAAAATGAGCCCAAAGCAAAGCAGTAGAGACAAGAAAAATAAAAACCAAGGGACACCTGTGGAGGCAGAAGCCAAAAAGGGAGGAGGGAGGTTGGCTGCAAACTGCTGACTCAGACATTTCTGCACTTTATTTCTTCTTGATTTGCAAAAAAGGCGGGTTTGGGTTTTTTTTTCTATTTATTTCCTCAGATAATGACACCTCTGCATTGATTTTTTTTTTTCTTCTTCTTCTTCTTTGTTTTCTCTTTTGAAAATGTGATCTTTTGTTAGAGGTAGGGCTGAGTTAATGGAAATGTGAGCCTGGTGAGGGAGGCTGAGGTGCTTCATCAAGCCCAAACAATGAGTTGGGTTTCATTTCACTCCCCACGGAGAAGATGAGAGAGACGAGCGAGTTCAGGTGAAGTACAACAAAGGGCTTTGATGAAAAGAAAGAAAGAAAGAAAACAAAAATCTGCTAAATTTAATATGAAGGGGTTTTTTTAGATCTTCAGGAGTTATTTTAGGAGACGTGTTTTAACTTATTAACTTGTAATCAGTTTTCATGTAGAAACTACAGGAAGTAGGAATTCCTGTGTAAAAGCTGTGGGCAGTTCTTGCTTGAAGAAAATTTTGTTTTTCAGACAGAGATTTGTTTTTCTACCTGCATTCATTATCTTATTCTTTAATTTCTGATTTAACAATTCACCTGCCATTGGCAGGGACACTTTCCACTGTCCCAGCCTGCTCCAAGCCCCATCCAGCCTGGCCTTGGACACTTCCAGGGATCCAGGGGCAGCCACAGCTGCTCTGGGAATTCCATTCCATGGCCTCACCACCCTGACAGTAGAGAATTTTTCAGTAAGAGAGGATTTGCAGTGGTGTTTAGAGAGACAAAACTCCTGGAGCTTCTTCTCTTGGAGCTCTTGAAGCTCTTGGAGCTTCTTCTTGCTGAGGTTTGAAAATGAGAGGAGATGGAGGCACCCGTGTGGCTGTAGGATGTGCAAAATCACAGTTCAGACTCCTGGAAATAGTGATTGATACATTTGTTCTTACACAAAGGGTTCAGGTCGTTTATTTGTTTATTTGCTTTTGGTATTTGGGCAGAAATAGGAAGG
The DNA here is from genome assembly GCA_013397395.1 of Sinosuthora webbiana. Lineage (NCBI taxonomy): Eukaryota > Metazoa > Chordata > Aves > Passeriformes > Sylviidae > Sinosuthora > Sinosuthora webbiana. Next base: position 148,853 of record VXBN01015192.1, read on the forward strand.
AGCTGCGAAGCACAGCTCAGTTTTAGTGTCTGACACTCTGGAGCGTGTGCTGAGATCAGCACCCTGTGTATTAATAAATTAATGAATTAAAAAATTAATAAACAAGGAAATTAATTGCTGGCAGGCATTTTCCCAGGAAGTTTAATTCTTTCAGAAAGACACATTTTTGGTCTGAAATGAATCCAGCCTGGCTTGTGCATTCAGGAGGAGCATTGAAGGTTTTGTCGGATGCTGGGCAGAGCCTCTTCTTCCTTCCCACAGCAAGAACCCCAGGGGGACATTTTGTATCTCAAATAAAAGGGGACAAAATAGGAAAAAAAAAAATAGGACTTTGGAGCCTAAAGCTGGCAGCCTGCCCTGCTGTCCAGAGGATGTGGGATATTTGCTACAGCAGCAGGATTTTCCCTACTCAAGGGACCAGCAGGTGCTTTGCTGAGCGATGAAGATGACAGAAACCCTCTTTGCTGAGAATTCCTGTCCATAATTATCCATATCTGCCACGTTTCCACTCCTGAGCAGGAGGGGACAAGCCAAGTGACCTCTTGCATGCCTGAACACTGAGAATTTCAGACTTTCTGTGCTGGCAGGCACTGACCCCCGAGCAAACTCTGCATTTGACCGGAGGCCGTGGACAAGGCTTCCAAAATTGAGTGACAGCTCTGGGATTGTGGGTGTCGGGTTTGAATAGAAGTGTGTGATCTCACAGGGTGGGAAACTTAGAGTTTAAGGGTTTAGAATACAGTAATATATATGTAAAGCAAGATGGAGGTTTTAGGGTGGAGGCTGAGTCCTTCTTTTTCAACTTTTTCATGGGTTTGGGTGATGTTGTAATTTGGTAAAAAAATCGGCATTGTGGGCCACGGGTGGTTGGTTATTGGGTTAAAAGTAAAAATAATCCAGGTGTCATTTCATAATTGGAGAGTTTGTGCTTAAAAGACCTTGGGAAGAGTTAGAGACAGAGCCATTTTTCACTTTGTTAGCTAGAACTCAAAACTTGTGAGACTGTACTAAAATAAGAATTAATAAACAACTGAGTCCGAACATAAAACTGTGTCTCCTCAGCATTTAATCCCGGCTCTAATAGAAGAAAAGAAGACAAGAAACCCTCACCTGTGAACAGCCCAATTCCTCATGGTTCAGCCCAAAATGGTCACTGAGTGCTTTAGCCCATGGAGAACAGGGAATTTGGAGCAATTTGTCATTAAATGTTCCTCCCTCCCGGCTGCCACGAGCTTTTTTCAGGAGGTTTTCTGAGTGGTTCCTGAGCTGAGCTGGGTTTGCACCAGTCACCTCCTGGCATTCCTGCCCATTGGAAACGAGGTGGTTCCTGCTCCTCTGGAATGGAGTGCACAAGAAGCCAGCCATGAATATGTAAATGATGCAGGAACCGTTAATATCAGACAAATTCTGCAGCTCAGTGCTGGCTGTGCCTCTCCAAACAGAGCCAGCAGATTGGTTCCCCCGAGGAAGGGCAGGGTATGGAGAAGTTATATTTCTATTACCCAGCATTTGCACAGAAATGATTGCTTCCTGTGGGGCTGGAGGCGGTAAGAGAGGGGGAGAAAAAACAGGGAATGCAATGGTAAAACACCACGGTGTCCTGATTATTTTTCAAGGATGGAAAGGAGGGACTTGTCATATCCACTTGTGGTGGTGCTGGTGGGGTCATTAGAGGTGTGATCACCTCGGAGCAAGGCGCGTTATTTATTTGCCTCTTGCCAAAAACTGGTAATGGCTTGTGATAGATTTTAAAAACTACAAAAAAAACCCCACAAACCCTCCCAGAACAAAACAAGAAGTACCCAAGAACCCCGAAGAAAACAACAAAAAAATCCAGACCAAAACGTCCCCCCAAAAATCCATTTCCTTGTCCTTAGAAAAAGCCAGACTTTGAAATCCTTGATGAAAGGTCCAGCAGAGTCAGACACTTCCACACTCGGGAGTCGATGCTCTCCTGGGCACGTTTGAGGGACATCAACGCTGGGAAGGTTAAAATGGAATGAAAATCACCAGGCACGTTCCTAACAAGGGTCGTTAAGCCCTGAAGTACCAGCTGGGATTCTGGAAATCCTCATTGGAGCTCAGGGGAGGGGAGTAGGGAGCTGCAGGAGTCACTGGGGTGATTTTGGGTGCTGGAGCAGGACAGAGCCACCAGCCCATCTGTGCTGCCTGGGAGGGTGTTATAAATGCATATTATAAATCTGGCTTTTTGCAAATATTAAATGCTATTATATGTGTAGTATGGGTAGGTTTTGCTGTATTATTTTTTGCTTCTGCTATTAATGAAACTTAGAAATAAGTTTTGTGATGAATGTATGTATTTCTTAGGCTATAACATGATATTAAAGTCAGGTAAGGGACTGTTTTCTGGCATCTAAATCACCTAAATCATCTAAACCTGCCTAAACCAGAAGGATGGAGAAACTCCCTGGCATTCCTGACTTATTTTATGCAGATGAAGACAACTGACCAAAGCTTCAGGGGACTTCTGTTAATCAGTATCTTATCCAGATGAATCCAAAAACTCGACGAGAGGAATTTATTGAACCAATGCTACCAGACAGAATGGATCCACCGGCAGATGGGTCTACAAGATAAAATGGTCGGGGGGAGAACTGAAACTGAACAAAGAAATTCACACTCAAAAGGAATGTTTGAACCATGCATGTGATTTTATGAATATGCAACAGGCTGATATTTTTAAGAAGTGAGTCTTTTCTGTAGCAGGTGTGCCCTTGGCTGAATACCAAGTCACCCTTCCGTAGAATCTTTTCCTTTATTTCTGCCTCCTAATTGTCTATTTTTAAAAATTTTGTATTAAACTTGTAAATTCTTCTAAGAAAGTGAACCTCGTTTTTCACAGAAGGGATGGGGGTGAGCTCTGGGATCTCCTTCCAAGAGGTTTTGCAGTGTTCCAAAAGGAAAAGTAACACCGTGTCCATCCCCTGGTCTGGCTGGCGGGGGTGATTTAACAGGGGTTAAAGTCTGGTCATTGAACCAGCATTGGAGAGCTCTTATTTGTGATTTTTCCTGCGTCTTTCCTGGTGGCTCTTTGCCCACTGGAGAACTGGGATGTTCTGCAGACCCACTGAGAGTCAGGAGCTGTGGCTGAGGGCTGCTGGAAGCCAGGCCAGACCTCTCAGGACATTTTTTTGGGACGGGGAAAGGACGAATTGATGGACCACGTGAGTTTCCTGAACTGTGTAATGTGCAAACAGGACCTGAGTCCTTCATGGTCCTGGCACAGGAACATCCTTTCCCTCGCTGAAGAGGCTTGGAGGAGGAACATTCTCATTACAATTTTTTGTCGTGGGGACAGATCGCCGTCTCTCTTTGCATTCTCATTAAAGCCTCTGTCAAAAAGCAGCCATTTGGAATTTTAATGCTCTATATTCCTTGTAATTTCCAATGTTTGGGCTGGAAGACTCTGACCTTTCCACCGCTCCGCGGTTTGACTGACTGATTACTTCTCCCTCAAGTTGCCGCCCATTTTTTGCCCTTTTTTTTTTTTTTTTTTTCTTTTCACAAAGAGAGGTAATTAAGGGAGATTTTTGTGTCTGCTCATCATTCCCCTCAGTGGTGCGGGTCAGACGTGTCCCATTGTTGTGCTGAAGTCGAGGTATTCATCACCTCGGCTGAACTTACAGAGCATCCCGTCCTTTTCTTGGTGCTCATTGTTCTCAGGTGTGCCAAATGAGGAGAAAATATGCAAGACTGCTGTTCAGGCATGAAAATTAATGCTGAAGACAGAAATTTTCTGTGGCAGAGGCTTTGCATGCAGCCTGAGCGCCGGCTGGGATTTCAAAATAGCTGTTTCCAACAACTCCACTCCAGCAGCAGATTCCCTCACTCTGCTGAGTAACTCACAGAGAAAATTCAGTGCGTTTTATGAACACCTTCTAATGGAGTTTTCAACTGATCAAAGCTGCTTTCGGTGATTCTCAGCCATGGGTGGTTCCACAGGCATTGTAGTGGCATTAAGGAAATATCTCCACTGACATATTGTCCTAACCTTTGAATATTGCTCAGGTGAAATCCTCTCCCTCCCTGACATTTAAATTAAGCCATTTGCAGCACGCATTCCCGAGGAAAAGCCCTGCATAAAATCCATTCCTGTTTGTCTACACAGCTTTGGAAACCACGGCCTGCTAATAAATAAAAAAAAAACATAACTCCGGGAAGGAGATTAAAGTTTACAGGCACCTATTTTTGAGCTTGCCACGTTTGTTAGATCTGAGTTCCCTGAGTTAATGTGAAACACTGCAAACATTCTGTGTGGACAAGGATTTTATTCATGCAGGGAACAAAAAAATCTGTTGTGAAGTTTGGTTCATCTTGCATTTGTCTGATGCGTCCCCTGTTCGGTGCTTTTTGTTGGGTAGGAAAACACTCTCATATGAAAGGGGTTTTGCCTTGTTTGAACAACCTGATTTCCTCTTTCTCTGGCCAAAGGCATTTCAACCGTTTCTTTAGAAAATTATGATTCTGGTAATGTTTTGGTGCTAAGATATCTGTGTGACAATAATAGAAATTGCTTTGATCAGAGCAGCAGCACCTCTGCCTTTGGAGGGGGAGAGCCCCAAGGCTGAGTGTGAGATCGACCTTTCCTGGTGGTTTTGTGGGAAATTTGGGGGTGTTGGGCTGGTAAAATTAAATGTTTGAAGCCGTCTCTGGGTGGCTGAATCTGGATCTGGATCTGAAGCACCACCAAACTCTGCTTCACTGGGGTTTTTGGTGGAAATGGCTCATTTTGAGCTTCAATCTCTTCCAGCCTCTCGTAGCCCACACCTGCCAGGACCCCATCACAGAGCTGCCTTTGCTCTCCTTACCAGTTTTAAGCCTTGGCAGAGAGGTAAATGAAGGTGTTTGTTTAGGCTGGTTGGATCCTGTCTTGCTCTGCCTGCAGGATTTGAAAACTGAATTTATCCACGTTTAGAGAGCCAATGTTCTCCATTGTTCCTGCTCCGTCTTTTCCCAGATTTCTCTGAGGGATTCCTCGAGGTGCTGCTGCCCAGGTTTCTCTGGCTGTGAGTGAACAACCTGTTCATTGCTCTGTGCCTTCACCTGATGCAGAGATCACCTGTGCATGGGGACCACTGCTGAGCCCAACATTTTGTTGTGTGTGAAACTCTATAAAAAAGCAACTTTTTTGTGTGCAGAGATGGGAAAATCTCCATGCTGGAGGTTTGCAAAACTCTGTTAGTGACAAGGCTCCACTTTAGGGCATTTTTGGAAAGCTGCAGTGGTGATGGGACATTCCTTTTCCCATAACAAATGTTTACGTGGTGTCAGGCACACACTTGACCAGAAAAATTAACTGGATAATGGGTATGGTATAAATATGGTATAAATGGTATAAAGTTTATGGAGTGAATTCCTAAATGTGTCTGTGCCCAGGGAGATCCAGACTGAAGCAGATCCCAATTCCTGCCATGTCACCTCCTCTGTCCAGAGAGGTGGGGACTCACCCTCACCAACACAGAGCCACATCTCCAGTCGCCTCTCTGCCCTCTGAGGCCAAAAAAAATCTCAATTTAACTCTTCTTGGAGAAAAAAGGAAGGAGCAGAGCTGCTCGGGCATTTAATGTGGGTGTGAAATGCTTTGGGAATTCAAAGAGGTTCTTTTCAATGTCATCTGGGCCTTGCTGTGCTCTACAAAACACAAGTCCTGGCGCTTCAGCTCTTATATAATGGTTTGAAGTTACAGAAACAGCTGAAGTTTTGTAATTTGGTCTTAAATCTGAACATTTCTAATTTAAACCACTTCATCTTTTGCATTTATTTGCCCTATAACTTCTCTTCAAAATTCAGTGATGAAGCTCTGCGACAGATAACAAAAATAATCAATCAGCTTGTCAGGCTGGGAATGAAAATGCTGATTAGGAAGTGAAATGTTGCGGAGAACAAATAAATTATTCAACAAACTCGTGGACTTTTGTTACTGAAATTAAACAGTTCTGAGGGATCTTCTTTGGACGTATTTGGTTGTGAAAGTTTCTTGGAATTTCTCTCTGGCCTGAGGAAAAAAAACAGAATTAAAAGACCCTTTTGGATCAGACATTCACTCAGGTCAGAGGTCTGTGGTGCCATCTGAGCCACCTCCTAAAGGTGAAAATCTGGAAATACCTCAGGAAATTCTTCCAGTCCAAGTTCAGTTTGTTTAATTCATCTTCCTCTCTCTGGCTGTTGCACTGCTGATGGAAACTCCTCTTGGTGTTGTCCCAGCAAGGATGAAATTCTCCTGGGAAAAGCTGTCTGGATCAGTTGTGTGGCCTGAAAACTCCCAGAGAACTCAGACAAGTGAGATCCCTTCTGCTTTTGCTCAGGAAATTCCCACTGAAATCTTGGCTGGGGCAGCTCTGTCACCTGCACTTGCCCTGAATCTTCCTCGGGAAGCAGCAAGAGAGACTGGGCTCCAAGTCATGGATTATCACATTTAACTCTCCTGAGCAGCCTCAGATTACCCTGCAGAGGGGAAAACTCTGCTGCAGGCAAGGGGAGAGCACGAAATGACACCTGGGCAAGGTGAATCTCTGGGCAGATGGAGTTTCAGGCACTCACAGAGTGGCACTGAGATTAAACTCGTCGCTAAAATCAAGCACAACGTGTGTTATTTCATCCCTGCTGGGGTGCAGCAGCAGCTCCCTGAAAAACAGGGTGAAATTTAGTGTTCACTTACAAATTTAAAGCAATTTATTGTTTAAATGGCTGTAGCACACATCTCTTGTCCCCTGGCTGGTATAATTTCCTCAAATTGCTGGCTGTTTATGGGAGCCTCTGTCTTTACATTTTGCTTGCCAGTTGATATTTCAAGCAGCAGATAACCCATTTTTTTTTTTTTCCCGCTGCAACTTGCAAATTTGCTGTGTCTGGATTCCTGTGAGCCCAGAAAAAAAGGCCTTTTCTATTTTAAATGAATGACAAAAGTCATTGTGGGAGATTTATTTCTGCTGCCCCGTTTTTTCTTATTTATTCCTAATGTTCTGCCCATTTGCCACGAGCTTCTTCACATTTTAGTCTCCTGTGGGAACAAATTGTGTTGTTTCCTCCTGTCCTCAGAGGAGAGCAATGGCTTAGTGGGTGAAATGTCCAGGACAAGGAGGAGAGCTGGTGCTGAGTATTCCCAGCTGGAGAAATCCATCTCAGGGAAATGGCTCCCAGATGAAATCAGGGGATGTCACAGAAGTAGGGCCTGATTTTTATTCTGTTCTTTGTTTTTCTGTAGCATCAGAGCCTGTGGGGAGGAGAAGCACGGCCTGGGCATTGCTGTGGAAATGGCTCGCTGCTTTTGGGGGGAAATTTCTGGGAATCCCAGAAATTCCAGTTCTTTAAAAATCTCCCCAGAGACCTCCCCTCCAGGCCTTTGAAATTCAGCTTTTAGTGTATTTAGCATGACTGGTAGTGTGTCCCAAATGCTCTTTCCCTACATTTCTTGGCATAATTCCACGGGATACTGGTGACAGTCCCTGGCATGGGATGAATCCTGATGAGAAATTTCCCAATTCCTTTATTTATTTTTTTAAAAAATTGTAGGAATGTGTTGTGGGTGTCTGTGGCTATAAAGACATTTCCTTCAGATTATTTCTGTCTGTTTCTCTCTCCTTTTGCTTTGCAAGAGGAATAACCTGTGTGGTAAATACAATTCTGTGCTTTCCCCTGAGCAGATACCCAAGTAAGCCTAATGTGGACGGCCTGGATTTGAGGACAGCCTAAAAAATTTCATTTCCTAAATCCAAATAGGCTTCTGGACGAGCTGTGGTATCACCCTGCATCTCTGAGAGAAGTTTCAAAGTTGAGGGGCTGACTTTTTTTAGAGGTAAAAGAAAATTCAACTGGCTTTCCTGGTGAGTATTGAAAAAGGAAAAATTCCTCATATTTCTTCAGGAGTGAGATTTACTGCCAGGCCAGTGGAGCAGGAGCCTTCAGGAAATGGTTTCTGTGCAATCCATGGTCCAGGTTTTCATTGCCAGCCTTGAAGAAAGCTACAGAAGACATAAAAAGCACAAATAAAAAATAAAAAGCACAAACTCAAATTAATTCTTGAGGTTTCCAGAACTGCCTAAGTCGGAAGAGTTCACAATGTCAGATGCTCCACATTTCCCTCAACATTTAAAAAAGAAAAGGGTTGGAAAGTAGCAAACACGGAGTCTTTTAATTAAAGTTGTGAACTTTAATTATTTTGGTCCTCACAGCATTTGGGAGAGAGCTGAAGTGTGATATTTCCATGCACACACATGTGTGTGCCTGCACACTGCACTCTGTGCAATCCAGCCTCTTTAATTCCCTATTTTTTTGGCTTTGTCAGCTCTGTCATCTGCATAAAATGGCCCCACAGCTATTTACAGAATGATCTTTGTGAGATCCTCGAAGAAATCTGTCCCAGTGAGTTGGGATATTGAATGAGTGCAGCATCAAAATGCAAAGATTCTGGTAAAGGAATGGGGACTGGGAACTTGCAGGATTTGTGGTGTTGCCTGGGGAAGTTGGTGGCTCTCTGGAAGCTCATCCTGAAGGAGAAATCTTCTGCTGGGCTGTTTTTCCTTCTCAGTGCGAATACAACTGAGAAATTCAGTTAAAATATAATTTGAGGACAAGGGTCACGCACATTATAATAATTTATGACCATTTGAGTGTGTTTTATGTATTTTACATTACTATCAAGTGACATGCTGTATTTTCTCTTTTTTTATAATTCCATTTGACTGGGGAAGTTCTGAAATAATTCATTAAATATTGCTTACTTTGCCAGGGGAGCCCAAAATGCCTGAGACAGCTCCTGGGCTTGTTTTCTGTCAGTCTAAACTATTTTCATTAGCTCCTGTAACAAAACAAAAATCTTCAAAATGTCTTCATGTTTTACTCTTTAAGTGAGGAGTACTTTGAAATGAAACACGGGAAGCAAAAAATAGCAACAATTTTGCTTTGAAATGTTGAAACGAAAAAAATAAAAACCCAACGCCCTTTGATGTCTGCTCGAAACCTTTTTTTCCCCCTCAGATGAGACAATATTGTGAATTAGATATAAATAGTTCTGGTGACCCGAATCTGCATTTTTTTTTTCCACAAATAATGTTCTTACACCTGCGTTTCGTCCCTGTTGAGCGGGGTTAAAAATCCCTTCCCGCCCAGAGGGATGAGCAGAAGTTCATGAGGTCACAAATATCGCTGTTAATGGAGCAGGTCTTTAAATATCTGTTTGTATTATCTAAATATATCTGAACCACTAGATCTTTGTGTTCACTGCTCATGAATTGGTTTTCCTACTGGGTTGAAATCTGTTTAAGCTTTAAATTTGAAGTTTTTTGGGGGAGGTCTCTGAAAATTTTTGGACTTCAAAAAATACTTTTCATTCCCATCATCAGCGTGGGAGGTGACTGTGTTTCCACAAAACTTTTTAATAATGACAAAAACCTGCTGGATTTCCAAAAACTTTCTAATGATTTTGCACCCAAATTTTTTTCTTTGCTGGGCATTTCCTTCCTGGAAAGTTGCAGTTCTCAAATCAATTTCTTGTAGCAATTTCTCTGTCTGTCCTTCCTCCCTTTTTTTCCCCTTCCCTTCTGCCATTCCCTTGAAGATCAGTCCGGGATGTTCAATTTGTGCCTGAGTTTTCCCAGGACAAAGATATGGTAAAAATTATTCCACTTTGACGCTGCACGAAGTCAAACAGGCTTCAAAATTATTTTTTAGCAGAATAAGTAAATTTATAGGAAAAAAAAAATCACCATATAGAGAAGATACTTATTTTAAATGTTCTCTCCGTTAAATATTCAGTGCAGGATTGGTTGATTTTTCGATTTTTTGGATTTGTTTTGAAGAAAAACCAGCGTAAATAAGGAACAAATATTTGTTCTTCAGCAGGGAATGCTGCACCCAGGGGTTTTGTGCACCCATTCAGATGTGAATCTGTATTTTGTGATCTCTATTGACACCTCCTCTGTAGTGTCTGGAAATTCCTGTACCTCCAGCTCTAATTAAGGCTACACATGCCAGGATAAAAGACTCATTTGTATTTATGTATATGAAAGCAAATCTCTCCTTTCAAAGCGAGAGATTTGCTGGCTTTTTCTTTTTCTTTTTGGTTTATTTATTTTTCTTCTATTTTTAAGGCTCTTTTTGGCTTTATGCAATGTATGTATCTGACAAGAATCCCTGGCTGAGGCTAATTTAGTGGGAAAGGCAGACATCTTTATTTTTAGAGACTTCATCTGAGTAAATGTTGAAGGGGAAAAAAAAAAAAAAAGTCTGCTAAGCCAAAGTTTTCTTCTCTCTTGCAGCATTTCTATTCTTGTGCCCTTCCAGAAGGTTCTGCCTTCCCTTGCTCGTTGTGAGGCCAACACACCTTGACACCTTGACAGCTGGTTGGGTTTTATTGTTTGGGGGGACACCGAGTGACAAAAAACGCACACTTGGATGTTTCCCCCAGTCACTCCCGATGAGCCTCACTAGGAATGTTTTTAATCTGTCCTTGATTGCGTTGCCAGGTTTTGATCTGCTGGGATCAAAAATTCCATATATTCTTTGCCATATATGCAAAAACCCTGTCAGAAACAGACTCATCAGGACGGCCCCAGCCATGCAGGACCAGCCACACGTGGAAACGCTGATTTGAGGTGACAAAAGGAAGCTCAGGCAGCTCCAGATTTTCACGTTTTGTGCCACATCTGTTTCTGCAGCATCAGACATTTCTGGCCCCACAACACCTGTCCTAAATTGGACAAAGATAAGGTGGAGTCACAGTGCTGGGATGACACCAAGGAGCAGAATTTTAGAATTTAGCATCACGTCTGGCAACAATTTTGAGGAATCCCCTCTTCTGGAATTGAGCTGTATCCCAATGGTAGTTATTTTAAAATAATACTTCGAAATATTTTAAAATGGAGTTATTAAAAAAAAAATATTTCCCTTAAAATATTTTCCTTTACAGCTTTCTTTCTGCAAAGCCCATCCCATTTTCTCTGTGTGTAGAAGTGGAGAGGGAGCACATTGTTCATATTATTTATTCTTTGCTATGTGCAAAACATTTATTTCAAAGTGAATCACAAGGAGTGGACAAACATTTTGCTGCTTTATCCACTTCGGTGATTTTGGCAATCATAGCCACTGTCTTCTATTATTTTATTCTTTTTCACAATTAATAATAGAGAAGGATTTTTAAATCCATTTGGGCAATGTCGGTGTGAACTACTCACAATTTAATGCAACAGTAAAGGGGAAGAGAAAAAGCAGGATTCTTTGTCTTATTCCTTTCCCATGTGGGATTTTTTTATATAATTTTGTTCAGAACATGATGAAAAGTTCAGAAAATTGCACCTGGGTTGGATCCACTCCAGTCTAGAGCTGCTGGGATGGGATGGATCTGAGGATTGGGGAGAAGAGAAGCCACCAGCAAGGAGAGGGGGACTCTGTGTTGGGTTTAGCCACTGATTAGTTCTAGATTTTAAAATTCCCATCCTACGTGCACTCCCACACATCTCTAAGACGATCCTCTTCCCTCTTATTTACTTTTATTTGTACAGTTTTAGGTTACATGAATTAAATAACATTTTCACGTATTTAAATGACCTGTCAAATCCCGGCATTCAGGATTTCAAACCCGCTGCCTTGGGTTTTTAATTTCCTTGAAATGTCCTTTTTTTTTTTTTTTTTTTTTTCCATTTCTTTTCTTTTCTCTCCCTCCTAACAGCAAGAATGTGCTAAAATGTTTATCAAGCCTTGCTCTTTTCCCTGAGAAACTCCAAGGATAATTACATTTCATAATTATCCGCCGCTGCCTGCAAGAGCCGTGTTCACCCTCTGGACCTGTTGTTCTGTTGCTGCTCTATCTCGTGCAGCAAAATTCTCCTCAGCTCCCCTCAAACAACATTAATCCCATCAAAAGTGGCTCAGATAATGTCATCAGCTCTGACACAGCCTTCTCAGAATTCCCTGCCTCTGCCGAGGTGTAATGTCCTCTTAGGTGTAATTAAATTATGTCAAGAGGATTTTCTTGGTGGGAATAGAAAGGGAACGTTTAGGTACAAGATTGTTTAATTTCATCCTGGGCCTCAGCTGCTGTTGGGTGATTGTTTATCTCCACCTCGTTGTTGTGAGGGCTCATCCCTTCTCCAGGCTGAATCCCAAAATGGTTTCGGTTGGGAGGGATCTCAAGGCTTCCTCCACTCCCGTGGGCAGGGACACCTTCCATGAGCTCAGGTTTCTCCAAGCCCCCTCCAGCCTGGCCTGGGACGCTTGGAATAATGAATCTGCAACTTCTGGGTGACATCCCTTCTCCTCCTGAGACACATTCCTGCATCAGGAGAAATGATTTTTGCTCTAAAATTCTCTAATTCCAGCTGATCTCTTGCAGCTGGAGCAGCTGGGGAGCTTTGCCCAGCTTGAAGCTGTGTGAGCAGCTGAAAGGAGGTGAGGGGAGCCCCAGAATGGGAACCCCAGAATGGGAACGCCAGAATGGGTTACCTCAACAGAACCACAGAATAAACAGAGACATTGAATCACTGAGGCTGACGTGGATCAGGACAGGGAGAAGTGTCTGGAGCCTTCTCCTGGGAGCTGGGGCTGTGGAGGGAGAAGGAACTCTCCCAAGGGGAGTGCTCTGGGAACACTGGACTCACAATCCCTAAAGATGACCTCTTTCTATCCACAAAACACGATTTTAACTCACATTTTCCTCCCCTATTCCAAACTTTGGTGCTGCCTTACTCCTGGGAGAGACCCCTCCCCAACTTCAGGAGGAGAACATCACCAAGAGCGCCGGAATTCGGTCATCTGTTACCTTTATTAGCACAGTAAATCCTGCTGTTCTGGGCTGTTATTTATGGAGCCCTGAGAGCAGCAACTGCTGGATCTATTGCCTCTGGTTGCTTCATTATCTATTTAAGATGCAAAGCAAACCATTATGTTTTGTTGCATTATCCTCATCAGACTTTATTGCTCTCGTCGCTGGCGAGAGCTGTAGCTCCGTTCCGCCACGTCTGTGTGAGCAATAATTCCCCACAGGGTTTTGTTTTTGTTTTTTTTTTCTTCCACAGCCATCTACTTTCTTTTTTGGAAGTGCTGTGGAAGTCTGATAGCAGCAATACTTGTACTCACTAAATCATTAATTTGATCTAAAATGTTATGGAGGGAATGGCTTCGTTTTTAACGGAGCCGCTGTCTCTTTTTTTTTTTTTT
>VXBN01015192.1:168784-205032 GCA_013397395.1 Sinosuthora webbiana
TTTTTATTTATTTATGCTGAGTTTTGAGTTTTCCTTAAATTCTTATTGTTTGTGCAACCACGCATTCTCCCAGTGCTGAATTTGGTTTAAAACTGTACAAACATCTTCACTGTTGTATTCTGGATCTCTGTGGTTCTTACATGAAAAAAACAAAGGAACAAAGTGATGCCATCCTTGTGAAATAAAAAAAAAAAAAAAAAAAGTTATTTCAGCAAAGAGAGAATTTTATTTTGATTTCTGAGGTTATGCAAGAGCTCCAGGAGAAGTGGGACAAGGATAACAAGGAGGGGATCGATATCCAGAGTTCAAAGGTAGGCAGCTGATCAAAGGTTAAATACAAGAAAAGAAATTATTCCATTCAAGTTAAATATAGGACTTCGTAACCCAAATAGGTGCTTGGCTTCAATTAAAACCCTTGGAGAAAGCTTTTGTGCTGAGGGGAAGTTCTCAAAGTCAGGCAAACTTTGTTTTTGTTGCTTGGAGAGATCAGTGGGAAGGGATTAGGCTCTCCAAAGGATGGGATTTGCACTCCAAAATGTTTCTGCTTATAAGGGGCAGAGGGCAGGACCACTGAGATCCATTTAGGATTGCAGGTGGCATGGAAATATTTCCTGTTCTGATGTAGAGGTGGAATAGCAGAGCCTGGAAAAGCATCTTCTCCAGCCTGGAGAGCACCTAACAGAGCCAAAGGGGGCAGGAAAATGGGAAAGGGAGAGCTGAGGGGGACAGGAGTGAGTGGGAGAGGGATTCCAGGAAAGGAGTTGGATAATTGGGGAGGAGGCAGGAGCTGCCTGGATGGAAAACAACAAAATGCCTTTCCCAGCATCCCTGCACTGGAAAATGGGAATATTGGACAGCACAGAGTGATTGGAGAGGTTGTATATGCAGAGGAGGAAATTGTGTTTCCTTTCATTATTGAATATGAGAGAAATGTGGGAGGAATTGTGTGGACCAAAACAAGAGACGAGATTTTTGTGGCTGTTGTTCTTCAAGTAACGGCCAGAGTTGTGCTGTGCTGAGGAGAAAAGGTGTCACTACAGGGAGCATTTATTAAATATTTATCTGACAGTGTAAACACTGATAAAAGCTACTTTGAATTTCTCATTAATCTGTTAAAAATAATAACCAATAGAATTAAATCTATTAGTGAAAGCAATAACAAGAATTTAGGCTTGAAGCAGAGCTCGATTCTTTGCAGGTTTCCCCTTGCTGACTTTATTCAAACACATCCCAGTTTGTTACTCTCCAGTACATTCAAATTCAGGAGAAAACAGCACAAACCTGAAGAATTCTGTCACTTTTAGGCAGCAGCTCTTTTGGATTCCACCCAAATCCAAAAGTCCTCAGTTCTGGACTGTTGGAACCCCGGGCACTGAGAATTTCAGATTTTCTGTGCTGACAGGCACTGACCCCCAAGCAAACACTGCATTGGACCTGAGGCCGTGGAAAAGGCTCCCAAAATTGAGTGACAGCACTGGGATTGTGGGTGTGGGGTTTGAATAGAAGTGTGTGATAGCACAGGGTGGGAAACTTTTAAGTATTTAGAATATAGTAATATATATATAAAGGTTTTAGGGCAGAGGCTGAGTCCTTCTTTTTCACCTTCTTCTCCATGGGTCTGGGTGGTGTTTTGTAATTGAATAGAGAAATCCACATTACAGGCCATGAGTGGTTGGTTATTGGGTTAAACGTAAAAATAATTTAGGTGTCATTTCTTAATTGGACAGTTTGTGCTTAAAAAACCTTGTAGAGAGAGAGATGGGGCTCCATTTTTAGTTTGTTAGCCAGAAGTGCTGTAGAACTCACAGCTTGTGAGACTGTGACAGAGATAAGAATTAATAAACATCTGAGTCCAAACAAGAAAGTCCATCTCAAGCATTTAATCCTGACTCTGGGAAAAAAAAAAGATAAAATGTGACTCTGGACTTTTATCCAACTATCAAAACCAAGATCCCAAGGCCAGGTTGGACGGGCCTTGGAGCACCCTGGGATAGTGGAAATGAAACAAAATGAGCTTTAAGTTCCCTCCCAACCCAAAGCATTCCACGATTGTATGAAAAGCAGCTCTGAGGATATTTTTATCCGTGGATACAGGGCACTGGGAACTGTTACATCAACTCCTGGGCACACCTGATTTAATTCCAGCTCCTGTGGCTGTGTCCTGGTGAGGTGCTTTGAAATTTTGAATATTTTCCCTTTAACACAGAAGATTCTTCCAATTGTTCCCATGCTGGCAAAGAAAACCACGGATCTGGAGGGATCATCTCGATCAGATTCTTTGCTCTTCTCCAACCCTGGGGAACTTTCACGACTCAGTTAATGGCAAATAACATTTTCAACAGATACTTTTTGGACATTCTGCTTAAATGTCATTTTTTATTTGCCTTTCCTGCACTGGGTACTCAATGCAAATTTTATCCCTTTTTAAAAAGAGCTGGAATATTTCAGTATCAGCTGCTCTCTGGGCTGACCCTGAGTGTGGGGTTTATATCAAGGGGAGGAAAGGGGGCTCTACATCCACCTGAAAGGTCCCCTGAGATGATTAAAAGGGACCCACTGGTCAGGGAGCATTTCTGACTCTCCTATTCCATAATTATTATAATGTGCATAATGCCTCATTATGCATTAAACATTCAACTGAAATGACTCTGAATGTGAGAGCAACCACATAACAAAGGAAAAAAAAAAAAAAAAAACCCAACCTTATTTTACATAATAGAATTTAAAATATTAATGATGTAATATGCATAGTGTATGTTTAAGTGTGCACACTTAACCATGCAGTTATGAATTATGTATGTAAATACAGCACACACCAAATGTGTATTTAAACACTCCAGCTTTCCACATGGCCTAATCTGAGGTGCATTGCTTCGGATTAATTTTTAACATTTTACTTGCAAATAGTCGTAATTCGAAAATTGACATTGCAGTACATTTGTATTGGTAATTGAAAACAGCACCGAGCTTGACTGAATCCTTGGAATCACAGGAGATTGGCATTTCCAGGAAACGTAAAAGGGGAACTTCCAACTCTGCATTGCTTACCAAAGAGTTCCTGGTTTAGCTGAAAAAAAAAGCCACAGAAGTTCCTCAGCTGAGAGGACAAAAATCACAAAAGTGATTTTTTTGTGGATAGGGAAGGAAAAAGGGAAGGAGAAAGGAAAAGGGAAAAGGAGGAAAGGAAAGGGGGAAAAGGAAAAAAGGAGAAAGGAAAGGAGAAAGGAAAGGAAAATCCCTAAAGGTCCCAAGCCCTCTCTTTGCCCAGCCCACCACGCTCCAGCTGTGCTGCCAGATGTTGCCACCCAGCTGTTCCTTCCAGCTCCAAGGAAAAATCCAATTATCTGCAGCTTCATTAGAACGAGCACAGCCAAGTGTGACGTGGTTTTATCTATTCCATGGGTGGAATTGTAATTCCAGCGCCATTAGTGTCCCTTTAGTGCAGCAATATCTGCTCTTGTCCCACCCCAGAATCCAGTCACTCCCAAAATTTGGATCCCTTTTCAGGGCAGGGCTCATTTGGGAACCCTTTGGAATGGCACTGATGGAATGAGAGCTGATTTTCCTTCATTTCCTCCCCACAGCAATTAATTGTGGTTTCCCTCTCAGCTGCCACAAGTGGGAATTTCCCTTCAGCTGCAACAGTTCCAGCAAAGTTCCAAGAGTTCCAAAAAAACTGAGCTCAGCAAAAAAAAGATTTGGAGTGCAGAACTTTGTGGCCCTCAGGGAAGGCTTTTTGCCTTCAGTGAGGATTTCCTGGTGGGATGTACAGCAGGATTGTGACAAACCTCTGGCTGTTGTTATTTTACAAGTGCTGGAAAGTCGAACCGTGAGGGGAATGAGAGTTGAAAAATCCCATCCCAGCACAAGCAGGATGTTTAATTCTGTTGGAAGCTTCCCCACTGCTCAGGATGATGGATTTTCATGGGATTTTCTGCAATGGGACATGTTGGGGCTGGATCCAGGGTGTCAGGGGAAAAGGAAAAAGGGGGGAAAGGAAAAAGGGGGGAAAGGAAAAAGGGGGGAAAGCCAGCTCTGGACAAACAGGGAAGTTTTATTTGTCAAAATATAAAGTATAAAATTACTCCTAAATGATCATTTTCTTTGCCAACTTCATTATCATGTCACAGTGAAATTTCAATAAATTAATAATTGCATTCACCCACCTATGAGGTGTTGGCTATTGAGCTTTGTACCCCAACATTTTAAAGCAAAGAATAATCCTTAAAATGAATGTAAAGCACAGTCATTGCAGATTGCCACCACCTCCTGCAGCAGTTTATTCCCATTGAATTTAATTGTAAATATATTTTCCCAGTCTCTTTAGTTCCTATGCCGCACTCTTGGGATAAAAAGAGCCTTAAACATGAATTATTATTATGGTAAATACACAACAACAACAGCAGCATTTCCTTCAGTGAAATAAAGAGAGATCAACATTCATTCATTCATTCATCTTAAAATTTCAGGTTTAATTTTACAATTTCAGGTTAAAATATAGGAAACACAAATCTGGCTTAAGTCATAAAACAACCCACCCCCCCAAAAATTTTTTTTTTCAAGTATCTGAATATTTTGTACATCAACAGCTTGAAACATTATTTGAGGCTAAATCAGTCATAATTGAAAACATTTGCTTCTACTTTATCTGGCCTTAAATTCTTTATAATAATCACTTGCATGGGTGCAATTAAAATTAGGGTGGAAGTTAAATATAGGCAAAAATTACAGCTTCAATCCCGCTTCCACTGCATCATTTTTTTTTTTACAAAATTTATCTGACACGAAGTCAGACAGGAATTCCACTCTGAAAAAAAACAGAGTTTTTCCCTTCAGTTCTCACTTTGAAAGATGAACTTATCCCAAAGTGCCGCTGCTGGCACGTGACTGCCCTGCACACAAAATACCTGGCTGTGAACCGACTCTACTGGTGTGTTTGTAAGGTAAAAACAAAAGTGTTCCAAGATGACAAAAAAAAGAAAAAAAGCACTTTGAAAATTGAAAAACAGTTTTAAAAATAGGAGTTGGCCGATGTTATTTTCCCTTTTAGCTCCATTGCAGGACGTAGTTCTGGCCCAGTTTCAGCTGGAGGTCGGTGATTGTCAGGAGCTGTGAATAAAACACACAAAATGCACATTGAGTTACCGAGCCCTAAAGATCCTCAAGGGGTTTTCTGTGTTCCAGGGGGAAATTGGCTTCTCATTTTAAACTGCAAGAATTTATTCCTCTGTTTTACTTTTGTTTTACATTTATGTTTCTATCACTACAAACACAGTTTAGCCAGCACAGATTTGGGAGTCTGACCACGACTCTCTGATCCCTTCCTTCATCCACAGCCTCTTCTAGAGCTGAGGTTCCTTTTATTTTAAACATAAAGGAAATTTTAAAAGTGGGATACACTGCAATTCAACAGTTCATATGAATTTTTTTTTTCCATCCAAAAAGAATCTCAAAGAATGCTCAGAGATGCTTTTCCTCCTGTCACATCTCCCAGGTTGCAAAGAAGCTGTTGAGGAGCAAATTCCACTGCCAGAAGTGCCATTAAGTGGTATTAAAGAATCATTACATCTGCATCTCTCTGAAGCATGGCATATTTAAAATATATGTGTATTTTAAATATGGTAAACATATAAATATTTAAAGATGGTCAATATTTTAAATATGGTCGATATACAAATATTTCAAATATGCTAATACAAAATTTTTAAATATGCAAAAAAATATTATAAATATGGCAAATACACAAATATTTCAAATATGCTAAGCAAAAGTATTTTAAATGTGGTAAATACGCCAAATATTTCAAATATGCCCAGTAAAATGTTTTAAATACAGTAAATATATAAATATTTTAAATAGGCTAAATATATAATTACTTAAAATGTGGTAAAGATACAAATATTTAGAGTGTTCTTAGTAGAAATATTTTAAATACGGTAAATATATAAATATTTTAAATATGCTAAATATATAATTATTTTAAAATATGCTAAATACACAAATATTTAAAATATCCTAAGTAACAATATTTTAAATGTGGCAAATATAAAAATATTTAAAATTAGCTAAATATATAATTATTTTGAATATGGTAAAGATACAAATATTTCAAATATGCTCAGTAAAAATATTTGAATGTGGTAAATACAGAAATAATTTAAATTTGCTAAATTTATAATTATTTTCAATACAGTAAATATAGAAATACTTTAAAAATGCTAAGTAAAATGTTTTAAATATGGTAAATATATAAATATTCTACATACGGTAAATATAGAAATAATTAAAATACGCTAAATAAAAATGTTTTAAATATGATAAATATATATAATTATTTTAAATATTTCATCACAGCTGAATCTCCACAGGTTTAAGAGCACAAATGCAGGTGGGAAATGTTGGTTTTTTTTTTTTTTACCCCTTCAAGCAGCTTCTCACCTTCTTGGTGCTTTCATAGGTCTTTTTGTGGTTTGATGCGATTGTCCCCCCGTTCTGTGACACCGTCACCTGCCCGACATCGCTGGGCACCCCCAGCACTTTGATTTCAGTGAACATCAGGTTGTTGGGGTCATTGTAATTCTGGTGTGTAACTGTGATCTCCAGGACGTTCTGAGAGGAAGAGGGAAAGACAAAACATCAGAGGTTGGGATTAGACTGGTACAAATCCAGAGCAGCTGTGGCTGGAAGTGTCCAAGGCTGGACAGGGCTTGGAGCAGCCTGGGGCAGTGGAATGGGATGAGGAGATTTTTTAACGTCCTTCCTGTAGCCCTGGTTCCGCGCCTGAGGTGTTTTTGGTTTTCTGAAATTCCTTTCCCAGGGAATTTTCTGTAAACAGGAGAAATGATTTGTAACTGTAACTTTGTTATTCATTCCTTTTCCTAGCAGGGACTTCTCCTTGCTGTCCCTCTGCTCTGACCAATGTGAGTGAAGAGGTTTGTCTTTGTTTCACCAATCAAAATGGTCTGTGTGAAATAGTATAAAAGGGAGACACATCCCAAAAATAGAGGAGTCATTTTCAGCCTTCTGAATATCAGAGTCTGTGTTGTTGTAGTGTAAAACAGCCTCACCCTCCTAACCCAAACCATTCTGTAATTCTGTGAAATCCACTTGAGCTTTTCATTTGCTTTCCTCACTCCTCCAGGTTTGTTTTTTTTTCCAAATCCCTGTGCGCTGTTGTTTGTTCTTTCAAATACTGAAAGCTTTTCTCCACTCTGTTAGCCTGGCCAAATCCTGGGCTCTGCTGTGCTTTCATTGCCATTGATGTGAGGAGTGAAACAAAAAGAAATTCTCAAGCCCCGGATGGGCAGCAGGAGCTGCAGGACAAACCCCTCGTTCCCTGCCCCAGACTCACTTTCCAGGTGCTGCCAGAGCTGCTCTAGCCTCCTCTCCTCCTGCTTTTTCCCTCCCAGAACAGCTCCTGCCTCCCCATCCCCTCCCTCAGCACTCACAGGCTCCCCTCTCATTCAGTTACTGGGATTTTAAGTAGGTTTTGGATTTCTTTAGGAAGTACCCAGATCTCCCACAAATGTGCTGTGATAATTCCACGTATTTAGTGCTCAGAGAGGGAGTGTTTCTCACTGTTGGTTGATTCAAGACCTCTTTAATGAGGCTTTTCCTCACCAAGTTTTTGTAAAGAGCAGGCAAAGGTGCTTTTATTTTATAATCTCCTTACAACTGCAAATATTGAGTGTTAGCAAAACAAACTCCCTTCCTCAGCAATTAACACCCTTTTATTTGACAAAGACAGAATTAAATGAGAAGAAAGAACAGTGTGGATAAAATCAGAAGACATTGTGGCACACTGGAAAATAATGAAATAAGAAAGTGTTTTCTCCTACAACAGAAAGAGCTTTTCTTTTAAGCCAAGAGTGCCTCTAATTAGAGCCTAATTTATTTCCAGATATTCCACTGGTTATGGCAAGAAGTGAAATCTGACAATTGTACTTAACAAGGCTCTTCAGATTCACTCCTAAATTTATTCTTAACACACTTTAATCACATTTCTTGTGGCCTGATCATCTGTGAGCACAATTTAATGTAAGGTTGGGATACGTAGGCATTAGGAAGACCCAAATTAAAAGACCCATAGTTAAAAATACAAAAAAAAAAATCACCTAAAGTGACTATTAAATAAATATTAGTTAACTTGATTACCTGCTTAGCAGTGAATGTTGTCAGCAGGTAAATGCCATCTTCATATGCATCTGTTGAAAAGAAAGAATGAAAGAAATGGAATAAAATGTCTTTGCTAGACAGATTATCAAAATTTCTGCTCAAGGATTGTGTCCATAGACAACTTACAAAATATAAGGGATTTATTATATGTAAATAAAGAGAAGTTGTGAATTTCCAGAAGATGAATGCTGTTAGACATAAAACACTTCTGGTCTATATAAAGATTTTGTATATATATAAATTTTGTATATGAAGTCTTTATATAAAGAAATGAGGATAAAAGGAGAACATTTTAGGGGTAGGGATATAAAAGCAGGTGAAGAAACAGCACTAGGAAGATCAGGGGAGTTTAGTTCCTGTTTCTCACTGAGGGGTCATTTCCCACATCCCCTCCATTCCCTGTCAATGACAGGTGACACCTGATGGTGGCAGAGGCTGCTGCCTCTCTGAAACCACTGCTGGTGTTTCCCCACCCTGTAATTCAGCTGTAACTGCCCTCAGAGCTGTGCTGATCTCTGGGCATTGGGGCTCCTGCCTTTCCACACTCCTGTGATCCATGCAAACTCCATTTATCATCAGATCTCCCCAAATGTGGCCATCATCTCTGGATGCCAGTGCTGACAGTGGGTGTGAAGCACCTCCAGATCCCCCCAGGTCACCATGCAGAGCACATTTCCTGCATTCCTGATGGGAATCTCATCCTTATTACACGGGTAATGCACTCTGGGTGGGAGGGGAAATGACAGCTCAGTGTCTCTTATCTGCAGACAATTTAAATTTAGCCATGTTGAGGAAATTAGTGAGAGCTCTCACAAGATCTATTGGTTATGGTTCCCATAGGTTTGAGGAGGAATCTTTGTTATCTGCCTTGCCTCAGGCCCAGGGCAGGATTTCATTTGTACAACATATTAATTCTATAAATCACAGCGTCGTGTGGCTTCAGTCAGGAAGGATCACGCTTCTGTAATGTTGGTCTGCAGTTTAATTTCAGCTCTGCCTCTGAAGGTGAGTTCAGATCTGTCCCCCAGAAACGGGGTGGCTTTGGCACAAGTCCATCCCTTCCCTCTGCTTCTCCTCAGACACCCCAGGGTTTGTTCCATCCCTTCCCAATTTTTTTTCCCCATTCTTTTAGAGTGTGTGAATAAACTATCTCTGTAACTTTTTTTTTTTTTCCCTCCTAGTCCCATCTCACAGCAGAGTAAACACTGAAACCATCACAACATCCTTGGGTTTGGTTTTGTTTGCTTGAATTTGGGCTTGGAGGGATGGAGCCTCACTGGGCAGTGTCCAAACACTCTCACAGCAGAAAAAAAAAGGGTTTTAGGAAGGGAAGAAGCCGTGGACGTACCAATACGAACACCATCATCCCAATAAAGGTGTCCTTCAGCAAACTGATTATCATCCAGGGCCACCGTGAGTCCCATCGGGTTTTTCCGGCTGTGAAGAACGCAATTTTCTCTCAATTCCCTCAGCTAATCACATTCCATAGTCCCTAAATGGTCATTTCTTTACAGAAAGGTTGTGTACCACCCAACAGACCTCCCATAGCCATCTTCCCATCTCATACTACTAAAGATCACCAGGAAAAAGAAAAAAAAAGAAAACCCCAAACAACAACAACAACAACAAAACCCCCTCAAAAAACCAAAACAAACAAACAAAAACCAAACAAACAAACAAAAAAACCCCCAAAACCAACAACAACAAAAAAACCCAAACCAAAAAAACCCCTAAAAAAACCTCAAAACCCCCCCAAATAGGCAAATTAAATTTAAAATTTTCACTTCTTCCCACCTGAAAGCTGTTGTATTAGCAGGTCTTTGCCAAGGCAGGATGTATCCACCTCGGATGTGCAGGTTGATGTGCTCCAAAGGAGCATCTAACGTCTGGAATTGTCTCCTAAAGCCGGTATCTGTGTTCTATGTACAAAAAAAAAAAATATGAATTTTTACAGGGTTTTCCTTCAGAATGAAATTACATTTCTCTGGACAGGTTAATTAGGAGTTGTTACTGCAGGAGTAACTATTAATAAGAGAAACCCTGAAATTTTGGCTCTATAAAAGCCTGGCCTGACTATGGGTGATGGCAGCTGAACCCAAGGGGCCAAGAGGGTGAAACACAAACCTGTGATTAATGAAGGGAGTTTTGATCCTGCTCTTCCTATTCCCAAATCTTTTATTATTTTCCAGGAAAAATTATGCAACTAAACCTGATTTTTCCTTTCTCTGTTAGAACATTCAATTACAAAAACCTTCTGTGCATCATTTGAGGGTTACAAAAAGTGAAAAGAACTCTAAATTAAAGGTATCACTTCACCTTTTCTTTTATCGTAAATCTGGCCATGTTATTATACATTATCATAAAGGAATCGAGGATTTCTATTATTTCTTTATTTAGCTGAGTAGATTTTATGTTTCTATGAACTTTTATTAAATGCAAATTAGGCAGGTGAGTGTTCCCACCTCCCTGCCATGCTCAGCGCTGTGAAAAGACAGAAAATAGAAGTTTTAAAATACGATTTTTTTAGGGTGACTTACCGTGTGGTAATCATACCAGCGGGCGTCGGGGAAATAAGCCTTCACGCTCCGATCGTTCTGCAATTGAACACACACAAAGTTTTAGGCACCTCAGATCAAAAAGTGAAGCATAATTAAACTGACCTTAGTAATAAACGGTTAAAAAAAAGCTCACGAGTTTCATCACAGGGCTGATGAGCAGGGCAGGGCCCCAGAGGAACTGCTCGTCGATGTCCCACGTGTTCCTGTCCTGCACAAACCTGTCGGGATGAGACAGCCAGAGCTGAGCTTTCCCAAAGAGCTCCTCCTTGAAGACCCTTCTGTCAGTAATTCCACCTGCTCTTTCTAGTGTCTAATTTCCTCGTTATTGCTGTTAATAATTCAGAGATCAGTTAATGGCTGCACAAAGGTCCCAATGTGACAATCATTAGAAAAACTCGAGTTAGTGCTTAGCTTTAGGGGGGTTTGTCCATTGCTTTGCTTTGGCTTTTCAGTACGTTTGGACAACAAAACTCTGAAGGTCCTATGGTTATTATTTACAATAATAAAATCTTGGAGAGATTGGGACAGACCCTTTAATTCGAGCCACTGTTTTCTGAGCTTCTTTGAAAAAGCCAAATCACCACGTGCAAAAAACTCAGTTTTTGCCAGCCAAAATTTTACGGTTGTTTATTGCTGTGACAAAGGGGGAACTCTGTTGTTAGGTGGTCACAACTAGAAGAGTTTTAATGGGAATTCTTGGCGAGGAGAGCAGGGGAATTGCACTTACTCGTGGAGAACGGGGCGGATCACAGTGCTGCCGTGGGCGTGGGCATCATACATTAAGGTGTAGAGATAAGGTAACAGGGTGTATCTTATGTTCAGCACATTCCTGGACATCTCCTCGAATTTCTTATCCCAGGAAGCAGGATCTTGCCTCTGAAAGAGAAGAGAGTGTTGTTAGAGAAGCTGGGCTGGACTGCCTGAGAAAGCTACAAAACCCAAATCAACGCAGCAAAATGAACCAAGGAAATTCTTCCTCTGAAGCTGAGCATCTTCCTTTATTTATTTATTCTTCAACTCAGGAGCAAGAGAAAAGCGTGGCTGTCACTGTCAGCCCCAGGAGGGGACCTGGAAAGAGGAGAGCTGATAAAAACCTAGGGGAGCACAGTAAAAATGTTGAATGCAAAGCGTCCCCAAGGCGTGACACGTCCCAGGGGACATCATCCACCGGCCCTCTGCTCCCACACTCGCAGCCAGTCCGAGGCACCAAGGGCTGCTGTCAGGAGAGCCTCAAGTCTTTATTAAATGGATGGAACAACACCTTGGCAAATGGGGGAAGACTGGCAGCGCCACGATAACCCTCAATCTGCATTTTGGAGGCTTTCACAGGCCTGTGGAAGGTGTGTGCTGCGAGATAAAGCAGCCGCCTTTGAAAAGGAGACTTTAATCCATTAGATATTTGCCACCTAAATAGCTCCACTCTGCTAGACCTGAAGCTTTCCCTGCAACACAAGTGCTGTTTCCCTCTTTTTTTTAGTTTCCCAGTTATCTTGTTTTACAGCTTTCTCCACTCCAGTCCTTAGCCTCCATTTAGGCAATTATTTCCCCTTCCTTTTAGCAGAAATACAATATCTGATGGTGGCAAAACGGGCAAAGCACAGAAATTCCTGAGTCTCACCCAGCCTTTTATTACACCGCCCCATTTTCTCACTTGTTGTATAATTATGGGCAATTAGGGCTGAGAGCACCGAGGTCGGTTCTGTTTCTTGAAGCGTGTTTGCCATCAAATCTCCATTTTAGCCTTGCTCCTTGAAATGCAAACAGCACAGAGGGGAAAATATGCAGAGTTTGATTCAGTGAAAGCAAAGCTAGAACGTGCTTCCTTCAAGGGTGCAAAACCCAGAGCAGGCCTTTTGTGGCCATAAAACCTCCCAGGTGATGGGGAGTCTCACAGCAGAGCCACCATAGAAATAATGACAATCTTCATTTGATAAAGAGCCAAAAGCATTCTTTTCTTCTCCATTTTACTTGGAATGTATTTCTTTTTTTTTGAGCCAGGGCAATTGTGCATTGTTCTGGCTAGTTCTGCCTGTGTGTTGCAAAGGCCCAGCTGCTAAGAACTGTTAAAAAATTGCAACTCACCCGTGTTCCTTTCTCGTTGTGGTTCCTGGAATAAGGGTAGAACGCACCCAGCTGCATCCAGCGGGTACACAGCTCATACTCAGAGTCTTTGAAGAAGCCACAGATATCAGCTCCTGTCTGAAATGTTCAGAATAACCCAAATGGAAAACTGCATTATCGTGCACGGCATCATGGTAATCAAATATACGTTAATAACTCATTAACTTACATAAGATATTCCAAAGAGACTGAACTCCATCATGCCTGAAAAGAGAAATAAATTGGAGTTACTGGCTGTGGGGTTTTTTTTTTACATTATGGTTACATAGGCATTGTTTATTACATTACTGAATCAGAAGAGGGAAAAAAAACCACCAGATACAAGCCCCACAATTTCTCTAATGTGTTGTGTCTTCCTGCTACAGAAGGAGATGGGATGTAGGTGGATGGGAGCAAAGAAAAAGGATGAGTGGCAGGACACAGGGCATGGAGGGGTCTGGTCTCCAGGGAATTAAAGGAGTTCCCAGAACCTGGCACAGAAAAAAGTAAGAAGCAAAAGCAAAAAAGGAGCCGACCACAAATTCTGGTTGCTGAACCAATTTTTTTCAGCTAAAAATCACAGGAATACAAAAAGCAAGGAGAGGGAGGAGAAGCAAAGCCAGGTTGGGTAATGCTTGGAGGAACCCAGTCTGTGGAAGGTGTCCCTGCCACGGCAGGGGCGGAACCGGCTGTGCTTTACAGTCCCTCCCAACCCAAACCATTCCATGGCTGGGTGGTCCCAGGAGTGCAGAGCCTTTTCCTGCCACGTACCGATGATAGATTTGTGGAGCTGGTCCCAGGCTGCCGTGTTGTCCCCCAGCCAGTGCCCGGCCCATTTCCCGCTGCTGGGGTACGTGGAGCGGGTGATGATGATCCCGCGCTCCTTGGTGGCTGCGTGCAGGGCCCTGCGTTGGAAACAGACACAAAAATGAGTTACAGGAGAAACTCTGCACGAGAATTTATTGCAGAAGAGCTTCTGTGATGCCTTGGCTGACCTGGAACAGAGACTGGACAGAGCTAAGAGAATAAAGTAGATACTTATTAAAAGGCCTTGGGCAGGACAAGAGCCCCGCCAGGGCTACACCCAAGGTGGACCTAAAATGGTCACGAGGTCTCACATTTTTATAAGTTTTTGGTCCATTTGCATTTTGGGGTTTAATTGTCCAATTACAGCTTCAGGTTATGAAGTCCCATCCTTGTTTTCTCTCTTCAGAGAGAAAACTGTTGATTGTGCTTTTGGGCCTGAACACTTGTAACCTTTGTCCTCGCTCTCCAGCAGGAAAAGGATTTGTTTTGTCTCCCTATTCTGTGAAGAGAGCTAACACTGAATATGAGTCTCAAAACTGCACCCCTAGACAGCACGGAATCTGAAAAACATGAAACCTAAAACTTAAGGCATCACTGAAAAGAAATATATGGGTTTGTATTATCATAGTCAAGGGCTATATTGTATACATCCAATCCATTTGTGCTTTTTATGGCAATTCAATATGATCCAGACACAATCCCAGCAGAGCTGGCCAACCTGCAGCTGCAAAGAGAACTGGCAAACAAGGAGGGATGATAAAGGAGTTTTCCAGCTCAGGCTAACTCCTCTGTGGGAAAACAGGAAAGCAGCAAGACTTTTCTAAGCCTGTTTTCTAAGGGCTCCACAATGTGTGTGAGGGCACGTCATTCCTTTCTTAAAGTACCTGAAAACTTGAAGCAACAACTGGAAATAATTTAGCAACAATCAAACCAAAAGGCTCAGAAGAGTTAATACAGAGGTAGCAGGAGTATTGGACCTCTCAGGATAAGTTTAGTTGACTAAAAAATGCTGAAATTAAAAAAAAAAAGACTCAGGGATTTGCAGTCCTTCCAAAAGACCAAAGTGACAGGATATCAATATGAATATTAGTCAGAAAATCACCCTGATTAAATCCCACTGCTCTCCAATGTGAGCACCACCATAATTGCCTAAACTGCTGCTTCAATAAGGCACCATTTGCTAATTTTTCTATAGGATTTGCAGCTTTAGTGACACCATAATTACAGCAAAGACACACGAGTCACTTAAATTACCGCCACAATTAAACCAGACTAATGTGCCACAATTATTTCCTCCAAGACAAACAGCAACTTTTCCTGGATCCTTTATTCCTTTGTAAGATGCCATCCAACATTTCCAGCTTCTGCTTGTTTTCCCTGTGTCAATAATGCTTGGGAAGTGGCAGCTAAAATTTCAAAAGTGAAGACAGTGAATGTCACGTGTAAAACTGCTCAGGGGTGAGCAGGACCTGAGTGTTCTGTGGCTGGAGGCTCAGGCCTGCAGCTCCATAGCTCTGGAGCTTTTCTGTCCATGAAAAACAATTATTCAGGTCACAAAGGCTGAATTTACCTCCAAACAGTTCCTGGATTCACTAATAAGGGCTCTGGCTATGCAAAAAAACCTCATTACAAAAGAACAGCATCAAGGCAATATCCCGAAGTTTCTGTGTGCTGATGGATGGAGAACTGAAATGACACCAGGTTACATAAAATACTGACGTTCGCTTTTCAGTTACAGTCTTTTGTGAGTTTTGTGTGCAAATAATCTTTCTGTTTGGATGGTTTAGGATCAAAATAAATTATTGCATTCCTTCAGTTTCACAAGTACCCCTTCAGTTACTGCCAAAAAAATAAATGTGGGACTGAAATATATGTATATCTATATTTTGTAGATAACATTTGCTGTAAATTTCCAGTGTGAGAATATCTGTGCGAGCTGCGAGATTTATTGTAGTGATTTCTGTTGCAGTGCCTCGCAAAAGAGAGGAGAATATTTCAGCTCATACTTAAAACACAAAAATGATGGTGAGATTTCTTTTCTTATCAAATCCTTGTCTACTCCACTGGGTTTGCACAGCAAGGTTTTGGCAGGGGTGGCTCCAGGGAGAAACTTCTGAAGCTTCCTCCTTTCTGATAGATGGACCTGCCCCTGGCTGAGCCCACCAGGAGCAGAGTGACTTTGGGTAACAGGAATAAGAAAGGGAAAACGGAGCTCCCAACAGCAACTGGAGCTGGAGGGAGGGGTGAGGATATGTGGGAGCAGCAGCCCTGCAGACCCTGCGTCAGTGCAGAAGGGTCAGGAGATGCTCCAGGCTATGGAGCTGGTGTTTCCCTGCAGCAGATGGACAGAAATCCACCTGCAGCCCTTGGAGGACCCCACACCTGAGCAGGGGGATACCCAAAGGAAGCTGTGATCCCTTGGGATGCCTGGGATCCCTCTGTGATCCCTTGGGATGCCTGTGCTGGAGCTGGATCCTGGCGGGAAGCTGTGGAGCCCCGGAGAGAGGAGGAGGAGGGGAAGAGAGAGGAGAGGAAAGAGCAGCAGAGACAGCGTGTGATGGACTGACTGCAACCCCTGCTCCACGTCCTCTCTGCCTCTGCTGGGGAGCAGGTAGAAAACAGGGAAAAAAGGGAAGATTTGGGGGAATTAAGATCTGTCGTTATCCTCTCTGATTTGATTGTAAATTAAACTGATTTCCACAACTGAGCTGTTTTGCCCGTGACAGTCTTTGGTGAGTGGTAACTCACTGTCCTTATCTCAATCCATGAATCTTCCTTTGTATTTTCTCTCCTCTTCCCAGCTGAGGAGGGGAGAGTTGGAGGGGCTTTGATGGGCACCTGGAGCTCAGCCACACCACATTTTGTGATGCCCAAATCCCATCAGACTGCGCCGACAGCACAGGGATCAGACATTCACTCCTGTCCTGTCAGCAATTCTACCCCTGCCTTGACTGGCAGGGCTGCACCGGCACGCTGCCAACGGAGCATCCTCCCCCAAATCCAAACAGCCCTGATATTTTCTCCCTTTATGGCCATATCAAAGTTACCAAGGGCTTTAAGGTTAAGATGTGTACGGAAAATCTGTGCCTTGCTCGCCGGCTGAATTGGAAATGAAAGAGCCCAGCTCTGTTATCATCAGATCAGGCGTTATCTAAAGCAGGCTGGGGACAATTCTGAGGGACAGATAATGGCCTTGGAACTGGGAAAAGAAATGCTTCAAAGCAAAGCTTTGCGCTCACACTTTGCATTTTAAAAGTCACCGTTCCCCCTTTTCACTTCATTTTAAAAAGAGAACATAATCGAGCCCTTCTGAAATTCATGCAATTGAAAACCCGTCTTCATTTTCCCTCTCTGGGTGGGAAGTGAGAGGGAAACCAGAGCAAACCAGGCAACACCCAGAAAGAAGGAGTAGGTGATGTTTTAACTACCGTAGTTTTATGTGCAGAAGGGATTTATTGCAGTGGAGCCATGGAAGCACAGGCCTCAGCTCAGCCCTCACCTCCTGCAGCTCTGCTCCCACCAACCACCCTTCCTGCAGCACAGGGGAGAGCCCCGGCTGGAATAACTCCAGCCCTTGGAGCATCCAGCTCCTCTCGGGGCTGGATTGAAGAACCAGATCCGTCTGAGTGAAGACAAAGATGCCTCAGGCATCCTAAATTAACCAACGGAAGTTTTGGCAGTAGGAATGCAGGCACGGAGAGCCCATTTGGGACGTGTTTTGGGGGCAGGACGGAATATGCAAAGAAGCACTTACGGCAGGGTGGCTCTGGTTTGGGACCATCCATAAAGGTTGTGGACGTCGTAGTGCCTGGCCGGGGTCCCGTCTGGCAGGTAGTGCTGACCTTCCATGCATGGGGTTTTGTGGATTAATCCTACCCACCTATATCCCAATTCTTGTGGAAAGAGAAGGAATATATTTATTATTAACAATAAGTGTTAGTCACTTGAGTTGCTTTTCCTTAATTTTCATAATCGGTTAGGCATTCAGTCTCTTCATGCTGTCGCTTATTTATTTATAATTATAAACACAGCATTTCCAAAATGGAATGCTTCCAGTATTCCTGTGCAGGTATCTGGGCCTGGGAATGTTTTAATGGTTCAGTTACAGATGCTCTTAGTGCAGAAGGCTCAAAGAATAAACAGAGTATATCAGAAAATATCTCAAATCTTTTTGAACACCGTCACACTAACCACACAAACAGAAAAATGGGTGTGGTGGGGGTGTGATCTGTGTCTGAATATTAATTTCCTGGAAATTCCTGAGAAACCACTCATGAAACCTGAATACAACAGTAAGCAGTGAGAGTATGCTAATAAACCATTAATAAATAATTCCTAATTAGTACTACTTTACAGCAGTACTTCAGGAAAGCCGAGCTAAGAAAGCAAAGCATTTCAAGCATTTGACTGCTCACATAAATGGTAATGAGAGGAGACACATGGATATTTTCTAAATATTTAATTAATTGCATTATTCATCTGAGAAAACTGCAAAACAGAGAGCTCAGTTCTCTGCCATGCCTCAAGCAAAGCACTTAGACACAAAATAGGGATCCGTATGCAGCAAGGAGCTGGAAAGAAAGTCATTTTTGCAAAGTGCTGCACAGCTCCTACTGAAATATCTGGGCTTGCAGTGTGCCCATAATCTCAGGAATAAAGGGCCACATCCAGTGAGGAGATGTGGGTTTATAAACCCATCTTTATTTCAGCTTTTATGCCCCATATACCAGATAAGAATTTATGCAGGAACCAGAAAAACCTAGAAGTGTTTTAAGGAGGGATCAGACTTACGAGGCATGTAGGGGGGATTATTTAGGAGTTCGTTCCTACAGCCACCCATGGCGCCATTCATAAAAGCTGCTGGTTCATTCATGTCCTGGAAACGCAGAGCAGAACCCCCTAGTTTGCTACAGAACACCATAAATTCTGAATTACACACAAGCAGCGTTGCAGGGCTCCTCAGGAGACCCCTGCAGCTGCTGTCTCAGTTGTCCCATGTTCCATAAAGGGGCTGACAAAAAGGCAGGAAAAGGACGTTCCATGAGGCCATGGAGTGACAGAGAAAGGGGGATGGCCTTGAGCTGAAGGAGGGTAAGATTAGATGGGATACTGGGTGGGAATTGTTCCCTGTGAGGGTGGCCAGAGAGGCTGGGGCTGCCCCTGGATCCCTGGAATTGTCCAAGGCCAGGCTGGACAGGGCTTGGAGCAGCCTGGGACAGTGGAAGGTGTCCCTACCCTTAGGAACTGAGGCCCTCACCACCAGTGACAGGCAGAGCAAAACAATCCAGAAATCAGGTGCATTTCCACACTTACAATCCACAGGCCATCAAACTTGATGCTTTTTGAGGGGTCGGTGGGATTGTCATGGACCTCCACGATTTCCCTCTTCCACCACTCCATTGTGGAATTGCGGAAGAAATCCGGGAAAGCACAGTGTGATACATAGTTCTGTAAAAAGAGAAGGAAAATAAGACAGATGAGGGGACTGAAGGTATTCCACACATAAATTTTGGAATTAAAAAAAAATAAATAAAAAGAAGAAAAAAACCCTAATTGCTTGTTCACTGAATTTTTTGGCTCTTAGGAAGGCTTTACCAATTTCTGCAACTTACTCCTGCCATCAGATTTATCAGTGAGTTTGCTGCTATTTTAAGTGATTAATGCCTATATTTGAGTCCAGAACCAAACCCTGTCAGCACTTACCTCTACTTGTTCCTCATGAGGCAGCGACTCGTTGATTTGGACGTTGGGAAGGAACGACCAGACCTAACAGGACAAAGAATATTTAAAACAATCAAACCACACTAAATACAAACTGAGCATCAACAACACACAGGTTCACTCTTCCCTGGACAGTACCTTGGAGTATAAAAGGTCTTTGCTATTAGGCCACTGTATGAAGACATTCTCGGCCATACCTCTGTCGAAGGCAGGATATTTGGTTTCATTCACAGAAATGCCTGGATCCTACAATAAGAAGCACTTTTACCTTCATGCTCAAAACTCACGTTGAATATATCCTCCATTCTGTGATGCTACATTGGAATTTAAAAGCGATATTACGAACTGACCAGGATAATGATAAATCTCATTCCTTCTGATTTCATTTTGTTGACCAGAGCTGGTAACCCAGCAAAACGTGGGGAAAGGGTGAAGTCCAGGTTCCTATCCATGTAGTCAATATCTGTATATTGGACATCCTGCAGTTTAAAAAAAAAAAAAAAAAAATTAAATTATTTTCTCCCCTTTTTTGCCAAATATTGAAAATCAGCCAAAATAAGTAAAATACGGTATTTTTGATGTGTAAAATTAGAAGCAGTGGAAACTTCAGGCTGAAGTTGTTAAATTAATATGACAATCTATGAGCAGGTCCAAACCAAAATAAGCCTTTCACTGCTGCATCTAAACTGAGGGGAGAAATTGATACAAAATAGCCAAAAATATGGATTTGTCCATACGCATGTAAACAGAAACTGCACCTGTATTTCCATAGCTATAAGGAAACCATGGAAATAGTTGTTCTCTATGGGAACATTGATATTATTATATTTAAAATGAAGCCACGTTCAATTTATGGCATAATTTTGTTAGACCTGTGTGCTATTCCTACTATCCCAACAACAACCTGGGCCAAATCACAGCTGACTTGACACAGAGCATTATGGCAATGAAATGATGCCCCGGCTGGTTTTTCTTAATCACTGCTCCTTCCCGTCATTCTTCGGTGTGCATAATGAAGTAAATTAAGCAGCTTTTAACACAGCCCAGAGCCTTTGGCACAAAACCTGCTCCTCTCTGCCGCAGTGGTTGGTTCTTGTGGTTGGTCACTGCTTTAGTGTTTAAGTGGATTTAGTCAATGCCACGAAGCTCAAATGTTATTTTCTCCCAACGTACATAGGGAATCCCAGCCGCCTTCATCTCCTCCACGACCTGGGCCACCTCCGAGT
Source organism: Sinosuthora webbiana (assembly GCA_013397395.1). Classification (NCBI taxonomy): domain Eukaryota; kingdom Metazoa; phylum Chordata; class Aves; order Passeriformes; family Sylviidae; genus Sinosuthora; species Sinosuthora webbiana. The sequence continues at coordinate 189,372 of VXBN01015192.1, forward strand.
CGTTGGCGTATCCGTAGCGGCACAGCTGGAATCCCAAGGACCAGTAGGCCGGCATGACTGGGCGCCCAACCAGCTGGAAAACAGGGAAGGATGCTGGTGGTGAGGAGGGGGAAGAGAAGCCAAACCAACCCACCCAAGCCCAGCGATAGTCAGGCTCCTACTTCAGTGTATTGCTGAGCCACGAGCTCGGGAGTCGGGCCCAAAACCATGTAGAAGTCGAGGATTCCTCCGATGGTGCGGTAGGTCAGGGCAGGGGTGGGCTGGAATGTCACATCTGGAAGGGGGGGGAAGGAGGTGAGAAAGGGATGCCTGGGTTTGCCACTGGTGCAAAACACTGGCTGTAAAAATGGAACACACAGAGGAGGATGGGGAGAGACAATTTACAAAGGTCTAGAGGGATCAGACAAGGGGGAATGGCTTCCAACCACAGAGAAGGGGCTTAGTGGGATATTGGGAAGAAATTGTTCCTTGTAAGGGGGGTGAGGCCCTGAGGTTGCCCAGAGAAGCTGTGGCTGCCCCTGGATCCCTGGAAATGTCCAAGGCCAAGGTGGAGCAGCCTGGGGTAGTGGAAGGTGCAGGGGGGTGGAACAGGATGAGCTCTAAGGTCTCTTCCAAACCAGACCATTTCATGATTTCCTGAAATAAAGTGAAGGTTTTCTTACCCATTGCATTGCTGTTAAGCAAGAGAACTCCGTGGGCATTGCCATCTTCTTCGAGAGCCATATAATATGGCTGAAAACCATAGGAGTTCAGCTTGTTCTGCAAATAAAATAAAACACATTTCACTGGGGAAATATTGCGAACATTTACTTATTAATATTTAGTAACAAATTTCATATAAGACAAGTGCCAAACATAGCAAATAAACTTTAAATTTATACACCTAAACCCCACCTAACCACAAAACAGACCTGCAGAAGGTCACTTGGAATTTCACAATTTGTCAGGCCTGTCCAGACTGCTCGGGCAGGAAGGAAAACAAAGGTATTGCTGCACTTAAATTTCACTAATGAGAAGATGCTTCCTCAGGACAAGACTTTCCCTTCTTTGCAAACAGAACCACATGTCTACGTGCTCAGCACGTGCTGGTGACATTATATTTAATTTTCTCAAAATTAACTTCCAGCCTGAACTGGAAGTTAGAGCTATGATTAGCTGCTGCTATTTCGTTGGCCATTCCCTGATAATTGGAAATTTGCTATCTTGTAGGAAATAAGACAAATAAACAGCGATAAGATTTCTGCTTTACCTGTGTAAGCACTAAATTAATCCCCAGGGAACAGGAATTGTTCTGACTCATGTCTAATTTTCGAAACAACGAGATGAGAAGAATAAAGTAAGGAGGAACGTGCTGTTACTCCTAAGCCATCTGTCACCTTCCAACATCTGACTGAGGGCCTGAGCTCCTCACATTGTTCTTGCAGGTCACAAATAGTGGGTTTACAGAAGACCTTTGCCATGGAGACACCATCTAAATTGTAGACTGTGATAAATATGGTCAAAGCCAATGCCCAGTACCAGCAGACATCCACTGAATTTTAAAGTCATGCTGACCACTTCTGCACTAGTTGGTTCAAAAAAAATTTCACGTTTTCTCCTTCTTTGCCTACTTACAGTTGGAGGCTGGTCTCTGGTGAACATTCCCCAGGTGTTCCAGCTCATGTTGTGTCGGAACGTGGGGTGCTCACTCTCCCCAAAGCCGTAGATGTACTGGGATGCCAGGCGGGTGGAAATCTGAATGAACATGTCACTGAAGGTGAAGGTGGGCAGGGCTGAATTCCAGCTGGAGTGGGAAGAAGAAAGGCAAAATAAGAATAAAGCATCCTCAGGGCTCTGTTTCTGGTAGATGCTTTCTTTTGGGCCACTCTTTTTCTCTGGAAATCTCACTCTCCAGTAAAAGTGGACCTAAATTGTTGTGGTTATCAAGGATACTTAAGGCACATGAAATGAGGGTGTCTAAGAACTGCTGAAGAGTTTAGGGACACAAAGTCCTCTGTGTCTCTCAGAGAGGAATCCTACACAGGCATCATACACTGCAAGTTGTGTTTTGGCAATTTAGTTAGAAAATGCATTTCAGGACACTGCAATCCTATTTTCCTCCCAGAATGAGCACTGGAGCCACATGGAATATAGTAAATAAAGTGCTTTTTACAGTTCACTGAACTTTCTGTGCAGATTACACCGAAATTGCATTCACAGGTCACATTTATTATAAAATAGCATCTTTCCAGTTAGAAACCCAACTGCAGTCTGGTGGGCTCTGCCAGAGAATTTCATTGTTCCAGGAGCTTCAATTGCAGGTTGAATTATTACTCTGGCTGGCAGAAGGGAACTCAACTGACAATTAAGTTTTGAGTACTTAAAAAAATTAAATAAAATTGGTTTTTTGAACAAAAAACATAACACACTCAACTCTTCCCTGTTTCCTAACTCTGACTTAATCAAGGAAAAATGAAAACTCCTGCCAGACTCATTTGTTGTGTTACCAAAACCCATCTCAAGTTAGTTGGGACACTACTTCCTTCTATTTATTTTTTCCCTAACCATTCCCCAAAACTGACCCAAACGGCCAATCCTTAATGAGCTGTGGTCACCTAAGGAATATTTTAGGAACTATAGAAACTCATTTTGCCTCCCAGAAGCTTGGGAAGCGCAAAAGGCACAGCCTTCAGAGCTGCCAAGCATTCTTCACTCTGACACATACACAGAGAGAAGGTTTGGAGGGAAAAAAGCTACAAAAAACCATGTGAAATAAAGTAACAAAAGGTGGCAGTGCTCACATGACTGTGCCGGTGCTCCTGCGGCGGACTTGGATCCCAAAGGGTTGGGTCTGGACAGAGACCTCGTAGAGCCGGTCCTGGCTCGTGCTGCTGGGGGAGCTGGGGAGGTTCAGGGGCACTGGGACCTCGTACCGTGGGTTCTGATAGTCATAGATCTGGGAGGCAGAAATTAATTTATTTAAACAAGTCAGTTGTTGGAAATCTGAATTAAAAAATTCAGAAATCATACTTTGCAAATAATTTTAAAACGTTTGTGGCGGTATTTTCTTTCAAATACGTTTTCTTGAATTCTTTCACAGGATTTTGTTGGGGGGAAAAGAAACCCAACCAATGAACCTTAAAGATTTATTCTGGATCAGGAATGGCTTGTCTAATTATCGACATGAATTTAAAGTATATACTTATATTTAACATACAGGTGTGCATACTTTGCAAATAATTTTCTAGTTCATCTTTTGCTCAACTTTAGGAATCTTTATGAGGTTTTCTGTATTTTGAAAGCTGATATAAGTTAGTTTTTGATGCCTGACCACTTAGCTTGATATTATTAAAAACATGGCAATAAATTACAGTTAAACAACAGTGCATGGAAAATTTTAGAAAAGAAGTGCAATGATGGATGTAAAAATAAACTGTAGAGTCATGAGAGCACTTACAGATAAATTTACCTGCATATTAACAAAATACTTTCAGTTTCAAAGTTCCTGGCTGACATTACACACATACACTGACATATACCTTTGATTCATGTAATTTCTGTGCAAAATTGAGTGCTAGGATTCTAGGGAAAAAAAAAGATGCAAACTAAGAGCAATAATAATTGGTTAGAAGGAGAAACATATTTACACAAGGCTGCCTCTGTCTGCGAAACATAAATTTGGCTATAAAAAGCCCTTTGAATGTCCATAAATAAAATATTCTGGGATGGCGTTACCTTAAACTGCAGCATGTTGTTGAGATGATATTTCACCTCCAGGCGCAGGGTGCTGATGGGGGCAGTGGCAGCCTCGTTAGCTCTGACCATGGAGCTGTCCAGCTTGAGGTCAGCCACGACTCCAGTGGAGGAGTAACTGATACTCTCAACTGAGTAAGGATTGCCGGAGTTGTAGTAGCAGGAAGGAGCATCCGGATTTTCTGCCGCCTGGTGCAAACAGAATGGAGTTTCAGGTTAGCAAGTCAGCTGGATTTTTTTTGTTAGGTATTCACATGGAATCCTGTTTTTATCAGATCTGTGTCAAATGTAGGATTTGGGGGGAAAAAAATTAATGGAACCCCGAATAAAGAAATAATACAGAATAATCTCTACACTGACTCAGGCGTAATAAAGGCAGCCAGTGAAGGCTGTACAAATAGTTCAGCCAGTAAACTGAATCCTTGTGAAATGAAGATGGGTTTAATTTCCCCATCTCTGTGATCTTCAGATCAATCCCTCAACGTGGTTTAATCCTGGCCTGTGGAAATTCCCCTTTTAATCTCATTGCTCTCTGGCCGCCTTCAAGGAGATGTGCCCAAAACCCATTTCATACTCAGGCAACATCAGAGCAGATCTTTCCACTGGCTTTATTCACACAAATTATCCTTAATATATCCAGTGAAAATAACAACCTACTCCTCTGAGATCTCCTGACATTTCCAAATATCTGAAATTACAAAAAATTCCTTTAGCAGTGCAGCAAAACCAGAGCAGTTCATCAACTGCTTCAGCAGGTGCTGGTGCAGGAGCAGCCAGCACAGAATTTTGGATTTCATTCCTATAGGAAAGGCCCCAAACGGGGATTTTAGATTTAGAAGACTTAGTTGGAGGCACCCTCTGAAGTTCAACCCTGCCAGGCCATGTTGCTCCCACGTGTTTATTAATAATTATTAATATTAATACATAAAACGATGTGTTAAAGAACTTCAGGTCGGAGATTAAGGTTTGGAAATAGCTCCTTGATGTAGATATAAACAAGATTCCAAAGGAATCAAGATTTTTGTGGGATTCAAGGATTTCCTCTCAAACTGAGATCCAGAGGCGATAGTTTGACTGAAAATGTCCCTGAGTGACTATGAAGGTGACACAAAGGGACTGAGCCTTGCAGGTCTCAGTGCCACTGAGGCAGAAGGGGCAGCTGAAGATGTTCTTCTACTTTTTCATAACTCTAATATCATTTCTGCTCATCTTTCAAAAAATTCCTTATTTTTCCTCAACTCCTGATATTACTTGGTAGAATTTAAGGAGCAGCTACGGAGGCAAATAAAACTTATCAGTACAGGCCAGATGAGGCCTGTGCACCCATTTCATTTAAACCTGACAAATCCCCCAGACCACTTTTATTCTGTAACAACCACAAAGGAAAACCTTTTATTCTGATTTTTTTTTTTGTTGTTTTTTTTTTTTTTTTTTTTTTTTTTTTTTTTTTTTTTTTTTTGGTCAAATTAGTTTAAAGAAACAACGACTTACTTCCCAGGAGCAGCCAAGTTGTTCACATTGTTCTCTTGTTGCGTTACCGCCGGGGTAACAATTGAATCTTTCATTGACATTCACTTTTTGAGTCCATGTGATTGTGTAAGACTTTCCCAGTTCAAGCTGAAGTCCTTTTATAACAGCAACCTTATAAATATGAAACAATAAAGAGTTATTAAATGTCACATCCCATCCAGCTTTCCTTCAGTCAGAAGAGGTGCTGGTCCTTAAGAATAACACACTCAAAACCTGAAAAATTTACAAAATCCCATCTTGTAAGATTTGATACAGTCTCACTTTTACAAACACTCACAACTGATGTTTTTAGAGATAAAAATCTGAAGAATTAAGACTCTAAAAACATGGAGTTAATCCCACAGCTTCCTTGGAAGCAAACAGGAATAAATACATGAAATAAGCTGTCTGCTGTACTGCGAGCATAACTTAGATGCACTTTTATGCAGCAGAGTTGAATGCAATTGTACTTTTATTCTGTAATAAAACTCACGTTGTATTTCACTGAAACAACATTGGCACTGGGCACTGTCCCTTGCAATACATAAAATAAAGTCGATGCAATTTCAAATATGTTTACTTTCCATTTTCCTGCTATTGCTTTACCTTTCTCCCAGCATCATAGGTGAGGTTGGGGACATAATCTTGTGGAACATTGTTCTGGGACACAGAAACTGATGCTATTTCCTGGGACAATCCCAATATCTTGATTTCCTCAAATTTCAGGTTGTTTGGATCAGCGTAATTGCTGTGTGTAGCAGTCATTTGTAGAACATTCTGAAAAATAATACAGTGGTCATATTCTTATTTTAAAAATCTGCCAAAAATCCTCCTGATTTAAGGTTTTTTGGGTTCTTTTTTTCTATGAAGGCTTTCACATTGTAGCATAAATAAACCAATATCTATTTCCACACATATTAATTATTGCTCTGCTCATTGTTATTACAATAAACCTTTTCTACCATGTATAAAATAATCTTCAGAGTTGTGTTGCAGCTTTTTTTTTCCTTGTTTGGGAAATAAAGAAAGGCTGGGGCGGGTCTGTGACAGGACAGATAAACTCCACCTGTCTGGGATCTCGCTGGGTTCCAACAACCAAAGGTTCTCACTACTCTGGATATAAAAACACCACTTCCTAATTCCATGTCATTAATTATTTTTCGATCAAGAGTCCAAGCAGAGGAACTGCATGGCTGTCACACGTGTGTGGGATTTCCTTATTGCCCTCCATGGGAACATTGTGGTTAATTGTTAATTCAAACGTCATCACGGTCAAGCCGTGATTTGGCCGCTGGGGTTTCAAACTCCAACAGCAACCATCAATCAATCTACAAATGATTCTATCATTAATTATGATTAAAAAAACTACTAATTCATGTGCTTCACTGGTGCTCCTCTGCATTCTCTCACTTGGTTTGTGCTCCTGCAGCACGGCAAAGGAATGAATACCCTCACCCGATAGTAATATTACTATTATCATCATTATTATTACTGTAGAAATAATATGTTATCACGCTATTTACAAGCCTTGTTATGTAATAGTTACTGTCAATATTGGATGGAAACACTATCAGGACTCCACCCTGATGTCAATTACCCCTGCAAAGGCACTTTCAGCTTAAAATAGCGCAATAAAAACTTAAACCTGATGCAGTTTCTGAGGGCTCAGGAAAGGTGTGGGTCTCCCTCACTCTTTGGAGATATTCAGCTCTATTTTCACAGTATAAAAATAGATTTTTTTTTTTACAGTGCCGCTATTTTGAGAATCACAAAACAAAAAACAAATCACAAAATCCATGCTTCTCGTTTTTGACCCTGTTTTAAATGCCTCTTATGCTTTAGCGTTCCTTTGTTCAGTAAATATTGCTGCTGAGTTTATTTTGTGGAAGGAAACAGGAGTTATTTAGATATTTGGATTAACTAGGAGAAAAACACCTGACAGATTTCATCCCAGTTAAATGAGAGTATTTTGAACATGATTCCTCTTGGCTTTGGCAAATGTTTTGTTTTCCAGCAAATCTTACAGGAGAATAAAGAGGGAAAAGAACGCTCTTGAGAGATACTGGATAAAAATCAGAAATGAAAATAAGATCATTTAAAATCAAATACTTACATTGGAAACTTTAAACTCATAGTAAATGTAGGCTTTATTCTCAATTGTACCTAAAAAGTAAAGAAAGAAGTTACTCTTGGAGTGCAGAAAAGAATAAAATTAAAATAGGGCTGTGCCACTGCTAAAGACCAATAAACTGTTAATTATCAGGACTGCATTCAAAACTGCACTAAGCAACTCAAATATTTACCAATGTTTCTCTGAGGAACTGAAATGTCCCTTTTTCTTTATCCTTTGGCCAGTCTCCCAGGAGATCTAATTTTTTCCACAAAAAATTCATTGAAATCAGCTCTTCTAAAACGTAGTGATTTTTTTTTTTATTCTACTGTTATTTCTTCCCAGTTTGTCTTAAATATAAAAGTTTTGATCAAAGCTTTTAGCATAACCTAAACAGGGATTCTTCATACAAAAATAATGGTGGTGTTGATGGTAATAATAAGGGTAAATGCCATGGAACCATAAGAGAGGAAACAACACACAACCAGGAAAAAGAAATACAAAGTGAGTTCTTTCTGGCTTTTTTTTTTTTTTTTTTTTTTTCCCCCAGATTCAAAAAGACAAATCCTGTCACCACAGGCAAATTGCAAATGGTTCCCCTGTAAAACTGCAACCTGCAAGTTTTGGGCAGGCCATAAAACGATGAAATGTTTTATTGCTTTGTTTGGCAGCAGCAGTGAGGGCAGTAATGGCTTTGTTATTTTAGGCCAGAGGAGCACGTGGAGCTGTCACCCCCCCATGCACAGCAGCCACCCAAGACCTGCTGGATTTATGGCAGCAATAATCAGCTGAATCACTGCTCTATTTCTTAAAAGCATCCCCAAACTTTCACTCAATTCCAAAAAGCAGAGGCTTGGGAGTTTTCCTGGGAGATATGATTGGCATAGCCCACAAGAACAAGGAGTTGTACAGGTGGAACTTATAAAGCTTTCCAATATTGATGCTCAGATACTTCCCTGGATGGGCACTGGTTTGCCTAAATCCCATTGGAAAACCCTGTCACCTCCTGACAATCTAAAGATTTCTCCTGAAAACCAGAGGTTTGACCTTAAACTAGAGCCTTGTGTCTTTTTTCCTTACTTGCGTCGCATTGTGACTTCAATCTTACATTAATAACAGCCACAGATTTCTACTAAAAAGTGATGAAAACCATTTGATTTACGAGCAAGTAGCAGCAGTGTGTTACAAAGCCTTCTTTTCAGCTGGAACACTGAAATTTTAGCATGTAAAAATCCTTGTTAACCGTATTTATTTCACTGTTGATGGCTGCTCACCTGTAGATTCTCCATCATCCCAGAACAAATCCCCAGAAGCTTCATTGTTGATATCCAGGGCAATTATGAGTCCCATTGGGTTCTTGCGGCTGTGGAAAGAGATTAAAGTGCACAACAAGCATCTAAACACTCTTGATGCATCCTCCACGTTCATGTAAGAGTGAAGCACCCAACAGGGTCACGATCCTTGGAGAATTGCCTCAATTAAATTTAATCCTCAGTTTCCTTTCATTTTCATGCGAATGGATTGAAACGCCCAGTGAGTTTACGAATTTCTATGCAAATAATTCATCACTAAAGGTGTGGAAGTGAGGTTTGGTTCACAGCTATTCCCACATTTCAAGGGGAAAATCCTAAATACAATGGGCTGCCTGTTATTTGTGTCCTAGAAATCCTCAGCCCTATTATGTGGGGGAAAAAAAAAATGTTAAAAGTGTCCCATTCAGGATCCTACCTTGCCACTGTGGTGCTGCTTGGATTCTGAGTAGGGTAAACGTATCCTCCTCTCAGGTGCACCCCCATTTTCTCTGCTGGGGTATATAAATCGTGCCATGTTTTCTTAATATGGACTGGTTCACTCTTATGGACAGGGATGGAAAAGAGAACAGGAATTTTGTATTACACACTGCAGGGAGCGTTTTCTTAAGTCCTGAGTTTTATCAAATTTTTCCTTATAAAGAAAGCTTAAGTTATGTAAATATCTATGGGCACATAAAATAAAATAATTGAATATCACTATAATTTAATGTCATAATCTGAGCCATTCCTTGAGGCACCAGTTCTTGTGCTTAACCCGCCACCCTTCATCCCCTGTCTCCCAGGTAACCCCAAAGTCTTCCCTTCACGCCTCTGTCCCCAAAGCAAGGCTGACAATCCTATTTCATCCCATTCCCGTTTAGAAAATGATGTAATATCCCATAATATCCCCTGCATTTCCTTACCGTGTCATACTCGTACCACTCTGCATCAGGGAAGTACACACGAGTGGACTCCACACCCTAAAATTGAATAAAGAAACAACCTTCATATTTCAGCTTAATCAGATAAACTCGATTTTCCAATAAAGCTGAAGCCCACTGTGAGAAAATCATTGATATTTCTACGCTTTGCTGTTTCCTGGTGTTTAGGACGGTGTCCAGACAGGGGGAAGGGGCAACCCAAGCACGATTTCTGCAAAGCTGCTGGGGTGGAACTGAATTGCTGCTCTGCAAAGTGGCAGCTCATTGAAAGCCACAATGCTTCAAACCCAGTGAACCAGATCTTATCCACAAGCATCTCTCTATCTTCTTTATTTCCACGTATTTTGGGGCCGGCACCTTTCAGATTCTCTCTTTCTCTTTCTGTATTTAACAAATGTTTTACGCTTCTCTGTGGCAAAGGTGTTGCAGGCAGGGGAAATCATTATTTACAGGATTCTGCCACAGAATAAGCCCCCATCTTTTTGTACCACAAAGAAGCTGAAATGCAGCGAGAGAAGCTGACTCCAAAGGAAGTTCAGAGATGATGTGAAGATGAGGTAAAGCAGAATATCAGACCAGACAGCCTTGACTCCATAGAAGACTGGAAAACAGGAGTAGGATTTAACTGCAAGATTTTCTGGTTCAGCAGGGGTAAAAATGTGCTGTGGGCTCTCTCACTGGAAGCAATAAATGAAGGAGAGGGAACTGGTGACTCATCATGGTCCAAGGTTACCAGACAGATCCCAAACCAGCCAAACCTACCGGCTCAAGAACAGGGGAAATCAGCAGCCCAGGGCCCCACAGGAACTGCCTGTCGATGCTCCATGTTGTTTCATCAGCATAGAACCTAAATAAACGTGAAGGATAGAACAGAAATTTGGTTTATTTTGTGATTTATATCACCAGCAACACCAAAGTTTCAGGGTACTGATTGTCCACAATTATGACTAAAGGATGTCATACAAAAATCACCTCCTGATTACCCCAAAATGGGGTTTCACAGATTGGGAAGCCACCTACAGATACCCTAATTAGCATTTTCACAGGATAGAGGTTCAGAAAGCCCCCTAACCACATGAAATGAGTCAGACCTTTGTTATTGGCTATAAAACTCCCAAACTCACTCGTGCAGCAGTGGCCTGACCACCGTGTGCCCCTGGGTGTGAGCTTTGTAGAGCAGCGTGTACAGGTAGGGCAGCAGAGTGTAGCGAATGGTCAGGTAATGCTTGGAGCTGTTCACCAGAGCAGAGTTCTGTCCAAACACTGCTGGGTCTTGATGCTGGAAGCAAACATCCACACTTTTATTATCTCCAGGTTTCTCAAAAACACTTTGGCAAACGTGTGGAAAGCTGTTTCAGAGAGGCTGGGGCTCCCTGGGGCAGCTCTGCACTGGGTTCCCCTTTCTGCTCACAGGACCTGGTGTCCTGTCCCTCTGGGCTGTTTGCACTGCCCATCCCTCCTTGTCCATCAGGGTTATTCCAGGATCCATCCTGGCAGTCAGGTTCATGCCAAGGAGCTCCCAGGGGTCAGCCTGGTGGCTCACACAGACCTCGGTGTTCCTTGGTGGTAGAAACACCCAATATTCATAAAACTGCTGCCAAATAACTCTATTCTCAATTAACCCTCATGAAGCACAACCTCTCCCATCTATAATTTCATAAAGACAGCTTAAGGTTCTGTTTGCAAACTGGTCAGGGGTAGTGAGGATTAGAAGTGATATTAAAGGAAATGTGGTTGTGTAACACAAAGCAGTTTTGAACAAAAGGCACAACTTACAGCGAAACCTTCGCAGTTGTGGTTCCTGGAAAACGGGTAAAATGCTCCCACTTGCATCCATCGTCTGCAAAGTTCTTCTGTGGTGTTATCACTGAAACCACAAATATCTGCTCCAACCTTAAAAAAAATTAATAAAAAATTAAAAAATCAGAATGTGTTGGATGTACAGTGTTCTGCACCTCGAAAGGTACAGCACATTTGTAACTTTCCTCTCCCAAATCCAGCTATGCTGTCCAAAAAATTAAACTGACCGCTCACTAACACTGCCCATCATTCTGCTTCTTCCAAATTTTACCGTCCTGTTTGGTGATCATGTGCACAAAATGGGGAAAAAGTTTCAAAGCCATTCAAATTTAAATCATAAAAAGGATTTTTGCTATTTCCCTTCTAAGTTGACACCTCTGATTTGAAATGATAAGAAAGCCAGGAATTGTTTCACATCCCTCACTAGTGTTTAAAAATTACTAAACTAAGGGGTAGATTGGGATACATAAGATGATAATTTTGTTACCCACTTTTATGTCACCACGACCACAAAAATCAAAATAAACGGGCTAAATCAAAAAATCGATAATTGAAAAGAAATGTTCAAAGGAGATTCCTAAAAAGGGTTAATTTTGAGGTGTCAGTGGTTATTTAGAGATTGCTTGGTCAGCTAATCTGTTCCCTGTCTGGAAAGGATGGCACGAACTGATGTCCTACATAAGGAATTCCAAAGAGGTTGAACTCCAGCATTCCAGGGATGGCCCATCTCATTTGGTCCCATGTGGCAGCATTGTCCCCCAGCCAGTGTCCTGTGTACTTTCCTGAGCCTGCAAAAGTGGACCTCGAGATGAGGAAGCTTCTCTTTCCTGGAAACACAGTCTCAATGGCTCTGGAAAGGAATGAGACTGGAGTTACACAGAGGAAAAGACAACTCAGACATTGATAATTCTGAAAAAAAAAAAGGCTTTATACTGTTTTGCACTGATTATTTATCCCAAGGATGGGGTCGTCCCTTTGGAGGTGTGTTTTAGCAGAGTTCAAAACATTAATTTGAAATAGTCTCTTTACACAGCTCTGACATCCAATTTGTGGCTTTTCCTACCAACTCCAGGCTGTGGATTTTGCCTTGGCTAAATTGGCTCAAAAGTACCACAGCATTTCCCAGGAATCTCGTTCCTTTAGCAGTCAAGTCTCGTGGTGCTTTGGAAAACGCAGGTCACGTACTGTCCTGAAACCTTTCTGAAGGATTTTAGGATGAATTCCTTACTTCCTACTGGCTATGGCCATGGAATATCCATAAAGGTTGTGGATGTCATATTGCTTCCCCCAGTTCTGCACTGCGTCCAGGCAAAGCGTCTTGGAATACATGAGTTTGTCGAGAATCCCTGGAAGAAAGGAATACAAATAGCACTGGTAAGGAACATTTTTATTATCAATATTTCTGATCTTTAATGCACATTTATGATACCCAAGAGCCTTTAATTTCTTTATTCTTTCACTCAGGCGGTTTAATTCCTCCAAAAGCAAAATGCTGCCCTTGGTTGTTGGTTTGGTTTATCTTTGCTCTGTGATATTTCCACTCCTGAGCTTTGCACTCAACCAAGGAACCGGGAACTGTGCTCTGAACTCCTGAATCACCATCTGACAACACGCTGGCAAAGGTTACTTAAATCTACTATTAATACAAACTACGGACTCCATTTTAGTTCTGCAAATATCTGAAAAAATACTGACTGCAAGAGGATAGTTACATTATCAGGCATAATTAAGGAATTGACAATATCCAGTAATTTTTATTTGAGAAGATAAAAGAGGCAATTCTATAAACCACACTTGAAGTATACAAATACGAGCACATAAATATTATTTTCTGTCAGTAGGAATGTCCAAACCCCAGCCATAAGAACTACACTAAAATCACGTTGTATCCTTGTTGGCATCAACACTTTATTTGATATTTTTTAATTGAGATTACAGTAGCTGGACTTACTGGGAGTGTAAGGAGGGTAGTTTAATTCATTCGGTGCACAACCTCTTTTTGAGCCTTGAACAAAGTTGGACACTTCATTCATATCCTGGAGAAGAAAGATGCAGGATGTAATAAAGTTGCCTTAAGTACATTTCCCTAAAAGGTCTTCCACTCTATTCTGTCATCCCTTAAAGAATTTTTCAACATCTCCTTTCTGATGGCCCTTTCAATCCAATAAAAATTCAATATAACAAACACCTGCTATCACCTATATTTTAAAAATAAAAAAAAATAAAAATCCTGTATAACTCACAATCCACAGTCCATCATAGGGCACCATGTCATAGAACAATTTGGTCTCGTTCACCCACCAGTTCGTGCACTCGGGCTTGGTGAAGTCTGGGAACACAGTTTCCCCTGGCCACACCTGGAATATTCAAAGGAAAATAATGAGTGACACTTTGAATGAGATTAAAAAGTGTTTGTAAGGATCACAGACCTGCTCAGGTTGGATGGGAGCCTGAAGAGCACAAAGAGTATGAATTTCTTAACTTTGAATTTTTTCAACTGTTTTTCTGTGAGTCCAGCAAGGAACAATACACAGCTGAGAAAATTCTCAATAGAAGTTAAGATCATAAATTAAAAGGATGATGTGGGATCTGGCTGTTCAGTTGCTACTTGAAATGAATAGGAGCTGGGCTGATGAAAAGTCTCTTGAGCTTGAGCCTTCAAACTACCCTTTAACATAAAAAAAAATAAAAATAAAGCTAATGTGGACGTGTGTGATTTTAATTGCTACTTTAATTCTATTTTTCTTTAAAAAATTAAAATTTAAAAGGATATTCACTTTGATGTAGAATTCATGAAAAACACCTTCTTAATGTAGACAATTGAAAAAAGTTAAGAAAGGTTGAGAATTATTGTCGACAAGAGACCTTACAAACTTTGCTCTCACAGGTAGATAAGTCCCCTGATCTAAATGAAACCGTAACAGTGACAATAAATAGAATTCAAATGTGTAAAAACAACATTTACCTCTCCAACCAATGTTGTGGTTCCATCTGACTCACTAACCCAGACGTTTCTCTCCATTCCCCTGACGTAGCTTCCATAGGGACTTCCATCAGCCATATCCTGGGTGCTAATAGCAGGATCCTAAACAAGTCAGAAAACAACAGAGAAAAGAAGAAATGAGGATATTCCATCCATCATTACAGGCTGGAAATGCAATAATTGCATAGAATGAGTAAAGAATAATAATAAATAACTGTAATGGAAGCATTCAGAAGGGAAAAAAGGAGTAATTAAATACTTACCAATATGATGATATATTTTTGTCCATATTTATGCAAATAAGATGCAAATTGAGGGAGGTCTTGAAATTTCACCTTGTCATAAGTAAAATCTTTCCTGTTCTCCATGTATTCAATATCAATGACTTGAGCATCCTGAAAGAGATGGGAGTTCAACTTTTCCACAGAAAGTAATAGGTAAAGATTTTTATTAGTCCATTTTCTTCCCAAATATTAGCTTAATATTAGGGTATTTTTATTCTATTGAAGACATCAGGTTCATGCCCACTAAAATCTTGTTTTAAAAGTTAATTGTATTTTGCCTTTGATTGTCAATTAATAGTAATATATGGTTCCATAACTGTCCATAGGACATTAAAAATAATGTTTCAAGGGAAGACAAATGGACAGAGTTGGAAAGAAAAAAAAAATTATTACAACAAAGTGTTTGAATAAAATCTAACTGCAGTTAACCCACCCCCCATCCAACCTTCTGATAATGGGTCTAACATCAAAATGCACATTTGGCAGCACAGGTTTCCTAATCCAAACTCAGGGAAAACGAGGCAGTTGTAGGATCCCAGTGTCCTCCCCAGACCCCATACTCACGTAGGGCATTCCAGTGTCCCTGTTCCTCTCCACGATTTCCTTCACCTCATCCAGGGAGGTGTAACCGTAGCGGCTGAGCTGGAATCCCAGGTTCCAGTAGGAGGGAAATGTTGGCAGTCCCACCAGCTGTGAGGGGAAAACAAAAACCCCACGTGGTGTTGGACACCCTGTGTCACCTCATCCCCTTTCCCTGCATCCACTGATGCCTTAAGATTTAACTTTCGTATTTCCCATACATTTGTACTCCTGCAGTTCTTTGGTGTGTGACTCCAAACCCCACACACAGTGTCAGCTGCTGCTTCCCCATTTTGGGCAGACACAACAATTCCTCTCCAGGCCTGGGGATCAAGGACACCTCACTGCCTCAGGCCCCCAGAGATGGAAACAAAAGTGAGTTGGGGGGAGGAAAACTTGAGGTTTTTTAATGACTTCATTAGCTGGAGCTG
>VXBN01015194.1:3229-54656 GCA_013397395.1 Sinosuthora webbiana
GTGGAAGGTGTCCCTGACCATGGCAAGGGGTGGATTGGGACGAGCTTTGAGATCCCTTCCAACCCAAACCATTCTGGGGTTCTACATTAATTTTTTCTATTTTCGTTTAACTCCGGTGCATACCCAGAACCTTGTCCCTCCTGCTCGTGTTCCTGGGAGCAGGGAGGAAGCTCTGCAGCCCCAGGAGGGCTCTGGCAGCTGTTGGCCATCGTGGCCATGCAGCTCAGGCTCAGAGCAGTCAGCTCCCTGCTCAGCAGACACCTGGAAGGGCAGACACAGCCAGGACAGACAGCTCTGCTGAGCCAGCCCTTCTTAACAGCCCTGCACAGATCTCTCAGGCCCACTCCTGTCTCCAAGACAAGTGATTTCTCTCCTTACCCTCATCAAAAATATCAAACCAACCTGGACATCAATGGGAGGGGAAAGAAAGGCAACAAAATGGTTTATCTTGAAAAAAAAAAAAAAAAACCAAAATCGCATTGCTAATTAAAATAATCAATGTTTGTGTGTATTTAAGCTTGTTACCCCTCTCTTTAGGTCTCTCTGTAGTTTCTGCTCCCCAAATGTAGCCCCAAAGCTTCTGCCCTTTGTTACTGTGGATGAATCGGCATTTCCAAATGCAAACTCCTGTACAACATGAAGCACTGGCTGTTTCATTTATTGAAACAAAACGAAAACTGTCCGAGGCAGTGAGCAAACCAAGCACGGTGGGTAACAACCAGGGGTGTTGAATTCCGTGGGTGAAGAGTCTGAGCTGCCCCAGGTGTGCTCCCCAACACCAGCACTGCCCAGAGCTTTCCTCAGCCCATTCCAGTGGATCCCTGGAAGCCCGCAGCAGAACAGACTCAGCTGCTCCAGCTGGGAATGGATTTCTGAATCTATACCCAGAAAGGATGATGAGAGAGGCAATGCTGGGAGAGTCACATTCTTCCCAAGGAAAAAGGATATGGGGGAACCTACAACTCACCACACAGCACTCCCTCTGCTGATCCTGGAATCCCAGAATGTTTGGGTCAGAAGGAACCTTAAAGATCATCCAGTCCCATCCCTGCCACAGTCAGGGACATCTTCCACTATCCCAGGCTGCTCCAAACCCCAATATCCAACCTGGCCTTGGACACTTCCAGGGATCCAGGGGCAGCCACAGCTTCTCTGGGCACCCTGTGCCAAGGCCTCCCCACCCTCACAGGGAACAATTCCTGCCCAATATCCAATCTAAGCTCCTCTTTGTCACTTGGATGCCAGTCCCCTTGTCCTGTCACTCCATGCCCTTGGAAACTCTTCTCTTTGCCTTTGACTAAGCAAAATGCTGTCTCACTGCACAGCACCACGTCCTTTTGATTATCCCAAGGAAGAGACTGTAAATGTGCAGCTTTGGGCATCCAATCCCATCAAGGGTGAAGAATTCTTGGCTAATTTAGGAAGAAAGCACTTTGGGTGCTGAGCAGCAGCATGTACCCAGGACAGACTGCAGCCAGGACACATGGCCAGAATGAACAAACAGCAGCCTTTTGGTGGAGAGCTGCAAATAATGATGGGCTTCAAGATGCCTAATTCAGAATTCTCTTTCTATTCCCAAGGCAGAACATACTGGGCATTGTTGCCGTGAGGAATAAGGATTCACAGGATTCACTGGACGTTTTGATCTTGGAGCCACGGCTCTGTGTTAATCCTTGATCTGCTATTCAGCTCCTGCCCCAAAACCAGGTGCTCTCCAGCCCCTCATAAATCTCACCGACACAACCCAATGGTTTCAACCAGCCTGTTTTACAAAGTTCAGACTGGATCTAAATCCTCAGGGTGCACAGCGAGGCAGGACGGAAATCTGCTCCCTGCAGACCTGTGATTGCTTCAAGGAAGATGAGGGCGAGCACAAGACTTTGGATTTAGAAAAAAAAAAAAATTCACTTTGTGTAGTGAATTTTCCGTCTTGTTTTCCTTTCCCATTTTTATTACTTAGTAAGCATTCAGGAAAAACTGGATCTTTGCTTTTGAGATATTCTGCACCTGCTGTCTCGCCTATAAAAACGCTGTTTTCAATTCAAAGCAATAAAACACTGCAATTAATCTAAATCACATCATTACGGTTGGAGCCGAGACTCACAAAATTGGCTCCCTCTACCTCGGCGTGCACCACTTATCTTATTTCCCCAAATATTTTCCAAACGCGTTTTGCTGTTCCTCTCCTCCTGGAATGGGATGGGCTTGCTGGGTATTTGATTGCTGGTGTCAGAGCTCCGTTTGGGATTGGATGGCCCAGAGAGTGCGGGGCACAGATCCCGGATGCACGGGTCGGGATGGAGACACGTCCCTGCGCCAAGGAGAGTTCCAGATGGAAAATTAAAGCTGGGAAAAAATACCGTGGGAGCCAAATTCCTACAAAAAAAAAGTACTCCAAAAGATGTTGTGACAGAGGACTCCAGACACGGGTGGGCTCGTGGTGATGCTGGACGTCACATCCAAGAGCTCCACAGAAAATCAAAATCTCCGTCACGTCAGAAATGCAATAACCACCCACAGGAAATGCTCAGGAACAAGCTGGAAAAAAAGCCTCACATCCCCATGCCATGCCTGGGCAGCCGAGTATTCTGTCCACGGGTAAGTTCCGTGCCACAAACCCAAAATATGAGGAGCTGCATCCAAAGAGTCGATCCCACAGTGGTTGATTCCACAAGCACTTGACGTCGTGTTTCATTTAAAATCCACCTGCCAAATAAAATGACCTTTTTTAAACCATCTTCTTGGTAATCCCACTTCAAAATCTAGTCAGAGATAACTTTCACTTATATTTGCTAATTCTGGAATTCCATGGATAGTATTTTGGGTTTTTTTTTTTTCAATAAATAAATTTATTGGCTGCCACGTTCTCCGTTCTTGAAACAATTCTTATGAATCCTGCTTCTTGCTGTTATTAAGATACAAAAGTGTGGACAAAAAATGCACAGTGACAGAAAAGAAAGATGAGAAGGCCTTCCAGGAGTTTCCACTTCATTTCCCAAGCAGGAATTCTCTCCAGAGCTTTCCAGAGCCACAATGGAAGGACATTTCAGCTGAAGTGACACAAATAAGAAGGGAACAAAGATTGCAACTCGTGGCTACCGCAGAAATGAATCATTCCTTTTATCAGATTTCCTATCCATCATTCCTTCTTTTTATCAGATTTCCTCTCCTTACTTTGAATAAACTTTGCCAGGCTGCCTGGACTGAAACACACAGACAAATTTTTATTCCGGCATTAGGGATGAAGGAGTTGGAAGTTTGTATTAATGAGCTTGAAAGCAGAAGCAAGAGAGAGACTGTTCAGTGGAAAGTCCATTGAGTAATGTCCAAGGAAGATAATTTAATTCCTCTTCTTCTCAGTCCATGCTGGACAGGGCACAGCTGTGCCAAAAAAAAATGACTTTTATTAATTAATCAGCGAGCTGAACACTGAAATGTGCTCTGTGGAAAAGACCTCCACAAAGGAGCAACATTTTTCAGACTTCCCCTTCTGAATATTGTTAAAAGCTTCTGACTTTTGGTATCTCCCAAAAGTCCTCAGGTGACAGCACCTATTTTTCCAGGGTTTTGGATCCCAGGCCTTGATGACACTCCTCCCATCACCATGACAATCCTGCCACTCGTTTTTTTCCAGCACCTTCTTAGGTCTCTTCCCTCGGCCCAATCCATCCTCGTGCCGTGTTTCCCATAAGGAACGGGGAGAGCAGGATGATTTCCAGTTTGGATATAAAAAATAAGGAAATTGCTGTCCCCGTCCTGCCGGAAGGGGGTACAAATGAAGGGCTGAGGTGTAAGAATGGGACACCCCGGTCATCCAGAGGAAATGAGCTCCTCTCACTCGGACATATTTTCTCCCATGGCCCCTCCTGACACTTCTGTTGAGGCCACCAGAGGTGTTTTATGTCATTGTATGCTCATTTTCTCTCCACTTTCTTCCTTTAATGACATCAAGACTCTTCTATTTCCTCCGTTATCCAAATTAATCTCTTCCCCTGCTCTCTCAGGTCTCTGAACCGAGCTTCTCCTGCTCCAAGGAGATCCCAGGAAAGAACAGGTTGTTTAAGCCCCAACTTTCCTATTTTTTCCATTGAAACCTGAAATTTGTCTCCTGGCTGCAGCACTAACAAACAGTTTGTGGATTTATTTGGGGGTAAAAAAACGTTGTGGAAGCCAAAACTTTAAAAAGAAGACTTTAGCTGCGTCTTTTATAGAGTTTGCAGGGTTTTTTGGAGAGAGATGCTATGGAAGCAAATCTGGGGATTTGTTTTAGGAAATGTCCTAATTAATTTTTCCCCAGTTCCTTACATCATCAAAAACAAGGAATCACAGTCACAGACTGATTTGGTTTGGAAGGGGCTTTAAAGATCCTCTCCTTCTGTGCCCTGCCATGGGCAGGGACACCTTCCACTATCCCTGGAAGTGTCCGAGCTCCATCCAACCTGGCTTTGGACACTTCCAGGGATCCAGGGGCAGCCACAGCAAATCTGGGAATTCCAGCCCAGCCAGGAATCCCTTCCCAATCTCCCACCCAGCCCTGCCCTGTGGCAGTGGGAAGCCATTCCCTGTGTCCTGTCCCTCCAGCCCTTGTCCCCAGTCCCTCTCCAGCTCTCCTGGAGCCCCTTCAGGCCCTGCCAGGGGCTCTGAGCTCTCTCCAGAGCCTTCCCTTCTCCAGGGGAACATTCCCAGCTCTCCCATTTGTTGTTAAAATGTAGATCAGGAGCAGAAATAGGAGGAGCAGAAAATAAAATAAATTAAATACTTCTGAAAGAACAAAAGCAACCGATTAAAAAAATGCCCCCCACCCCCCCAAAAATACAAACCTACCCAAAAGCATAAAACAAAGAAAATAATTAATCCTGCCATCAATTTAGAAAGTCATGAGTGACACTCTGAAATGGGTAAGTTTGAGTTTTCCTCTGCTGCTTTCCAGAGAGCCAAACTCTCCCAAACAGAGCGATGCCAGCCTGAGTTCCTTGGCGTTTAGCAACACTAATTGTCCCTTTTTTTCCTTGCTGCTCTTTGCCACGTTTCTTGGAAAACAACAGCTGTGTTTATTCCAATAGCAGGATCCTGATGACTTGATGATAGGCTAATCTGCTGGAATTCCAAGTGTGACTGTCCTGTAGGAATCTCTGCCGAGCGCCACACAATTGCCCCTGGATGACACAAATCCTTGGGAATGCTTCCATACTTCTGGCCGCTCTGGAAGGTTTCCCTTATCCCAGTGAGTTCCCTGAATTTCTTGCAGCGTGCACCGTATTTTTCAGGGGTTTTTTGGGATAATTTCCTCCTGCGTCAACATCAGAAGGTAATTCCACAACATAAACAATTTCCGTGCCGTGCACCCCGGCCAGCGGGATGGAGGCAGGACGCTGAATTACAATGGAAACAAGCTCAGCATCCAGGAAATCAGGGATATAAATCCAGCGGGACTGGCATGGAGCAGCACAGACACAGTGCCTCAGCAGGCAGTTTACGGAATATATCAAATAGGAAAGCAGCCATGTGAAGGCAGCTGAATTAATGCCATGGATGCAGGGAAGGAGCTCTCAGACGAGCTCTCAGCCAGCCAGACCCGTGTCTGCTCCGTGCCGGGAGGGGAGGGGATGCCCAGAAAATCACTGAGCACAAAGTCTTGTTTACTCAGCACTTCTACTAAAAAGGGGGAACTATGAGTAAACAGCATTTTCTCCACACCTGAGTACTTTGTTACTGAATGATATTTAAATATAAGCTGTTAATGGATGTCAAGTGTCCAAGGCCAGGCTGGACGGGGCTTGGAGCACCCTGGGGTAAGTGGAAGGTGTCCCTGCCCGTGGAAGGGGTGGAATGGGGATGGGCTTTAAGATTCCTTCCAACCCAAACCAGTCTGGGATTCTGTGAGATCAGCTGGGATTGGGAATGAGGAGTGAGGTAGAAAAGGAGCAGGGATAGTGGGGTGAGGGGTCAGGATGGCCCCGTTGGGCGCAGCAGATGATGCCACTGGCATGCACGGAGGGACAGGGAGGGATGCAGGAACCAGGGAAGGGGTCTGGAGTCGAGCAGGAAAAGCTCTCAGGACCTCAGCTCTCAGAAGAAGCAGCAATTCAGCTGGACACCTTCATCCCTTGCAGAGTGCCTGCAGCGAGCTCGTGGATGGGCTGGGAATGTAATGATGGGCTTCAAGGTGCATAATTAATAATTATCATCCTGTTCCCAAGATAGAACATGCTGGGCCTCGTTGCTGTGAGGGATAAAGATCCACAGGATTCACTGGACATTTTGATCTTGGAGCCAGGCAATATTTCCATATTTCAAACCTTAACACCGTTTCAAACCCCTTTTTTAATCCACATTCAGACCCATTCCCAGGCCAAAGGCATCTCAGTTTCCTTAGCTGCAATCTAAGTCATTTGGGAAAATGTTCATTTATTCAGAATTTATTGCAGAGCTGTTCCCTGATCTTCCCACCTTCATTACTGCTTCCCACAAACATGCATCTCTCCACTGATACATTAAAATCCCTTTGGGGAACACCTGAGATTCCCTGAGCACAGCCAAGAACGGGACTGCAAAAGCCTCTTGCAGGGCAATGAACAAGGAGGTGTTCAGGGTTTCCAGCTCCACATTTAATTTGACATCTGCACCCTCAGTCACCAAGAGATCCCCAGCTTCAAAACCAGACATCAGGGAGATAAAAATCAGAAGTACAGTGGCACTGCACCCAGAGCCCATGAGAATAACAATTAATTAATAATAATGATTAATCACAGCCATTTTTGAACGTGTGTAACTCAGCTTTGCTCAGTTACAGCTTCTCCTCCTGGCCTGCACCACACCTTCATCTGCTCAATGTTTTATACACCACGGAGTTTATTACAGATGAGGCCATTGCACAACTTTGGTAAGACCAATACCTCATCTTCTCCACGCAAAGAATACATTATCTCTCTATAAAGCCATTTTCTAGGGGTTTAGTGATGCTCACTGATGATTTCTTGCTTCCTTCTAGGTCACTGATAGAAACATCTAGAACCAACCTAAAAGTCTCCCTACCAGGAATTTATTTCTCAGTTATCATCTCTTCGAGCTCCCCTCCGAAACCACACAGTCGCCACCTCAACTTATTCAATATGTGCCAGATAATGATTTATAGCTCTTAATCAACATTTCAAACAAGCCCCACTTCAAGTGTTTTATTCAAGTTTAGGTTTATCCCAGTCTCTTTTTCAGCCTAACCTGCACTCTCAGAAAAATTAAAACCAGAATAAAAGATCAGGTTGGCCTGACCCTGTCTAATTCCAAAACACCCTATTGACTGGCCATTTACTGCTCCCATTTATTTCTTTATTCATACCATTTTATAGCCCTTCCTATTACTTTTTTTTTTTTTTTCTCTGAACTGAGGAAGCAATTTCATCTCTGCTTTTGTCTGTAAGTAGGTATTTAATTACGTAGCCCCAATCTGCATAGAAATAGAGTCACTTAATCATTTCCTTGCCCATCTCCGAGACATAACTCAGGTTGTTTTCACACCGAATCCCCAACCAACGAAGCATTTTAAAGCAAAGCTGGTGCGTTCTTGTTTTCCAATATCACAGACTGGTCCTTATCTTACCTCTCCTAGAACAACAATAAAATTAATCCCAAGTACCCCTAAAAAAATTTCACAAGTGGCGGTTCAGGAAAAAGAAATTGATTTATGTGCAATTGAACATAAATACAATCCCATCAATGCAGATGGTTCTCTGCAAGTGTATTATCAGCGCTGATGGACTGAATAAAATCAGTGTAATTTTCCCTCACATGACTGAACTCCTCTTGGCTGGAAAATTAACCACAAGTAACATCTTGGAGCTCTCCAGATTAAAAAAATAGGCAAGAGATTTCTTCTGCATTTCAATTTTTCAGCCAAAAAGAGTTCAAACATTTACATAACCAAAGCGTGAAACACCTCAGCTCTTAAAGAGCAGTAAGACGCCCTGACATCAATTAAAAATTTTCCATCCTCGTGGTGCAAAATGGGTCTTAAATATTTACTTCTAGAAAGTCATTATTTTAATAGCTAAATCACTGCTCCCCATAGCACTGACTCTCCAGACCCTCCAGAAACTGGATAATTCCTGCAGTTTCCTGTTTCTCTCTGAATCCACCCAGCACACATTTCCAGGGGAGCAGGGTTTAGCTCCATCAGCTCCCAGCTCTGCTCCAGCCAGGCTTGGCCACCTCCACCCGCACAAAGCCGTTCATCCTCTCTCTGGAAGAGCCACGCGGGTAATTAGATCATTTCCTATCCCATCTCTAATTAAAATACAGCACGGCCTTAATGCCATGGTGAGTGTCCCCAGTCCATTACTCACCAGGCATCGCTCAAACCACGTCCCCCATCTATATTTTATATTCCCAGCCCATCCAGGAGCTCGCTGCAGGCACTCTGCAAGGGATGAAGGTGTCCAGCTGAATTGCTGCTTCTTCTGAGAGCTGAGATCCTGGGAGCTTTTCCTGCTCGTCTCCAGACCCCTTCCTATGCAGGAAACTCTGCAGCTGGTCCAGCCACATTTTTGTTTCCAAGGGAATTAATGCTTGCACCATTTCGGACACTTGCCATCACTGGACAAACCCAGGAGCTGCCTCTGTCATTTTACCTGTGGTGGAATTTGCAACAACAACTCCATGAGCTTAAAGGGGTTCTTGGAGGAGCCACAAAACCTCTCCTCACCAGCAGGGATGTGAGCAAAAACCCTAGTATTATTATTGTTTTTGCAAGTTTAACATCAAGAACATGAAGAACATTCCTGTTCTTCAAGAAGGTTTATAAAAAAGAGGGACAGTGATTTTGTTTTTTGGTTTTTTTTGGTTTTTTTGTTTGTTTGTTTTTTTGGGTTTTTTGGGAGGTTGTTTGTTGTTTGTTTGTTTGTTTGTTTTTGTTTTTTGGTTTTTTGGGGTTTTTTGTTGGTGGTGGTGGGGTTTTTTTTTGTTTTTTTGGTTTTTTTGGTTTTGGTTTTTTTTTTTACAAGTGAGATATTAATAGGACAAGGGGGAACAACTTTAATTTAAAAGTGGAGATATTTAGGTGAGATATTAGGGAGAAATTTATCTCTGTGTGGCTGGGGAGGCCCTGGCACAGGGTGCCCAGAGAAGCTGTGGCTGCCCCTGGATCCCTGGAAGTGTCCATGGCCAGGTTGGACGGGGCTTGGAGCAGCCTGGGACAGTGGAAGGTGTCCCTGCCCATGGCAGGGGATGAGACTTGGATGATCTTTAAGATCTCTTCCAATTCAAACCATTCTGGTATTTTTATTCTACAACTCCTAAAACATCATTTTTCACCTTGATACTGAACACCAACAGAAAGTCACACCAAGGGAGCAGCAGCCCAGCTCCCAGAATGGATTCAAAAAGTAAATATAAAACTCTTCCAACACCAGAATTTAAAAACCAACTGGTATTTTTTTAATGCCATCAAGGTCTGGGTTTCTGCTGCTCCTGGCTGGTTGAACTGACATCTCTGCTCAAGCCCTTTTGCAGCATTGTAAAATGAGAATAACCAGCAATACAATGTATATTTATACTATAATTTCAATCATTAAATAAAATGTCACTGTATACATACACACAGCTGCTTTTTGGAGAGCAACAGTAATTTCCTGCTTTTCAATGACTCGAACAAATGTGGTGAGTTTTATTTAAAAGTCTTTCTGCTTGTTCCTTAATTGGTGAATTCTTGTGCCAAAGCGCCCAAACAATTTGGAGAATTGCAAGAAGAAAAAAAAAAAACTGAATTTACTTTCAAACACTCAGTGGCACAATATGCCTGTAGGAGTTGGAAAAGCACAAAGGCAGGCAGTAATCTCCTGGTTTCCTTCCTGCTGGTAATCCTGGGCTGGCTTGGAATGGGTTCTTACACTTGAGGTGGAACAGCTGACAAGAGCCCAGTTATCTGTGCATCCTCTTAGAGGTGATGAAATCAGATTGTCACTGCCAGAACAGACTTTCCCACATTGTTGTATTTTTATAACCCTAAAACACCTGTTTTCTTTACAAAAAAAAAAAAAAAAAAAAAAAGAAATCCCTTTATGGAAAGGGATTAAACTGGGAAAAAAAAAAAAAAAAAAAAAGAAACAATTCCCAGTGATACCTTGTGGTCCTGGCCCAGCAGGAATTCTCCAGGGCTTATGGAGGAAGCAGAGATCAAAACTCTTAGGAGTAAATCATGCCCCAAGCCTTCAGAACCATTTGAAATTTATAAAACCCACAAGTTTACAAAGTCTGAAAATGACAAAGAGTACCTGCTAATGTTCAAAAAAATTAATAATTAAATTATTACCCTTAATTTAATTGCCTTCTCCCTATTTCCCATGGAAGGCTTGGCTCTGGGTTGATACCCATAAGAGGTGACTTTCACTCCCTACCAAGATTTACATTTGATCACCAGAATAGTACAAAGGATTTCACACAAATCCCCCTAATTTACTCTGCATACATCACTGCCATCACTCTTCAAAAGCACTATTTTGTCTGCTACTTGCAATACTCTTTAGCTCTCTCTCTCACACACACACAGATATATGTATTTATGTATGGGAAATACGTGGAGTTCCTCACCAGCTTCCTAAAAATACAGCTCATTCAAATAAAGCTGCTCCTGTGGGAAATGCACAGATATTTGGGAAAGGCAGAGAGGAGGGGAGATTCGATCACGTTTTTTTTATTTATAAATATTAAATTTGGACAGTTGAGAAGTGCTGCCCGGCGCAGGTCACAACTGGCAATGGAGGCAGCTGTGGGAAAAGGTTTGATTTTGTTTATTGGTTTCAGGATTTCAAAATGCAGCGTTTTCAAATTCTGCAAGGTTTCGTATCCTCTGGTGCAGGATTCATTTATAGGCCAGCCAATGAAATCTGGATTTGAATAAGAAAATAATCCTAATGAATACTGACAAGAATGTTACGGATCTGTCCTGGCAAGGAGACCAAGGGCTTGGACAGGAAGTGTGGCAAGTCCTACACCGCTTCTTTCCTATAATATTTCGTTAGTGAGATCACTGGCAACAAAAAGGCTCCAATTAATTAAAACCTGGTGCATGTGCTGAAGCTCTAGGTCGAGGTTATCACAAAATTCATCTGAGCAGAAAAACAAGCAGGCAATTAGGAGCCTGAGCCCTTTCCTCAGTGACACATCAGATTTCTATTGTCATTATTTGTGCCCTTCCTTATTCTGATTCCTCAGTCATCCAGTAAGGCCCTGAATAAAGTAAATAACCTTATTAATTATGTACAGACAGGTTTTGTTGATTTCATTAATATGTATTGAATTCTGTGTCTCCATGTAAGGTCAGAATGGAGAAAGGATTTATTATTATTATTATTTCTGTTCTGGGAGTTTGTCCCAGTGATGTGAGGGGGAGATATGTCCATGCACACATTCCCATCCACGTTCCCATGTGGATGGACAGCCCAGCCACAGGATGTTTTTAACAACATCCAAAATCATCAGTCAAAATACAAATAATAAAAGTCGTGTGGGAATACCCATCCCATTCAGAGCAAAAATTGGCATTTTTCAGTCAACCCAAACCCTGGCTAATGACACCAACACACCACCAAACATGGCCTGGAGGGTGGCACGTTGGAATTTTGGGGTTGGAACCGGATGAAATCTAAAGTTCCTTCCAACCCAAACCACCCCGTGACTCTGATTCCATGAACACATCAACAGGAGCAAAAAGAACCTTCAGCTGCTCTGTTCAGTCCTGCACGAAGGAGCTGAAATCCCGTCCCAGAAGAGCTGACAGAGTCCATTTTTCCAACTGCTAATCCTGTTAAATGCTGCTCCTTCCCATCGCTGTGGTTTGGATGAGAGAGGAGAGGAAGGAAAAGGAGAAATGGGGAGAGGAGAAGAGAGGAAAGCAAAGGCTGATGACCCTCCCAATTTCTCTCTTCTCTCTTCTCTTCTCTTCTCTTCTCTTCTCTTCTCTTCTCTTCTCTTCTCTTCTCTTCTCTTCTCTTCTCTTCTCTTTTCTCTCCTCTCCTCTCCTCTCCTCTCCTCTCCTCTCCAGTGACTTCAGACAGCCATAATTTATGAAGCAAACTCCCTGGCACCAGCAGACAAGCTCCAAGTCTCCGTTTTTCCATTACCACTCGGGGGAGAAAGCCTCCAAGACGTGTGCCAAGAGCACAGAGGCAAAGGGATCGATAGGGGAGGAGGAGAAGGAGGGCAGCTGAATCACCCTGGTGTCACTCTCTGCCCCCAAAGCTGCCCCATTTCATCTCCCCCCGGGTAGCTGTGCCTAATCTGGCCCCACACAGGTGTCCCCCAGGCCGTTCTGAGCTCCCCTGGCGTGACCCGAGTCTGGTTTTAATTGCTTAACAAAGGTAATTTTATTAGCCAGATAAAGATATAGCAACAGTAATAAGCTGGCTTCGAAATATCAAGAGCCTTTCAAGATTGGATTTTTAGTTAGCTTGCTGCTCTTTCTTTAGGATCTAATTGATTTTCTTGACATCTCTTTAGCCTGGCATCCTGCCTGCCTAAGTACTTTATCTGACCTTCAGGCTCTCTGCCAGGTATCGATCCAATCCCTCCAGTGGCTGGCTTGGAGCTGCTCTCCCAACTTTGATAAGGGCTAAAAAGTCCCAGCTCCAGCCAGACAGGAGCTCAGTGGCCACCAAATTTCTCTCATGCTGCTCTGCCTCTCTCTGAGCAACGCTGAAATCAGATCCTAAGCAGGCCATATGTGCTTGCGTTCCGAATTTCTCTTCCAGGAAATATTTTACCCAAAAAAGAAATACATCCCAGAGCGAAAGTGTTTAGATAGAATTCTCATCGAGGAGCTAAAATAAAGCTTTTCTGAAATAGAAGCAAATTTGTGCTGTTAAAGAAAATATCAAAACAAAAAAGAAGGGGGAAAAGAAGGAAGTTGGATTTTTCAGTGGCGTCTCATGCACCTGGATCAAGGAAAATATTTCGGACATTTCCAAACCTTAAAGGAAAGTAAAAGGGTGGGGTTTGTGTCTTTAATAACACTTCCAAGGCAGCAATTTATTATAAATTACAAATGGGAAAAAATACAACACAAAATGCAAGTTCAACACAAATGCAGCACAAATGGCAAGCGGGAAATAAAGGCTGAACGTAAAACTTGCTAAATTATTGCAACGACAGTCAAGGTTGAGTTTTCCCAGATCCCACTTCCCTCGTGCAAGGCCTCGTAGCCACGTTTTTAGAGCCATTAAGATAAGATTGGTATCAGCTGTTTCCTCCAGAAGTTTTATTGTGGAAAAGCTGCAGCAGGAGGCAGAGGGGAGCACATGGATCCTGCCCTGGATGGGGACTCCTGAACCCACTGCAGCTCGTTAAAATGGCAGCACACAACACGAGATTTTGGGACTTGGAGCTCCACAGGAGCAGCAACCAAAGCCATGAGATGGAGTTTGCAGGCTCCAAAGAATTGTTCAGATTTCGCCAGTTGAGGTTTTTTTTTTAACGCTTTTTGTTTGGTTTTATATCCAAAAATGTGGTAAGGAGCCGTGGTTTCATGAGGAAACTCAAGACTCAGGCTGAATGCTAAGGCTGACCTGAAATGCTCTTCCCAACAACGGAATCTTTCAACCTCCCTAAAATGAATTCTGCAGGTAAATATATTAAAAATTGTATTCAAGGGCTTGTTAGAGATCAAAACAAATACCATGGACAGACAAGAGCAGGGGGGGAAGATGCCCAGCGTGGGCATAACTGCCCTGAAGAGAGGGGATTCACTAAAATATTCTGTATTTATGTGCTCCTTACACTTGCTCAAAACTATTAAAATAGATCCAATTTCAAAAGTTACGTTTATCATCCCCCCCATGAAAAGACAGGGATTATCAAATAGATAAGCAAATAGAGGTACTTGAATCCCAAATTCTTGTAAAGAAGAGAGGGGGGGTGTTTCTCTTCTTTAAAGAGATAATAAACTCTGCACTGAGGGAAAACTTCAGCAGGGATTTTTCAAGTGATGAGGAAAATGGGACAAACAGCCCACCCCATTAAAGGCCTTTTTTTCAATCTACCTTGGTCACACCTTGCCCTCACATATTTAGGAAACATCCTCTTATTCACCTGCCCTCAGAATGTTCTGTCTCCCCACCTTGCTCGTACCAACCCGGAAAGAGGCTCAAAAAGTCCTCTCACTTTATCAAGGACTCATCTGTTGCCCTCCAAAGGAATAACTGAAGCTACAATTAAGATTTTGTGGGCTGATGCACTATTTAAGTTCATTTGGCCTCCCTCCCATGTGAGTGCCAGGCTGCTCCATATAGAAGCAGGACAGGAAGACGCCGTGCAGACGCCTTGGCACGGCCCCAGCAGAGCATCAGATCCTGCAGGGAGCCTGTGGGAGCTTTGGCTGAGGCTGCCTGAGGTCCTGGGTCGTAAAACAAACGCATCTGACAGGGGAGTCAGCAGGGAAAGTCAAGGGGATCAGCAGAACTGGAGCACTGATGGATGGGGGGGGCTTCCCATCCTGGCCCTGGGGCTGAGCTCAAGGCTCCCCCGGCGCTCCCCACCTCGCTCGTGCCGCGGGGAATTCCTGCTGGGGTTCCTCAAGTTCTGCTCAGCTGGATGAGGTGGAAACGAGGAAGGTGAGGAAGGATCCCGCTGCAGCTCGAAGGGTTGCTGAAGTGCCCTGAAAAAGGGAAAATCTCACAGGAATTGCCGTGGGAATGGTCCTCAGGCAGGAGCTCAGCTGGACGTGAAGCCCTAAACTTCACAAAGGGCTGATGAAGTGCCCTGAAAAAGGAAAATCCCACAGGAACCACCATGGGAATGGTCCAAAGAGGAACTCAGCTGGATGTGACCCCCTAAACTTCACAAAGGGCTGATGAAGTGCCCTGAAAAAGGAAAATCCCGCAGGAATTGCTTTGGGAATGGTTCAGGCAGGAGCTCAGCTGGATGTGAAGCCCCAAACTTCACAAAAGGTTGCCGAAGTGCCCACTGCTCCAGCTGAAAAAGGAAAATCCGACAGGAATTGCCATGGGAATGGTCCTCAGGGTGGATGTGACCTTCCAGCCTCCCTGTGGGAGCAGCCAAGGAACTGGGGAGTGGAGAGGGATAAATGAAAATTTAAAGGCTGTTCTGAAAAGTGGGCGCACACACAGTGACTGTAGCTCAGGAGAAATCTGGATTAGGGAATGGGATTTAGTGGGAAATGGGGCCAGCATGGGTGGGAGAGGTGTGCAGAATCTGGTTTCCTTATCTTTAGGGAAGGATTAATTTGCTGTAGTTGGATTAAGCCTTTTTCCCTTGTAGGTGCTGACATTTCACCCAGATTTCTCCATTTCTCTGGGGATATTATGGATTTGGAGCCAGTGATTTTGCTTTATTATTATTATTATTATTGCTAATGACACCAGCTGAACAAACATGGCCTGGGAGCCACCAGATTCTCCAGAAACTTTGCTAGGGCTGGAAAATTTCTTTTTTATCAATGACCACGATATTTAGTGCCAAGCCTTTTTTTTCCCTTTCATCACCAGGTATAAGTTTTTCCAAGTTTTTGCTAAATTGTTTCACTGGGAGATTTGAAAACTCAGAGCCTATTTAGTTGTTGAATTTGTATTTCACAAACCTGTTCTAAAATGGCTTTTTCCTCTCTCTGATAATGTTTTACCTTTGGTTTAGTGAATTTTTAAGTTTAGGCTGAGCGTGCATTTTAGCAGAGGTATCACTTAAGGGAACTTCATGGAATAAAACTTAAAATTTGGTTGTTATCTCTACGTCATACAGATGTGGAGTAAATTTTCAAGCTGAGACATATTCTGTTCTTAGACAATCTGCTCCTATCTCCAATAATTTGTCTTCTCTGAGACATTCCTGACTTTGCAGGTTTCATTTTTAGTGGGATCCCACCCTGCCCCAATTCTGTGTTATCACAAACCCTCTCAGAGCAACGCACTTTCCTGACCTGATATATTTTTTTCTGTATTAATCATTCCTTAATTCCTGATTTCATTTATTTCTCCTTCTCAGGACCTTTTACGCCTCTTGCTCTGCTGATGTTTCCCAGAATTTGGAATTTCCTACGTATTTTATTTTTTTTAGTAAAGGTCACATCTTCCACAGAACCTCCCCAACAGATGATTTAAAACACAAATATCTGGCACCCACATTCGAATGTACAACAAGATTGGAGGTGAAGCTCGGCCAGCTGAGTCTGTAATGACACCATTCCCCTTTCCCACAGGATGGGATAATGGGATAATGTTTATCCAGCTTCAAAAGGAACAAGAACCACTCAAACACGGATATTATTAAAGAGGGCTGGAAAGAATTTAAAAAAACCAAAACATTTCCAGGTGCTATTTCCCGTTTCAGGACCTACCATAGATTTAAATATTACAATTTTTAGTCAAAATAAAAACGGCAACGATCCCATGGATGCACTTTTGAAATCCAACATCAACCCAAGCGAAGTTCCTGATTTATTTTGGCGGGAGCAGAAGTTTACTACACAGCAAAGGAAGCAGCTGAATATCGCCATGAGGATACAATGAATAACTGGATTGCATCCTCAGATTCTGGCTCAGGTTGGGCTGGAACCCTCCCTCCTTCCCAAGCATCCCGTAAAATCACAAAGGGTTTTTTCCACACTTTCCAGGGCTGACCCTTGTGGTGCCTTGGCCTTGGATTGACTGGAAGGAGGTTCCAGATTAGATGAGATTTATTGGAAAGCCCGTTCATCTCCTGCTTCTCTTGCAGCATCCTCAAAATACATGTCTATATCTCTTTTCATGGTGACTGAATTTCTCCCCAAAGAGAGTTTGATCCATGAAAAGTGCTGCTTTAATCATCATTGACTTAATGATTCTTTTGCAATGTCAATTAAACGGGATGAAAAATTAAACCATTTACGGAACACGAGGACCTTTTAAATTACACATTTCAAAAATATTATTTAAAATTCGAGTTACATAATCCTTTTAGAACTGTCAAAGAATAATGCTGCTCTAACATTTGACTCATTACTCATGCCAATGCTTGTTGGAACTCAGGAGAGTTGGCAGATATTTAAATACCAAACTCAGTAGAAATGAAGAAATTAGCAGGGTGGAACAGCAGAACGAGCTGGTGCTCTGCAGGAGGGGGGCACACGCCATGCAGGTGACAAAGCCTCCTAAACATTGCATTTCGCACTGCTAATGTCACAGCAAAGCCCCTAAATATATAAAAAACTTCAGATTTCTGTAAATTAAATCATATACACAACGTGGGTTTCTACTTTTGCTCCTGGAAAACACGGTGAGCCATTTAGCCGGGAATATTTCTCCTCCTTTCAGCTGTTTTTTTCCCCTCTCCATCCCTCCCTCCTCACACCCACACCTCTGAACGGGGGTTTTACTCTCCACTCGTTCATTTAATTCTCTCAGAAAGTTCCCTCCATCCTGCTGACTGCCTGGAGCAGCTCTAGAATTCCACGTTTTCCACTTCAACGTGCAGCGGAGCCTTTATTTCAGCACCCAGCAGCAGCAGCAGGGAGAGCCATCAGCTCCCTCTCCTTGATGGCAACCAGGGATGTAGAGGATTTATCTGGGACCTGCAGGAATGTGGGATTTCCCCTGCAGGGAAACACATTCAAATCAGCCCAAACTCACACAAGAAAGGCTCCTTTGGCTTCTCCCCAGCCAGCTCCAGCTCACGGGGGTTGTCATGTGAGTGTCAGGGGGAGCCTTATCACGAAGGGAGCGAAATAAAATCCGAGAGTTTCGTTGGGAATAAAGGGCACCATTGATGGGGCCGCCCGTTTTCCCAACAGCCATCGTGGCAATGCCCTCCAGGAATTAGCAGGAGGCAGTAAAAGGATGGCAGGCAGCCAGATTCCCGGGATAATTTCCCAGCTGTGCTGTCCATCGGCGGCCCCGGTGGGTTTTGTCGCGGTTCTCGTGGAACGGGCACCACCAGAGCTCACTCAGAGCTGTTCAATCATCAATACCCTCTGCAAAGGTTAAATCATCAATACCCTCTGCCCCTTCCCTCACTCCACCTTTTATGCACATGGATTCGTTTGAAAGTATAAAAAAATGCACGAGAAAACCAGAGAGGCCCAAGGATAAAAGGAAACCCCAAAGCAAACAGTCCTAAAAGACTTCCAGTGGGCAAAATTCCCTTTTAATGAGCAGATTCCTTCAAAGCCCCTCACTTGTGCCAGGCTATCAGCACAGGGTGCTGGTTGTCACTGATTTAGGAAGTGCCAGTATTTAGCAGTGGTTGGGACTGCCGGAGAATCATGGAGTGTCCTGAGTTGGCAGGGATCCACCAGGATCGTCCAGTCCTGCTCCTGGCCCTGCCCAGGACACCCCAACAATCCCACCCTGTCCTTGAGAGCGTTGTCCCAACACTCCTGGAGCTCTGGCCACCTTGGGAATGTGACCATTCCCTGAAGAGCCAGTTCAGTGCCCTATGGGGGAAAACCTTCCCCTGATTTAGGACACAGTTACCTGAGATATCTCCTAAGGATACGGGCAGGAGCAACACAAGTACTTTGGAAGTTGTTTCCAGCTCCATTTTCCCAAAACCAGACTTTTCTACCTTCTCCAGGTACTGTGAAACATTAGCAACAAAGAGCGCTGTTCCAAAGTCCTCAAGCTGGAGAAATATTTTTGTTTCTGCTGAATGAATTCTNTTACCTTCTGCACACACTGTGGAACATTAGCAACAAAGAGCCAAAGTCCTCATGCTGGAGAAACATTTTTGTTTCTGCTGAATGAATACTCAATGTTTTTGGTCTCTTGGGACCAGAGGACCCCCAGGTACCTCCGAGGTGGGATTCATCTTCACAGGAAATTCCACTAAAGCAGATAACTCTACTCAGACACAAGGAAGTTCACAAAACACTCTTCAAACCCTGCAGTCTGACAATCCAAAATTCAAAAGCAACAGGATCATGACAGACCATGAAAGAAAGGATGAGCTGTGTTAACTACAGATTATTTCTTATTAGCCATTAATACCTTTATTTTTTTATTTTCCCCCTCTGCACTTTTTAAAAGGCGGTGGATCTTCCTAAGACGCTAAAAAGATAAAACAAAACCCACTCGATATTACACCCAGCTGGGAAGGTGTACAAAAGGCAACTCAGCATGGGGAAAGTATCACCGAGAATTTAAGCTTTTTATTTTTATAAGCAGAATCTGGAAGGTTAAACGAGGGGAAGCCTCCAAACAGCGCTGAAAATAATTTCAGAGCTCTCCCAGCCGTATTTAAACAAGAGGATGGTAACAAGTAATTTCTCAGCAAGGAGTGATAGTGATTTCTGATGTTATCACAATTATTGAGCCATTACGATGAGATAAGCCAATATATTACTCCGTGTTGCTCTGTGCATCATCCTGCTGTGTAACAGCCACTTATTTATATATTCCTCACAAACAGCATTGGTATTTAGCAGTTCATTTTTTTCTTTTTTTTTTTTTTCCCAGTGTTCTCAAACCCTGTTACGTGCTGAGCTCCCATCTGAGTAGCCACAACCAAAACCCGTTTTCACAGGAAAATTCAGCGAGTTATTTGTAACTGTGGGGCAATATCCTCAACTATAATTACCATTCTTTAAGGAGAGAAGGAACAGAAAGAAATAAATATCACCCTAATTGTTTCCCAGCCCGACTGTGGATTTTGCAGGAGATGGTTATTTTAAACAAGGGGAGCATCTTGCAGCAGCAGTTTGCTGTTATGGTTTCTAATCATCCAGCCTGCCACCCTCTGGGAGGTAAAACACCTCCAGGAGAGGTTTGAAACAGGAGGTGTGTGATGTTTCAGCTGTTCACAGAGTGGCCTCTTGGTTTAAATTGCTGATGTGGCTGGGTTTGATCCAGGATCCCAGTCCCGAAGGAAGCACATTCCCCTTCTGCCAGTCCTGGTGACACCTGACAGCAAAACAGAGCAGGCTCCTGGGGCCAGGAGACCCGACCAGCTCAGGGCAGGATGAGCTGGAGCTGGTTTGTCAAAGCAGCTTGGAAGGGTTTGTTCTGATGCCTGAGACAAAGCCAGCTCAGAGCAGCACCTCTGAAATGTAACTCTTGCCAGAGTGGTACTGAAATCACATCCCAACATTCACACCCTGAGCACTCCATCCTGCATCCAGGGACATTTCTGGACAGGTTTCCACAGCAGTTTGTTGCAGGTTGTTCCTGAAAGGGTGAGGTGCGCTCACATTAAGGGATTTCCGTGGTGTGCTTCATGCTTTGGAGGAGGCACGGAAGGAAAAGTGTTTAGGAAATAATTTTTCACTTCTGGCCATAATTTGACAGCTTGGAATAGGACCTGCCATCCAGCAAAGGACCAAGGCACCCTGCCCCTCTGCCCAGGCTTTGAGGCACCTCTGGGGTTCTGTGTCCAGCCCTGGATCCTCAGNGGTCCAGGAAAGGCTGGGGGATCTGGGGCTGCCCAGCCTGGAGAGGAGCCCCAGCTGAGAGGGGCCCTCAGCCCTGGGTGTCCCTGAGTGTCCCTGATTGTCTCCTGGGTGTCCCTGTGATCACTTCCAGCCTGAGCCATCCTGGCATTCTGTGACCCAGNGAGAGAGACCCTCTGCCCTGGGTATCCCTGAGTGTCCCCTGGGTGTCTCTGTGTGTCCCAGCAATGGCCCCAGAGCCAGCAATTCCCCTGCACAGGAGGCAGAACTTCTACCCTGGGCAGTGCCCAGCCCTGAGAGAGCCCAGAGAGGCTGTGGGGTCTCCCTCACTGGGGATATCCCAGAACTGCCTGGACACAATCCTGTGCCACTGTGATCCCTTCCAGCCTGACCCATCCTGGCATTCTGTGACCCAGCAGCTCAGAGGGCAGCCCCAAGGACGGGCAGAGTGAAGCTGCTCTGTGAGAGAAACATCCTGAGGGAAGGGCTGGAGAGGAGCTGGGTCACAGAATCAATCACAGGATCACAGGATCACAGAATCACAGAATGACTGGATTGGAAAAGACCTCCAGGATCATCGAGTCCAACCCAGCCCCAACGCCTCAACTAAACCAAGTGCCACATCCAGTCTTTATTTAAACACCTCTGGGGATGGTGACTCCACCATCTCCCCTGGCAGACCATTCCAGTACTTTATTATTCTGTCTGTGAAAAGCTTTTTTCCTAATATCCAACCCATAATTCCCTTGGTGCAGCTTGAGGGAAATACAGGAATTCCCTTGACCCCCAGGGAGATGTCCAGGTGAGGAGCAGGAGGAGCACAGGACGTCCAGGTGAGGCCAGGCTGGGAGCAGAACCCCTCCAGCAGCACCTGGGAGCTCCCAAAATCAGGAGGAGTTTGCAGTGCCCAGAGCTCCCTCCCACAGCCACTAACCCAGAGAGTGGGATAATGGGATAATGGGATTGGGAATAGGGAATAGGGAATAGGGAATAGGGAATAGGGAATAGGGAATAGGGAATAGGGAATTGCTTCCCAGGTCAGGGATGATTACAGGGGCAGGAACAAACTCTTCTCTATTCCAAGAATGATCATCAGCACTCGGGTCTGACCAAACTGAACCCAGAGTTTCTCTGCCTATGAAACACTGGAGGTTTTTTTTGTTGTTTGGTTTTGGTTTTGGGTTTTGTTTTTTGTTTTTTGGTTTTTTTTGTTTGTTGTTTTTTTGTTTTTGTTTTTGTTTTTTTTTTCATCTGTTTAAATTAATCTCATTAGATATGAATTAACAGAATATCGCTGAAGAAAATTTTTGTTTGTTTGTTTGTTTAGCTCCAATAAAACCTTTCTATTCTCTGGATTCACTGTTAAATATTTCCAAGCCAAATATTTGGTGGGGGAAGACACATAACACCCCCCCCCCAATTCCAGTTGTCAATACAAACACTCTTTTTGCCCAGAGTTAATGGAATTAATGTCACTTGTTCAGTCAAGGGGCATTGCAAAGCCTGGGTCTTATCTGTGACGTGCACAGATAAACAGATTTAGAAGGCAAGAGCTCCCGTGGCACCTTGTCCTTCAAGGTCACAAGTTACCCTGCAGAGGAGCCCACTCCAAGGCACCCTCACAAACGTGCTTAAATCAAAGCTCACAATTTGCTCGAGGCAAGCTGATCTTTGTATTCACAGAGCCCATAGGCATGCCCAAAATATCACTTGGGATAACTCTGTTTTAAATTGAGTTTAAATCCTGCCTGGTTTACCACACCTCTGTCTGCCAGGAAGCACCTCAAACAAACCATTCTTTTGTCTTAAGTTATCGTCACTTCTTTTTCTAGAATTGAAATGAAAATCCAAGTGGGACAAAATTAAATCTAGTACTCATTCTGTTGGTTAAATCAGGCTGCATCTAAAGCACGAAACCAATTGTTCATATATCTGATTTCTACCTGCAGTGAACAAAAGAAATTATTTCCTTCAGGGAGCGAGATCCTATATGAAATGTAAGTGTCAAACAGCACAACCAGGCTCTGCTCTGCCTCAGAAACCCTTGCCCTTCCCTCAGTGAGCTGCTTACGAGACACAAAAAAATGAGATTAACAAATAACTGGGAGATAATGCCAGTAAGGCATCCTGGAAGACTTTTCCATCGTTCCCATGATAATGAACACCTGCCTGTGGAGCTGTATTTCTCCTGGACATTTGCAGCAACTTCGACCAACAGAAATAAAAAAAGAAACCAATTTTGTGGCCATCTTCACAGAGTGCCTTAGACCGAGGAGCTACAACTCAATTTTCTAAACCAGTTTAAAAACCCTATTACGACGAATTTTCCTTGTTAAAAATAAATAAATAACCCAGCGTGTATAAGCTGAAGGCCTTTTACAAGCTCTTAAAAACTGTGCTATGGGCTAGATCTTAGATTAATGTTTGTGATGCACACTGAAAACCTGTAAAGCATTTATGTAATTGCTGAGCATTATTATTTTTATTACTGCAACAGATGGAACCAATCCATCTTCGTAGATAATATCTCATAAATGATTCATTATTATTCCTTTAACCTAAAGTCTTTTATATTTTGCAGATCCATGAGAAATAACTGTTAGGAGGCTCCATGCATAAAATAGTACATAAACTACCTAATGTCTTGCAAATGTAGTGGCCTTGCTGGTACTGAGGCCTTTTAATATTCACGTGGCTGCTGCTCCTCTCACGATCTGCTGCTCCTCCTGGTTTTCCAGCACTGCTTCCCAGGTGATGGAAAATGCCACAGCAAACCAGGGGGGTAAACGGCAAATGCGGACCAGAAAAATACAAATATCTCTCAGGAAAATACAAACGCCTCCCAAAAAATGCACAGAAGTGGTTTATAACGTGGCACTCTCGGCTTTGATTGCTGAGGGACCAGAGTTATGTGGTCACCCTGCCCATTCTCCCTCAGCCAAACAACTTTTGGGCCAATTTTAATCCAGTCAGAGAGCCAGGTAGACATCTCCCAGATATCATTTCCTATCAGCCTAACGAAGACTGATGGCTGGCAAAGGACACAAATTGGTGCTGTCCCTGGGAAAAAAAAAAAAAAAAAAAAGGTTTAAATGGCAGTTCATCAGTCCCCCCCAGGCCAGGGCTGCCTCTGGCCATACAGACACTCTCAGACAGAGCAGATGCCATCTCCTGCCCACCCCAGAGCTGGCAGACAGGCCACTGGTGGTGCTCTGAACGGGGAAAAGCTCGTCTCAAAATGTATCATAGCTTGGCACAACAAAATAATCATCATGATATCAGTGAGTGATGAGGCCAACATTTTAAATGTGAAAAAAAAAAGTTGATTTACACATCAGAAAAAAAAAAAAAAAAAGGATGTTTTGGATTGTTAGAAGAAAACACAGAGAGAGAAATTAAACCCACCACATCTCAGTTATTATTTTGATACTGACCTTGTTAGAATCAAAGGTCAAAACAATTCCCAGAGCCCAATCTGAAGCACTGGGCCAAATAATCCATGGGATGGTTTGGGTTCCTCAGTCTGTTCATTACACACAGAGCAATTCTCCAGTGCAATGGGAAAAGCTCATGGCAAGTGATGAGCCCTGGTGTGATACCTGGGATATTTCTGGGGTTTATCAATGAAAAAAATGAATGTTCTCCGTGTAATGCAGACGTTTTGGATGGGAACTAAAGGTTATTCTGCTTACTTTCGCCCCATGAAAGAAAGGTCCTCATCTTCAGACCTTTCCAACCTAAACAATTCCATGATTCTACACCCCAGCTCTTCCCAACCCCTTGATTCATTCCGCCACTAAAAGCCACAGCACCAGGAGCTTTCACCTGCTCCTCTACCTGTTCATTCTTCCCACCTTCACTAAGAGAAGGGAAATAATCTTCCATTCTGTTAAACTGCCAACCTTTAAAACCTCCTGCTCCATCCACTTCTTACAGAGGTTTATTCATCCTTTACACGTATTTACTTTAGCTGGGAAGATGAGCTTGGAGTCTGACACAGTGGAGCTTTGCCACCAGGCACTTTGACATTGGCTCCCTTGTTAGAAAAAAAAATGTTACAAGGAGTTACTATTTCCCTTGGAAACCACATGAAAGCATCTCTCGAACAAGTGGAGCTATCTCTGACTTGAAAAGTCCCATGTGATCCCAGCCAACCGGTTTCCAGCCCCTTCTGACTCACAAAAAAACACTGAGCTGCCTTGAAAGCTCGCCTCTAAAAATCTAAATTCATCTCCAATTTTCATGAAAATTCATGCAAAAAACACAGTTTTTAATCCCTCAGCGGAAAGGGAAGTCAAATGTAGAATAATGTGTTTTTTAGGCAGTTTCAAATTCCAGGAATGAGGGAGTGTGGAGCCAGATCCTCCTTTGGTCAAAGAGCTGCCAGCCTTGGGGTGACAATGCCCTCCTAAAAATCCTTCCCAAAGAGGAATCCTACAAAAGTGCAGGGTTGAGGCAACGCAGCAAAAAGCAAATCCTCAAATCCTCCATCTCTGATTGAGCTGTTCAATATTCCACCAAAAGGACTGGCTTTTATCAATTGACCTTTTCAAAATAATTCCCTTCCCGTTCCTCTTTTCACATAAAAGATGCATTCCCTATAAACCCAGCCCCAGATTCGTTCTTTTTGTGAATTCCTCAGTTAAACACCACGAGTTCCATTTCAGTCCAGACCCTGAAATGAAATGACTTTGCTGGAAGCAAGAGAACAAAATTTCCTCTAATTCCAGCCAATCCCTCTCATGAAGGGAAGTTTAAAAAAAAAACCCTTACAACTGGCACCAGGTGACTTTCAACAATGTGGGTTTGGTGAATTATTAAACCAAGCCCTGCCTAGGGAAACAATGTGCCAGCAGAAGACCACTTTTCCCAGTGTTTTCCATGTTTTCCATGTTTTCCTTGTGCTCAGCTGTCCCTGCAAAGGCTCAAGTGGCTTCATCACCACCCTGGCCTGAGTGTGCACATTTTAACTTTGTTACTTAGATAATTCTTTTGCCTTAACTTGAGGGGTTTTAAATACCACTCCCAGCTGTTCGAGATAACGAGGTTTCATTTACAAACTTCTAACGAGCACGAGGGTGGAGAGAAAAGAAAAATCCCAGCTTTAAAACACACATTATTTTACAGCGAGGGAGAGAACAGCGAGCACTCATCTGAGGTGATTGGTTAGGATGACAGCTCTGCAGTGAAATAGATTTTCATTTCAGGAGCCCCACGGCTATTTTTGAATTTAATTGCACGGAAGACCACCAGGATTTCTTTCTCAAACACAAACCCAAAAGCCTATCAAGCAAAGAAACAACTCTTACGTGCAGGAAACCAATCTTTCTGAAGCCTACCACCAAAGAAGCAATTATTACGCGCAGGAAACCAATCTGAGATGTTGAAATGGTTTAAAAGGAACCAAAAAGGCAAAAAAAACAGTGATGGGAAGTGTGGCTTTCAAGCGTGCACCAAACTAGGGTTTGGTGCTTTGGTAAAAGGAGAAGTTTTAAATTGATTTATTAGCAGGGAGGCAGTTGTACAGGAATAATGTCCCCACGTGGTCAGGGAGAGGTGGAAGGATGGGAAAGGAGGGGTTTTCCCTTCTTTTTGCATCCCTGAGGAGCAGAAATAAGATTTAAAACACCTCTGAAGGTGCCCAGCATTGTCTTACCTTGCTGGAGGTGGGCCCAGGGTTGTGGAAGGCATCAGGTTCAGAGAAACTTGCAGCTGCCGAGAGAGAGAGAGAGAAAGAAAGGAATTACATTTTCCAGGTAAACTGGGGCACATTTTGGAACAGAATAACGTAAAAAAGACATGAGATTGTAAATTAATTCTGCAATTAATGCAGACAATGTTCCCCCCGCTCGGTCACTTTACAGGACGCTTAATATTTGATCATTTGGGAGCAGGGAATGGCTGGAGAAATGGGAAAGGGTGGGGTAAAGGCAGGTAATAAAGGGTGGGTCTGCAGATAACCCACTCCGGAGAGAACGTGTGAAATTAGAATTGCTGAACTAGGGGGAAGGAAACACAAGTTACTAAATTGTGCTACTCTGACACTTCCCATTCTCAGAGAGCACATGAATCACGGAGAAGGCTGAATATTTGTCACAGCTGTGATTTCAGCATCAAAAAGAAATAATTTTAGCTCAGATTTTAGGGGAGTTTCCAGAAAATCTGTCAGTTCAGCCATCCGGATCCTGAACTTCTCCACGATCTTCTGCAAGGGGAGATTTCTTTGGGGTTGGACCCACAAAGGAACTCTTGAAAACCACCGTGGTGACCAAACACGGTCAAGGGCCTTGGTGGCCTCGTGGACCACCCAGAGATGTCACGAGCTGCACTTTGATGGCTTCGGGTGCTTTTAAAGCGATGTGCGAGCTGAATATTTTTAATTTCAAAGACGAAGGAGAACCACCGGCGACACGAAAATATCAAAATGCTGAAGCACAGCTTTTCGGTTTGGATGATAAAAAATGATGCCCTTAAGTTTTTCTGCTCTCCAAAGCAGTGGGGTTTTATTCTTGGCAGTGACAAAACTCCAGTTCCACCCGCAGTCCTGACTCACTGGGAGTGTTTGGGAGGGGAAGTGGCCTAGCTCCATGAGCCTGCACTAGGAGCTGTAGCTGGCAGAAAAAAAGGAATGGTTTATATTCCAAAGGGGAAAGAAAAAAAAAAAAAAAAAAATAGTTTTTTGGAGTAAACAAACTATTTGCAAGTTCAGATTGGATGTTATGGCAGAGCAGCGGAGATATGAAACTTGGAAAGTATTTAAAAGCTCAAAGCAAAATATTTTATGTGAAACAAAATGTTGCATTCAATTCTAAGTTAATAGTTTCTGCTGGGGGAAAAAATGCCAATAACTCTGATTTTAATTTTCAACGACAATTTCTCTGTATTGTTCTTACAAACCCTGCCAAACACAGGCACACACACGAGAATATCCAAATTTTAACCCCCTTGAGTCCAGGCTGACTTCCCACACTTATCTGAACCGTGAGCTGAAGCAAACCCTTGTACTCTCCCAGATTCCTGCCGCCACCCAAAAGCGAAAAAATGGTTTTGAGTCACTCTGAAATTTCAAGCAGGAGGTTTTGGTGGGGGTTAAATCAATCCAAGGTGAGCTGCAGTGGAAAGGAGGTGTCCTGCTGGCTCCCTCCTTCGCTGTGCTGCCCACACTCCACTTCTCCGCCCCTACCTTTGGCATCTGCCTCACTTTGTGGTGAATCAGTGCAGGAAAAGAACCGACTCTCCTGAAAACAGTGAGTTGTTTGCTGCC
Organism: Sinosuthora webbiana; assembly: GCA_013397395.1. NCBI lineage: Eukaryota > Metazoa > Chordata > Aves > Passeriformes > Sylviidae > Sinosuthora > Sinosuthora webbiana. The sequence continues at coordinate 30,853 of VXBN01015194.1, forward strand.
ACTGGGGCTCCCTGAACCAGCTCCTCACAGGGCAAATGAGCTCTGGGATCACATGGTTTGGGCAGCAGGAGGAAAAAAAAGATGATTCTGTGATATCTGTGTAATGTTTTTGCATCAGCTGAGTTTGGAGTTGTCTCTAATCTAAGACCTTACAGCACCCCTCTGGTTCAGATCTCTCCTTTCAGGTACAAATCATCTGGTTTTATGCCCACTGAGAGAAGGAAAAAAAATCCCCAAGCCTGCCCGCAATTTGAAAATTTCTCAAAAGCAATTACAAGGCAATTCATGCACTTGTTTTTTCTGAAGTACAAAGGAGGCTGAGACTATTCTCCAACGTACTTTTTGCAACGGCTCATAGGTTTTTCTTTTTTCTCTGTGAACCTTTATTATTGGAGCTCTCCTTCCCAGGCCCTGTGCACTCAGTGTTTTATGGATGAAGCCTCAGATATTTGCTGCAGGCTCGTGCTCCAGCCCCACTGGAGGCTCAGCTGGCAGTGCAGGACATCCCCAGCTCCCAATCCCACAGCAAACTGCTCAGGGAACGGGATTAGAACTCCTAATATCCCCCAGGATGACTCTCAGGCATATCCTTGGGGATTGATCCGTCAGCTGCTTCACAGCTTGTGTTTGGCAAATGCATTTTTTCCTGTGGAAATCCTTCCTAACAGGTTAAAAAGGGGATTTTCCTTTTTTTTTTTTTTTTTCACTCTATAACCCACAGCAAAAACTGAAGTGTGATGGTAGAAATAGCTAAAACTGACCTGATACCCCTCCCAGTCCTCCTTTCCATCTCCAGCTGCATCCCCAGCACCTTCCCTGCGGCACGGGGAACTCGGGATCAGACCAAGAGCTCCACTTTGGAAAGCTCAGCCTGAAGGGAGGAGAGAAAATCCCCGCTCAGCCTCATCCCTGAGCTGATCCACTGGATCCCCGTCCCAGGGGAGGTGCGGGAGCGTGGGAGGAGGTGGGAGGACAGGTCTGGCCCCTTCCACACTTTCAGGAGCTGCAGGGAAGAGCTGGTCCGAGACAAGAACATTCACAGGAAACCTTCCGCCTAAAATAGGCGTTGTTCTTCTACACCTCCCACTGAACAGTGGGTACAAGCCAGGAATACAGACTTTGGAAGCGGATTCCGAAGAGCTCTGAGGAATGCATCAAAAAAAAAAAAAAAAAAAAAAAAAAAAAAAAAAAAGCCCATATGGTTTTGCCAAATCAAGTGTGCAGAGCTGGGTAAATTTAGCCGAGCGCCGAAGGAGCTAAAATTTGTCTCGTTTGACCCGAGTGGAAGGAAGGGAGTCATGAGGCTCTTAGACACAAATCCATCTGACTGAGGCAGCTCGGGGAGGGCAAAAATCGATGAGTAACACGTTATTTCGTGTGTGCAAACAAAAGGACACCTCGGCTCCCAGAGGAGCGCCGAGGAGCAGGAAAAGCGCTCCCCAGACAGGTCTAAATAATGCGGCTTTTCTCCGACATATTTAGGTGGTGAAACTCCGAGTGACAAGCGCTTGGCGCTCCGACAGCTGGGCCCATGGCTCCAAGTTTTCCTCCCTGCAGCTCCGAAGAGCGAAAGCTTTGTTCGAAACGAAGGTGGAAATTCTTACAATGAGACAGGAGGTGAAAGCTCTGAGGGGAGTGACGCGTTGCTCATTGTAAAAAAAAAAAAATCGCCGGCGTTCCGAAAAGTGAGGCGCCGGGAAAATAAGGAAAGGCTTCCCAAGCCTCCCAACACCGTCCCGTTTTCCATCTGCACTGGGATAGCTCAGCCTGGCACTGTTCATGCTGTGCCCCTTCGAATTTCCCTGTCACATCCAAAGACACACCTCTCTGGAGCCTTTGGGAGCTGGGCTCAAGGTCAGGCTCGACTCCACAAAGTTCCGGGGGCTGAACTTTTCCATGTACAAACTTGCAGGAGTAAATCTTGACTATGAGCTTCTCCCTGACCTCTAATCCTGGGCTCAGCTTTAGGCCACTGATGCCAAGAAGGACACTGAGAGGCTGGAGCCTGTCCAGGGAAGGGAAGGGAGTGGGAAGGGGCTGGAGAATTCCAGAGGGAGCTGGGAAAGGGGCTGAGCCTGGAGAAAAGGAGGATCCAGAAAAGAAAAGCTTTGCATCAAAGCCTTCCTCAGACACCCCTCACTTTTTTTCCCCCTCACGTTTTCTCCCACTTTTTGATTTTCCCCTCACAGCAAGGGAGACCCTGAGGGGCTGGAGCCTGTCCAGGGGAGGAAATGGAGCTGGGATGGGTCTGGAGAATTCCTGAGGGAGCTGGGAAAGGGGCTGAGCCTGGAGAAAATGAGGATCCAGAGAGATCTTTTCCCTCTCTGGAATTCCCTGCCAGGAGGGGACAGCCGGGGGGGATTTGGGATCTGCTGCCAGGGAACAGGGACAGGAGGAGAGGGAATGGTCTCAGGCTGGGCCAGGGTTGATATTGGAAAAATTCTTTCATGGAAAAGGTGCTCAGGTGGAGTGCCCATCCCTGGAGGGATTTCAAAGCCCTGTGGATGTGGCACTTGGGGACATGGATCAGTGGTGGCCTGGGCAGTGCTGGGGAATGGTTGGACTGGATGTTTGAGGGCTTTCCCAATATTTATGATTCTTTTATTCTCTGATTTCTGAACACCTCCTCTCTCCCTCCTCATCTGCCCTCTGTGATCAGAGGCTTCAGCAATATTTCCCTGAATTTCCTCTGGGAAACAGGCAGGTTAGAATCCTACCAAAACCCCAATTTCTGACATGGTTGCCATGTCAGAAGAGTGGAGAATAATCAAACATCACACACAACAAAGTCCCCCAAATTCACACAGCAAGAAAAAGTGCAACTAGAAAAGGAAGGGCAAGTTAAGCACCAATGATAATTTCAATGTAACGCAATTATTTATAAAGCTGAATACAAAACAGCGAAGGGCAATATTTGTGTAATGGGAAATACAGGTGTGAACACATCTACAGGAAAGAAATGCGTGAAAGTCCTTTGGTGATTGAACTTGTAGAGTTAGCTAGAAAAAAAATCAGATTTTTCAAGCTCATTTTCAGTCACACTAAGCCAGCTCTTTCAATATACACAGAAATGCAGGAACCTGGTGGATGGAACACCCAGGATGTTGTTCTTAGAACAGTGAAATCCCAGAACCCAGGAGCTGCAGGTGAATCCTGGCACTGAACGAGCTTCCCCATCCAAACCAGCACTTTTACAAATCCTCACATACTGAAAAACATGATTATGTTTTTCAAAAACCTCAGCCCATAGTTCTACAACTTTCACCGTCCTCTCTTCCCCCTCCAACCTTTAATTAAGTCTTCCACTCTGCTTCCAAGCAGCAGCAGCAGCCTAATGGCTTCAGAATATTTCCTTACAGACTTCAAAACAGCCAGACTCGCTGTGAGTTGCAGGCTTTGAACACGAGCTGCTTAAATAATCCCTTTTATTTTTATTTATTCTTGAAAATATCAGATTCTAATCCGCAATAAAAAAAAAAAAAAAAGCATAGCTCTTTGGAATATTTTCCTTTTTTGCCAGTTTTGTGATGAATCTATGTGTAACTACGCAGGATTTCTCACATGAAAAGTGTTCACAGCTGCAAAAAAAAAAAAAAAAAGGTATAAAAATGGTTTTCATCAGCAGACCTCAAGAAACTTTTATAAAGAACTGTTTCTAACAGATGGGGAACCTGAGACTCAGGCAGAACTTCCCTAAGTCGCCCAACAACGTATTTGCAAGTTGAGTTTCTGCTGTGTGAGCACTTTGCTCTCGTGGCTCTTTAGGACTACCCGGAATAAACCGTGTGAGAAACTTTAGGAACGGCTTTATGGCATCAGATTGGGAGTTTTCTTTGACAGGAAGGAAAACACACCCTCAAAAACAGCACCTTGGGAAGCTGAGGAGAGGAGAGAGGCCAAGTCCAGAGCCTGGGATAGTGGGAAAGTAAATCTGCCACTGTGAGTTTTGAACTGTGTGTTTTGCACAATAAAACATTGAATTCCACACTGCTTTGGGTGGGAAGGGGCCTTAGAGCTCATCCCATTCCACCCTTCCAATGGGCAGGGACACCTTCCACTCTCCCAGGGTGCTCCATGCCCTGTCCAACATGGTTTTGGACATTCCAGGGATGTGGTGGCCATGGACAGACACCTGAATGCAAAATAGGAATTTCTACAGCTGTACGAACTGTCCTGTACTCTGCAGCTGAACAAAAATGCAGCAGAAGAAGTGAGCTTGGTCTTTCACATCACCACAAGCAAACATCACCTTCCAGGTTTCGAGGAAAACTGGGGGTTTGAGCAGCTGCAGGTTAATACATAAATCTGTATTTTTATTTTCTGTTGTAGAACATCCGTGGCAGTTTTCTGAAAACCTCCACTTATCCCCCCTGTAGCGCCGTGCTCCCCTCAGATTCCCCTGATGGATTAATAGAGCAGAGCCTGCTGCGAATGCAAGACACATTTCCTCACAGATTTGTTTGAATTATAAACTCGGGGCTTAGTTTGCTAAACATTTGTTTTCTTCCCATTTCGATATTTGGAAAGAAAATAGATAGCTCATAATTAGTCAAACATTCACTGGAGAATGAAATAACCACCAGTCCCTTTAATCTGTTGTTCAGAATTCTGCAGGATCTGGAGCTCTATAAATAAATCCTCGCTTGCTCTTTTTTATATTTGTACCAGTGGCAAGAAATCCTTGACTCTGACTCGCTAACAAAGACTTTTAGCACCGCACTCTGAGGTGTGAACCAACAAAGGGAAGTTATTATCTTTTATGACTTGCCCGTTCCAACGAAAGGAGGCAAAGTCTGAGACGTCCAGGTTTGTGGCATCAAAGGCAAGCGCTGCTCCTTGGCAGATATTTAATGAGGGATCCCAAGCCACACGTGGAAAACACGGAGCCCACAGGGCTGTAAACGCTGACCAGCGTTTCTTGGTGGTCTGAGGTCACAGTTTCATGTTTCAAAGGCTGGGAGGGAGGAGCTCTCCATGTGTCTCCTGGCCTGAAAGGGATTTTTAACAGCTCTGGAAGTGGCAGCTCCAACGTGCTGCCCACCTGGGCTTCGGGGAGAACCTTTCCCACAATCCCAGGGAGAACCAGGAACTCTTGCAACAGGATTTCAGATGGGAATAACCCAACGCTTCCAGGCTGAGCACACACACCACTCAGCTGCACGGTTCTTTTTATACATCCCGGTGGGATTTGTCCAGCTGGAAGTGTGCAGGAATTACATGGCAGCTCCCAGCAGTCGTTAACTTGCAGCAGTGAAAAAGAAAGGTTTGAAATAATTGTCCACTTTCTTTTGACACAAACCAGTTCCCACTGTTCAGGTGTTTCCCAGGTCCCAGTGACAGAAGTGCAACACTTCGAAATTGCTCTTCCAGCAAATGGGAAACTGTTTTAATAAAATTTAGGGAACAAGTGTGAGTTCAACAGAATAATCTTCTACTCTAGACCTACTTGAACGCCTGAGATGGAGAATAGATATTGAACCAACAGATCTGGGAACTGATTTGCTGGTAGTTCATGTTTTGGGGGATGGAAAAGCTTGATGTTCAGCTTAAAGTTCTGTCCTCGATTCCAACACACTGAAGCAAAATTGTTCAAGTCTACTGAAGTTGATTATTTTTCCTCCCCTCTCCAGTTTGTAACCTCTGGGTGCCAAGAGGGCAATGCTGTGGTGAGGGAAATGAAATAATTCCTGTTACACAAACACTGCGGGGCTGCAGAGAGGGGTGGGAGCTCAGGCTGGCCTGACTCAGTTATCACAGAATCCCACAACGGTTTGGGTTGGAAGAAAACCCCAAGACCATCCCAATACACCCCTTGCCATGGGCAGGGACAATTCCTACTGTCCCAGGCAAGTTTGTACTGTCCCAGGCTGCTCCAAGCCCTGTCCAACCTGGGCTTGGACACTTCCAGGGATCCAGGGGCAGCCACAGCTTCTCTGCTCACACTGTCCCAGGGCCTCCCCACCCTCACAGGGAAGAATTCCTTACCAATATCTAATTAAAATATCTTTTTTAGCTTAAAACCATTCCTTCTTGTCCTATCACTACCTGCCCATGTAAAAAGTCACTCCCCTCTGTCCTATAAATCCCTTTTCATGCACATCCCCTGTACCTGCCACCCAAACCATGTCACTAAATTGAAAGATTATTTCTGGTCTGTAATAAACAGCACATTATTCCCATTCATTATTTTGCATAAAGAATGCGGGCCAATTTGTATTATTTATGTGAAAATTAGAACATTGGGGGTGTAAAGAGTCTTCAGACTGGAAATCTGGCTGTTGCCTCACTGAGTAATTTGGTGTTTGCGTTAACGACTTGCTAACATTTCAATCAAGCAGAAGAGGTGATTGCAAGAGGTCTCTGCCAAAGAGGTTTAGTGGCTCCAAAACCTGAGGGCAGACAAAAGCCCAGGGAAAAAGAAGTAATCAACCTGTGTTTTCCTAAAGGCCAAGAATTCCAGAAGCCAGGAGGCCGGAGGGGCTCACACTAAACCTGGCACTGAGGGATGGTGCTGAGCCCCTCCTGCCCAAGGCCTGCAACACCAGGGACTGAGTCAATAAATAACCACAGGCAGAGAGGGAGCCAGACCCACAAGGGATGACATTTGGGTTTTGGGAGGTTTGGAGACGATGGGGAAATGCAGGGGGTTTCTTCCCTCTCATCTCCATCATTAAAAACTTCCACAACTGCGTTCATTTGTTCAGGATTGTGGAAAAAGTCTGATTTTCTTTTATGTTTGTGGGATCAAGGAAAGGTCAAGGCAAGTCTGCCCTTCAAAAATAGGTGTGTTAGGATCATGAGGGTGCTCTCATCAGCTGTTCGAGGTACAGGAAGAGCTTCTGGGCTTCAGGGCTGCTCTGAGGATGCCTTGGGAGGAATGCCCTGCAGCCAGCTGATAAGCTTCCTACAAACACGATTCCCAGAGGAAAAAGACCACCTGAATCCCAGGCAATTTTGGAACGTCACCCAGGAGAAAGTATCGCACTGCACGGATTCCAGAGCAAGAGTTTCAACCCTTGGGTTCTGTGCAAGACTGGAGAAATTGGGAAGAGCTTTCTCTCACACTTTGGTGCACATGATGAGGAGCTGAAACCCTGAGAGGGCAACAAAACCCACAGTGAGGACAGCAGGGAGCAGGAGTGGACATCCACACCCATCCCTGCATGGTCAGGGTCTCCACTTGTACCCAAAATACCTTTACAGGGCGCCCTGAGGGCTGATTTCATCTCCAATCTGTTTAAAACAGAGATGAATTGGAAAACATGGGAACTGTGACACCTCCACCTCTTTTTGCATCCTGGTCTCAGCTCGCCTGCTGGGACACCCTGAGCCAGGCCTGCTCTGTGGCTGAGGACAGAGGCCCCTGCCAGGACTACAACATCCTGAAATTACTATTTCCCTGAGCTGAACCAACATTTATCAACCTTCAAGATGTTTCCCTGAAAAAGCCCTTGGGTCTACCTTGTTGTGAAGCTTTGGGATACCGTGGGAATATCCAATCTAGTGGCACAAGGATATTTCACAGTTGGATTTGGGATGGATTTGGGGCGTTCATCTGCAACCACCAGGCCAGGAGGGTGACAGCAAATGCCCCAAAAAAAGCAGAACACGAAGCACAGGGCTGGAGGTTCAAGCCCACGTCCAGCTTTAGGCCACGCTCTGGGTTCCACAGAGTGAAACTCCCGGGGGAAAAGCTGCAACCATCTAATTCCTACAGCACTTCCACTCGGCTTTCAGGAGAAAACTGAAGTGGGAGTAGCAGTAGTTTCACACATACAAAAGGAGCCCTATTTTTAAGAGAAAAAAAAAAAGAGTAAAAAAAAAAAGAAAAGGCTAAAGAAGCAGGAAGCGGAGGAGTAAATGACAGTGGTAGGGAGAAGAGATGTCTCCTTCCATTTAGACAAGCAGACATACTCTTGCAATTTAATGGATTAGAAGGACTCAGAGATATTTACTGTCTAGCCACGTAAGTACATTCCAGCTCTTGATTTGCTTTTAGCATCAAAACCAGTCATATATTACATCAGTGGGATTCTTGTTTGTTGAAATAAGTGAATAATTCGGGGAGTATATTCGATTCACTCTTTTTACATTCCCTTGTTTCATCTGGTCTCAATTTCCACGAGATGCTGTTTGGGAAACTGCAGCTGGGAGCACGTGGCCAGCGAGACAGGTTGGTCAAGAGCTGACATCTCCACTCATTTTGCTGGGCTGCATGTTAAATTAATAATGTTAATGTTAAATTAATAACAGGCAGGCTGAGCTGTAACGAGCTCGACGTGCATCACTTTGGGGGGTTTGGTGTGCAAGACTGCAGGGACACAACTCAGCTGAGCCAGTTTCATGGCTCATCTTTGCCAAAACATGCTCCTTCTTCATCCCCTCATTCTCAGCCTCCTCAGCCCCCGTTTCCCTCCTTCAAGATGAGCCAGCTGGGGGGACTAAAATGGCACAAAACACCTTTTTTGTTGTTGTTTTGGCAGTGTGGATTTTCTGCTGGTGTAGGGCTCTCGACTGGCTCCCGGAAAAGTCAAGAAGTCAGCAGAGAAAATAAAGCCCGAGCCAGGAAAAGAGGGAGGAACAGATTGCTGTACCATCAACCCCACCATCAGAGTACCTGGCAACGGCTTCACACTTGTTCTTCTCATGGAAAAAAAAGAAAAAAAAAGATGTAACAGTTCTGAAAAAAATAAAATCTTGTTTCTATTGCTAAAGCCTGCGCGACTTCTGAAGTGACAACCTTCTGATGTTCTGTGGAGCAACCACCACGGCAACTTCCCCTAAAAAAATCTTAACCCGTCGTTCTTTCTTTCTATTGCAGGGCTGGAAATTCAGCCAGTCAGAGATAGCCAGTAAAAACAGAAACATCAGCCATCTAAATTCCCATAATATTGACTTGAAACAAAATACACCAGTGTTTACTCTATTGCTTTGGCGTGGGTTGGTTTGTTTGCAGTCAAACCGTAATTTATACTGGCTCCTCACATATTGATATGTTGAGGAAATAAACAGTAAATACTATTTCCAATCCATCTGTTTAACTTGTTAGAAAAACAACAGTCAGAGGCTTTTGAGAATTGTAGTTTTTCTGTGCAAACCCAAATTGGGAAGTGGAGCTCGCTTTCGCTCCGAGTGCTCTGTGTGGGTTTGGATGAAGGGTGGCTCCAGCCTGAATTCCCAGCTCTCACTCCAGGGCCTGGCAGAGCTTTGGGGGCTTTGCAGGGATTGTCTGGAGGGAACCCACCACATCTGTGAGCCTGGCTGGAGCCATCCCACTCCTCCCTGCTTCTCCTTGTCTGGCACATGGATGGGACTTTCAGGGAAAACTTCACCCACCAACAGGGAGCTTTCCCTGAACTCATCTCCTTCCTCTCCTCCTGGCTCTGGAGTGGAGACTCAGCTGGGGCAGGAAAAAGGGGTTTAATCCTCAGTTCTTCACAGAAAAATGAAGGTGTCGATGCAATGTTTGTTCTTGAGACTCATCAAGCACTGAGCAGCTTTTGTGGGTTGCCCTGTCCCAGGGGCAGCACTGCTCTGAGGGTCTGAGCTGGGCAGGGATGCACAGGGATTCTGCTGGACAGTGGGATCTGGGGAATTCATTCCACCCCAGCCTCTCTGTGTTTAAACAAGCCAGGATGGACAAGGCTGGAAGCAACCTGTCTTGTGGGAAGTGTCAGGTTGGAAGTGGAGGGGCTTTCAGGCCCCTTTCCACCCAAACCTTCTTGGGATTCTGGGTTTCTGTGAAAGCTGAAGCAAAGCAGCCCCACAGTGCCCTACCCTGACATTTAAGCCTTAAATCTTTGAGCAAGTTGTCCAGCAGGGCACAGACACCAAAGAGGGACAGGGGGCTTCTTTGGCCTGTCAAGCTACTCCATCTTTTAAGCCAAAAGAAATTTATTTGAAAAAAAATAAAGAAAGGAAAAAAAAAAAATAAACACCCAGAAGAAGGAGAAGAAGGAGAAAAAGGAGAAGAAAAAGGAGGAGAAGGGGAAGGAGAAAGAAGGAGAAGGAGAAAAAGAGAAAAAAAAAAAAGGCAAACACCAGAGCTTGTTGGAAGTAGCAGCTGGTTAGCAGTAAGTGAATGGTTTTGTGATGGGATGGAGGGGAAAGGGTGGGATTTAAGGAAGAAGTTTTCCACAGTGGGAGTGGCAAAACACTGGCACAGGATGCCCAGAGAAGCTTTGGCTGCCCCTGGATCCCTGGAAGTGTTAGATGGGGCTTGGAGCACCCTGGGATGCTGGAAGGTGTCCCTGGTCCTGGCAGGGATGGAACAGGATGAGTTTTAAGGTCCCTCCCAACCCAAACCAGGCTGGGATCCCCCCTTTGGCTTCAGTGGAGTCCAACTGCCTCCATCAGGATTCACATTCTGCTGAAATGTGGGGAACAAAATCCCTTCCCTTCAACCTGCCACTGTCTGAGTGCGAGTAAAGCACTGCCAGGGAACGGGAGAGGGAAAAGTGTTTGTTGACTCGTGTACAACAGGAGAGAACTATCAGCTTTTAAAGGCTCAATTAAGCTGCTTTCAAGATCTAGGCCAGCAAGTTAGTACCTTGCTTTAAATATTAAAACCGTGGAGATGGATCTGAGCCTTACACTCCAACCTCGAGGTGGGTAATTTAAACCATCTGCACTGCAGAGCTGCTGCTGGAGCCAATAAAAATATTTCATAATTACTTCTTGCTTCCTTTTTTCACCAGAATCAAATATCATCATTGTTAAAGGTCAGAAACATTCCACTTTTCAACACTCGGAGAAAAAAAAAATGCTTCTCTAGGTAGCCAGCAAAGAGTTTTCATAGCAGGAATATCCTCAGCTGTAGGTTATGAGCTTTGGGAGAGCAGGTTCCAGACACTCATCAGATTTCTGATACCGGGAGATATCCCAATCATTTCATCATCTTTCTGTGATTTCAAGTGTTTTCCCCACAACGCCCACTCAGAAGAATCTTTCAGTGTATTTTAGGTTCATTCCATATAAGCCCAAAACTCTCGATAAATTTTGCATTTCTTTTTGTAGCCTGCCTTGGTCAACTGCAGATCTTTTCTAAGAAAACGGAATTTAAATGCCCTTAGCTTTTTGTGCAATTTCCAGCTCTCTAACAATGGATTGAAATGCATAAACAGGCTACAGCTGTTCAGCCTTCCAGATTCTGACACCTCCTCCCTCCATTTGGGACTCCAGTCTCTGTTTCTTTCTTGTCTTTGACTTTTTGTGGACTGAAATCCAATCCTTTTGTCTGCATCTGCTGCTAAAAGCCATTTCTCCCCAGCCCCAGCCTCGGTCCCCTTGTGTCTCATCAAGCACATTTACATTTGGCTCAGAAAATCCCAACCAGAGCGTTTCAGTGCACTGATGAGAGGAGCTCTCTGCTCGTGGCCTCTGGAGTGACACGTGGGTGGTGGTACCCCATTATTTGAGGGGGATCAAACAGAATCTAATTTAAAAATAAGGGAACTGCCCTTTTGAAGACTTAAAAAAAAAATGTATTAGTGGTTTGTTAAAGTAGGTAAAAATTAAACTGCATGAGAAATCATACAAAAAGTGGGATTTTGCATTTATTCGGTGGGTTGGGCGTTTTTGTGAGGCTGTTAAAGCCAGCCAGGAGGGATTATCTGCTCAGGAAGATTTTTTCCCAAGGAATGGCGGCCATTTGGTGCCATCAGCCTTCCCAAGGTGCCAGGATTCCGTCGGGAATAGCAGGAATTCTGGATCACCACCATGCGATGAAATGCCATCCATCAGCTTTGAGCTAATCCCTTCCAGAAGTGCCCAGTGAGCCTGTTCAGGTGGCAGGAATGTCAGGAGCAGCACAGGGAAGACATTCCAGACTGGCTCCTACAAGTCTTGCAGGCTCCAGTTCAAGGATTCTACTGATCACTCCTGTGGCAGCACGGAATAAACACGGGAAAATAACAAAGCGAGAAGGAACAGAATAAACACGGAAAAATCACAAAGCAAGAAGGAAGGGAGCTCTCAGGAGCCCAGCCCCGAGTCACTTGGGATTTCACCCAGAAAAATGGGATCTTGGGATGCCAAACCACCAGGAGGAACAACCTGTAGGGCACAGGTGCAGGAAGCTCACCCCCAGGAGGAGCTTCCATCACCTGAACTAACCGTGCATCCCAGCAGCTCCCACACGATGCTCCAAGAAAAATGAGCAGCATCAGACTAATGTGGAGCTAATGAAGGAAGTCAGGGCTGTCCCCAGAGTGAATTGTCACATTTGCCTTCACGGGAGCAGATGGGAGAAGCAGGCTCCTGGAAGCTTCTCTGGGAGTTTCCAGCCAACAGCTCAAGGACTTGGAGACCTTGAGCTTTCAAAACGTGGCTTTGCAAAGAATGGACAGCCCTGGGTGTCTGCAGCTGACAGCACTGAAGCAGGCTCTGATTCCTGCACAGAGCCTGCCAGCAGTGTCACTTTGAGCTGGATCAGGCCTCAGGGCATTGTCACCACCGCCAGACACAGCGTCACCACGCCAGGGGTCACAAAGGCACAGTGGAGGCCTCCCCACTGCAACAGGGATGGGCTCCCAGGCTTGGAGAATATCCCTAATCCGGCAGCGTTAATGCTGATCCAGCTGCAGAGGCAGAATAAAATCGAGGAATGATTCACAGAATCATGGATTGGATGGGAAAGGACCTTTAAAAGTCATCTAGATAAACGTCCCTGCCATGGGCAGGGACACCTGCCACTATCCCAGGTGGTTCCAAGTCCCGTCCAGCCTGGCCTTGGACACTTCCAGGGATCCAAGGGCAGCCCCAGCTTCTCTGGGCACCCTGTGCCAGGGCCTCACTGCCCTCATGGTAAAAAAAACTCCTTCCCAATATCTAATCTGAATCAACCTAAACCCTTCAGTTTAAATCCATTAACCCTTGTCCTGAGGCCTTTAACAGGCCCTGCTGAAAGTCTGTCTCCCTTGCAGGCCCCCCTGAAGAGCTGAGAGGCTTCAACAAGCTCTTCCCAGAGCCTCCTCTCCTCCTAGGAAGAACGTTCATGTTGCTCACACTGAACCAACCCTCCAACAAATATGATCCATTATGTAAAAAATGGGAGATCATTAAAAAACCAGAGACCTTGAGTTACCATGGCTCAGGAATATCTAGCAGCCCCACTGATGCCTTGGGAAGGCTGACCTGAAACAGAGACTGGACAGAGCTGGAGAATAAAGTAGGTGTTTATTGAAAGGCCTTTAGGGTACACCTTGGGCAGGACAGGGCCTGACCAGGGCTACACCCAAGGTGGACCCAAAATGGTCACAAAATGGACCCAAAATGGTCACAAAATGGCTGAACGGTCATGAGATCTCACATTTGTATAAGTTTTTGTCCATTTGCACATTGGGGTTTAATTGTCCTGTTACAGTTTCATGTTGTGAGGTCCCATCCTTCTTGTTCCTCCCTCCAGCCCACCCTTGTTTGTGCTTTTGGGCCTGAAAGTTGTCCTTGGTGTGCAGCAGGAAAAGGATTTGTTTTGTCTCCCTACTCTGAAGAAAGCTCACCAGCACTTAATATGAGGCTCAGAACTACACCTAAGCAGCACAGAATCTGAAAATTTAAAAGCTAAAACTTCATCACCACCACGGTCCTTCCAAGGCAGCAGACACAGCAGGACCACGACACCAGCAGGAGGCTGGCACTCCCTCCTCCCTCCCCGTCCCCCCAGCCAGAAGAAGGCTCAGTTCAGCCCTCTGAAACATTCTTCTCCACCCACGGGGGCTGCTCAGCTCATCCCAGGCATTGTCCCCGTGCTACAGGCAGCAAATTCCTCAGCTGGGAGCAGAGGAGCAGCGCTGGCATCCAGCAGGGGTGGGTGAGGATCCTCCTGTCCCCAGCCCACCAGGAGCTCCCCTGGTGGTGCTGCCATCACCAGCCCACTGCCCTGGCTCTGCTCTGGGGCCAAACCTCCCTCTGGCCAGGAGAAAAACCAGGCATTCTTTCCCCTCACTCTCCCCTTTCCCACCTTTACACGGACACACAGAAGATGTGAACTCAGAGGTAATAAATACTCAGAGAAGGTCAAATGCAAAACCCCCCTGACTTCCGTTTCTTTTAAATCTTTATCCCAACTCCCTTTGTTTCCACTGTCCCCCTTTGCCATCATCTCTGCAGAATCCCTTATCTGAAGATATTCTCTGTCACAGAAATCACCTGTACAGCCCCTGCTGGCTCTTATCCAGCCCTTATTTCCTGTGTCAGACGAAATTTGGAAGCATCAATGCCTTTTTTCTGGAGACCTTTGGAATCTCCTGTTCTAAAAAAAACCCCTGTAACCTTCCTCACAAGCATCCATACGACTCTCAGGTAAAAGAAATTAGTCTGTCCACACTATTTAAATTAATGAAAACATTGCAATGCATGCAAAACATCGCAGTATTGCAGCAGAAGGAAAACTCTTCCTTCCCCTCTCTGACCCAGACAGGCCTGGAACTAAAACAGGTATTTGAGCCTGAGTTCCACTTCCTGAGCAGATCCTCCCAGCTGGGCCTAAATGATGTCAATAAGAGTGTCTGGGAGAGTATTTGAGTCCTTTTTCCTTCAAATGGCTTTATCTCTGCCCTGAAAAAACAGAGAGGAGCAAAGAAATGGAGAGAAGCTCTTAGGTCTGGCTTGCTGCAGAGAACTGAGCAGCACCAACCTCAGAGCTCAGCTCTACTCAAATCCCTTCTCCAGATTTATTCCTTCTGCCTGGCACGTGCAGAAGTAAAAGGCAGAAAACTCCAAAATCAGTAAAAGGCAGAAGACTCCCAAATCTTCTAAGTACGAAGCTGTGTCTTACCCTGCCTGGTGCAAATGTGACCCGGGAGCTCTGATGTGGCCCAGAGAGATCAAAATTCAGAGTAAAATCTCTGCCTGTGAAGTTCTCTTAGGTAACCAAAAATATCACAAAGAATTTTTAAAGTTCCTCAGTTGTTCCAGGTTTTTCAATGTTCACAAAAGTGTCGGATATTCAACTGCTGGCGGGGGCTTCACAGAAATGGAGGTGATTTATTTCAATTTAATGCCCAATTATCCTCTGACATCTACAGGTGCTCGCTTTTAGAAACAGAGTTCTTTCAAAAAGTTCAGAGGAGGAAAAACTGAAGCTCCACGTCTAAAGCAGGACTAAATATTGCAACCACTTTTCATGCATTTTTTAAATGTTAATTTTGTTTGAAGTCCTTACACCATTTCCCCACACCTATGAATAAATAATCCCATGCCTGGGCGTATTTTATTTGTGTGCACAGGAAAAAAAAAATACAGCAATGAATCCTAATTCTTCCCTTCCATCATCCAGCAGGCTGCAAACACCCAGCAGACGGGTGCAGAAGGATGTGGGGTGGAATAAAGTTTACTTCTGAGAAAGAAGATTTTGGAAAATCCAGGTGAGCCATCACTGGTGGTACCGTTTTTAAAGGCTGCTCCCAAGTGGAATTTTTCTCTCTTGGGGGAGCCGATTAAACTTGTAAGAAAGTTACTGAAATTTTCCTTTCAGAGTCATTCAGAAGAAGAAGAAGAAGCAAAAAAGCTTCTCGAGGCGAGCAAAGTGAAGCTGGTAAAAGTCTCTGCAAGAAAAATAGGAACCCTGTGGTCTCAATATTATATAAAAAAATGAGGAAAAGGAACAGGGAACACTTTTCCTACTGGTTCTGGAGATCAGAGAGGATTAGAAGCGGTGAGCTATTTCAGAAGCATTGAGTGCTGTCTGTAATGGTGCTCCTTTTGCCCAAAGCCAAACACTGAAAATTCAAGTCCAGTTTTCAAGGCCCTGAAGGAGAAAAGGCTGAGGAAGAAATTGGTGGGCAAAATAAAATTCCAAGTGCCACTCTGGGCAAGCTGGGCCAGGGAAAGTGTCCCTGCCCGTGGCAGGATGGGATGAGGTGAACTTCAGTCCCTTCCAACCCCAACCAGCCTGGCATTCTCAGATTCCAGGACTCTGTGATCTCTCCTAGATTTCAGAAATAGAACAGATATTTAATTGCCCAGCTTTGTTAACACATCCTTCAACCCCTGCTCTCCCCAATAACAAAGTGACTGGGCAATTCCCAGGGATGAGGCTCTGCTGCAGCCACTGGGGACACTTCTCCCAGATTTTGTCACCTTCTGTCTCATCACTTCAGTCCTGGCTCACACAAGCCCAGCACAGGTAAGAACCAGAGTGCATTAAAACGGAGCAGAGGGAAAAAAAAAAAAAATAGATTCTGAGCTGTCTGGGGGACAGATTAAATTTAGTCCAAGAGCCAAGCAAGGGAGAAAAACTGTAACAGTTGGGCTGCTGATGTCTCTGCTTAATCTCTCTCGTGCTGACCATTTCTGCCTTATTCTTCCTGGAGGCATTGTTGGGAAAAGAACGAGTGACAATGTTTATAAAAGGCTGAGGGGGAGGACGAGGGAAGCACCAAATGTTGATTTACTGGGGGTGGGAGAGGCAGTCCTAACATCAGCACCGATTTCAGACTGAGAGAGAGTAGGTTTAGATTGGATGTTGGGAAGAAATTCCTCCTTCATGAGGGTGGGGAGGCCCTGGAATGGAATTCCCAGAGAAGCTGGGGCTGTCCCTGGATCCCTGGAAATGTCCAAGGCCAGGCTGGACGGGGCTTGGCGAACCCTGGGATAGTGGAAGGTGCCCCTGCCCATGGCAGGGTTGGGACAAAACTAATTTAAAGTTCCCTTCCAACCCAAATCATGCTGAAATTCTAATTTATTAGCACCTGCCAGTGCTTCACATGTCACAGGGGACAGTCCCATGTCCCACCACCCCTCAGACCAAGGCACCTATTAAAAAAAACGTCCTAAATATGTAGCAGAGACCGGCTTGAAATGCAGAAGTCATCAAGGACATGTTGCTGCTGTTTCCAGTCCAGGAAGCCAGGTCATTTTGGGTTCCCATAAATAGAAAGTGGCATGCCAGGAGAAAAAAAAAAAAAAAAATCTTGTTGCAAAATTTTTCTCCTCCTGTTCTTGACTTGTTGCCAACGTAACCAAAAGATTGACCTACAAGAGCTCAGATTTCCTTCCCGTTTCTCCCCTCCCATGTCCAAGTTTCAAACCTTTGGCTGTGTTATCTGCAAACCCTGCTGGAGCTCCCTAGAATGGAGCTGAACAGGGGTGAGTCAGCAGTGCCAGCCCGAGCCAACCCCATCCCAACACCAGCAGAGGTTACAGCAACCAGGCAGCTTCCCTAAGGAAAAAAACCAGGTTTGGTGGAGCTGCAGCAGCTACCAGGCCGTGCCTCTGCTCTCCTGCTCCACCGAGGATGGTTTGGGACCTTTGGCCAGTTTTGATATTTAAGGGATGATTAAGGAAAGGACAGAATTCTCAATGTCCTGAAGGGAAAACAAGAGATTCCCCAAGCACAGCTCCATCCCGATCCCCAGGCACTGGTCCCTGGTTCATGGACAGGTAAGGTTGCATTGCTGAAGGCAAACAAAATGAGGTGATACAAAGAAAATAAACATGATACCTGATTTAACTTTATGCTTTCTCTTTGGTTTGTTTGTTTGTTTGTTTGTTTGTTTGTTTGTTTGTTTGTTTTTAGGGCACTATCTTTTTCATTCTTAATTTCCAAGCAGATCTTTTAACACATTTCCTTTTTCATTTTTTTCCCAAATTTGTTCTGGGACCAACCAAATACGAAGCACTAAATTGTTTTGCTTGCATTCAACTCTGCAAATTTGAATCTCTTTGGATTCTCTTAAAAATTCTCTTCTACCTTCCTCCCTAAGAGCAGGAAGATTGGGGCTATTTTCTTCTTCATGGCCAAGTGCAACTAAAAATTCAATGGTTTTGAATTTGTTTGGGGTTCTAAATCACAACATGATGCACACCACGCTTGTGCCAATGGAGCTCTGCAATAATCTGGGCATCAGATTCAGGTTTGGGGAGCTGAGATTCTTAAATCTCATCTGGAATCATTTTTTAGTCCATTTGTTTTAGAGGAAGTCACAAGTTTTATCTTACCCTGGGAAGGACCAAAATGATTCAAGAGGTCCTTGTTTGGTTTCTCTCTGAAAGAGAGATTTAGGCTGGATATTAGGAGGGAATTTAGGTAGGAATTTAGGTTAGATTTAGATTGGATATTAGGAAGGAATTTCAGGCTGGGAGGGAGGGAAGGCCCAGAGAAGCTGGATCCTGGATCCCTGGAAGTGTCCCAGGCCAGGCTGTACGAGGCTTGGAGCACCCAGGGACAGTGGGAGGTGTCCCTGGGCATGTCAGGGGTGGCACTGGATGAGCTTTGAGGTCCCTTCCCACCCAAATCATTCCAGGATTCTGTGATTCAGCCATTCTGAACCATTCAGTGGTTCTTTGATCCACTGGAGCTCCTCACCACCTCGTAGTGAGCATTAACAGGACACCAACCCTCGAGCAAAGACCCCAGGGTGACCCTGCTGTGCTCCCAGACGTGTCCTGCAGGAAAGACTTCACCTGGAAATCCACACTGGGGCTCCTGACCCAGTCTGAGCTCCCAAATCGAGATCCCAAACCCTCGTGGTGCTCGGGGAGCTCATTTACCCTGACACCACAAAGCCTCCCCCTCATTTAATCCCGGACAAAACAGAATCCTCGAGCGTTTCCCGGCCAGAATGATCTCAGTAACGACACCCAGCTCGTTAGCAGGGGCAGAGCCCGCCCTGGCAGCTCAGAGCTGTGAGACTTCTGATTTCTGACTCCTTCCCACAGCCTGGGGAGAGATTGGATTTTATCATTAACTGCCAGTGGCCAGCCCACACTGCATCTGATCCACCATGTCCTTTATTACTCCTATTAGAGCCAGCACAACAAGCCGAGGTGACAGACAAGGACTGGAAAAAAATAGCTGAAAGGTATCAAAAAAACATGCATATGCTCCAAGCTGCTGAAAAAACATGTTATGGGCAAGGCAGATATTTTTAGGCTGCCATAAACCGACAGGTGCCTACATTATGCTACAAGTCTTTAATCTATAAAATTGGATTTACAGGCAGTGCTTCCAGAAGAATGAACGTGCCTAACGGCCACAAAGACCCACATTCTCTGAGCTTTTTCACTGGCACAAATTTAGGGCTCCCTCAGACTTGTAAAGGAGTGTGCACGTGCTCTTTTTTACGTTTTCTCCGGGTTTTTAAATGGCCCTGGAGCAGAGGGAGTCAGGGGGGAGAGTGTTGGATTTTTTTATTATTGTTTTGGGTTGAGCTTTCACTCCGTCAAAGCTGTAACAGCAGGTAACTTTTTTTTTTTTTTTCCTTGGAAAGCTGGCCAGGAATCAGGCTCTTTAAATAGCAAAGAGTTTACTATTAACAGAATTTCCCACTAATGACTCCAGCCAGGGTTAAAGCCAAGCGTTCCCAGTGGCTGCCCCAGCCAGTGCATCTGTTTTGACTGCAAAAACAAAAACTCACCAGCTGTACAGAAAAGGATTTTTGCTCCAGTCTGCAAACAGAGCAGCTTATTTTCACCACAAATGCTGTCAAGTCTTTGTCTGGCGGGCAGAAATCCGTCCCTGGTCGGATCTCTTCACCACTGACAAAGGCACTTGGGGAGGTTTGACTTATTACAGGCAATATTTTGCCGTGTTAAATGACTTTTTAAATAATTATTGAGCTCGTACAACCCCGAACACTCCATTATTGCGTCTGGATGGGCCTCAAAACCGAGTCTGGAGTGGAACTCAGGGTTTCATACCCAGCTCCCTCTGTATTCCAGACTGCCCAGCATCCTTTATTATATGGATTTCTTTTTCCACATGTGCATAAATATCCACATATGACCTCCCTCACACCCTAAAACACACTCTTTCAGCAGAGCACTGAGCCCGGTTACTGCCTGGTTCTGTATTTGTGAATATTTCAAAGCCCAAAGAGCAGATTCCTTGTACTGGCTGCAAAACAAGGGTTCCTACAAGGACTGAACACCTCTGATAAACCTCAGGAATCCCCACGGGACAAAACACTCTTATCCACGTGGCTGCAGCGATCCAGTCTGTTGATTTATTTCACGCTCCCAAAGAGTTTCTCCCAGCTGAAATTAACTCACAGCCTCTCGATTCCAAGTGATGCTTCAGCACATGGAATGTTCTCCAGGAAAACACTTCCTTTCCCTTCCCTTCCCTTCCCTTCCCTTCCCTTCCCTGTCTCTGCAGGCACCGGGATGGCAGAGGGTCACACCTCCAGCTGATTTCTGAGGATCCTGAGAGATCCTCAATGGGCCATTTTTTTTTTCCTGTTTCCCCTGGATCAGCACATTCCACCATCCTTATTTTCTGTAAGCGCCACTTTGTCCTTTATCAATTTGATTTTGGTTGTAACCGAGGCCGTTTTTTATGGCCTCACGAGTTACTGGAAGTGAGAAATTTGTTATATTTAAAGCAGGATATGAACCGTTTCTTTTATACCTTCGGCAGAGCAACTTGATTTCCCATTAATAACATCTAGATTTAATGTCTTACTGGTAACCCTGTTTCAAAATAGGGAAGCTGAGTCACTCCAGAGTTGAATGGCTTGCCTGGATAAATTCATTAAATTAGATTCCCAGCCCAGATTCCAACCACTGCAATGCCCTGTCCTCCAAATGTTTCTCCAGGAAAATTCTCTCACTGCTATTGATTATTAAACTCTGCAGGTCCTGCTACTCAAATGCCAATGGGGAACAAAAGGAGGAATTACAAGTTCTACAATAAACTTGACAAACTTCTCCGTGGAATCTGTGTCTCCTGTCTGACCTTACTGTGCCTGAACTTGAAGGACAGCAGGATTTAGTAATTTAAAAAATAAATATTTAAGCTTTAAAGTTAATCCTGCAAAAGTACCCGTCCTTTCTGTCCTTTTGGGAACTGGTTACTTCTCCTCCCCGAGCAACTGAGCAATAAATACCAATTGTGCAATTCTAAGCAGTGAAAAAGAAAATGTTGGTTTGGTTTTAGTAGGAGACAGGAGTTACTACTAGAGGAAATCATGAAGACAAATCAGTTCCTTATTCCACAGCTGTGGGACGAAAGGGATGCAGCCTTCAGCAGGTTCATCTGAACACTGGAAAGAGGGAAAATAAAAACCCACAGAGCCAAGGAGGTCTCAAATCTCAGTGACAGGAAAAGATTCCAGAGAGAGCAGTGAGAATATCCCCATAAGGGGTGTCCACCAGCTCGCTTTTAAAATCCCAAAGGACAACAAATGGCAAAGAGAGAAGGGGATTCCTGAAATCAAAGAAGTTTCTGCCTGCATGGCTCCTCCCAGGAGCACAGGGCAGAATTCCCAAAGGCCAGGACGGGGCACTCAGTGTGGGGCCAGAGGTCAGCCCCGAGGAGGAGCAGGAATTCCCTCCAGGAATGGTGATGGCAGCCCCAAACACGAGCTGGAAAGGATCCAGGAAACTTGTGAGCGCTGCAGCCGCTCAGGAACAAACACTTAACTTGGGAGTTAGCAAGGAGAGCAGCGTGGAAGGGGCAGGGGATCTCCGAGGAGAGGCAAGGCAGGGCTGGGATAAGGAATTCAGGCTGAAAGCTGCAAGGAGCAGGGAATGTCTGAGGAGAAGCAAGGCAGGGCTGGGATAAGGAATTCAGGCTGGAAGCTGCAAGGAGCAGGGAATGTCTGAGGAGAGGCAAAGCAGGGATGGGTTAAGGAACTCAGGCTGGAAGCTGCAAGGAGCAGCTCCTGCCCTGCTCGTTCCTCCAGCCATTCCACCCAGCCCCGAGCATTTGCATCCATCAGAAATGTGGGTTTTGCATCCCTCATGGAGGCTGGGAGCATCAACACTCCCTCACCCAGTTGTGGAGATGCCTTGGGCACACAGAACCCTTGCCTGGTGGGGAAACAACGACTTCAATGGAATTCCTGCGCCCTGGAACACAGAACTGACCTGGTTTTGAACCTGCCACGGTCTGATGCTCCCTCTGCACCAGAGCCAGGCTGGCAGAACCGGTTTGGGACGTCCACTAATTTCCACCTTCTGCTTCTGGAACTTTTTATGCCCACAAGAGCTGGGCTGAAGAGCTCTCCTGCGAGCAGGGAACAGCTGATCCTCAGTTCATGACACCACAGCCCCAGCTTCCTTCACACAGTGAAAATTCCAGCTCCCTCAGCCTCGTTTCTCTCCTGTGCAGTGATTTCACAGCTGCCTTAGCAATTGGGGGTTTTTTTTCTGGAATTTCTGCATCAACAACTATAAATCCCATTTTTTTGCTTGAAATACCTGGATATTTATGAAATATTTCTTCCTTCCCTGCGGTTCAAAGTGAAAAATCTGACATTTTAGCACTTGTCCATGGCTGGCCCAAGGTGCATGAGCCATCCCAGGTGGTTTGGAGGGAATGAGCTTAAGTAAATCACAGAATCATGGAATCACAGGAGGGATTGGGGTGGAAGGGACCTCAAAGCTCATCCAGCTCCATGGGCAGGGACACCTTCCACTATCCCAGGCTGCTCCAAGCCCTGTCCAGCCTGGCCTTGGACACTTCCAGGGATCCAGGGGCAGCCACAGCTCCTCTGGGCACCCTGTGCCAGGGCCTCCCCACTTGCACAGCCAAGACTTTTTCCATGAGCAATGATCTCCTGTGCAGCAGAATTCAGATGGAGAGTGAGATTTGAGCCCTGATTTACGGGGCTGAAAAACAGAACAGGAAGGAACCAAACTGGTCTGGGAAGCCCAGAGCTGCTGCTGCTGCTGCTGCTGCTGCTGCCACCACAGCCAGAAAAGCTGGGAACTCACAGGATGCCACCAACTTTCCCTATAACATTCTCATCTGCTAATCCCTGCCAGCTACTTCCTCTTCCCTCTTCTTTATTCTGTGCTCTGCTGTTTGTTCTGCTGCCAGTTATTTCCATATTTTCCTGATGCAGGTTGCTTCTCCAGCAGATATCTCGATGTCTGTGGAGCCACGAGGTTTTTGCTGTCCCAGATGAACCTTTCAGATAATTCCCGGTTTCCAGGAGCATTCCCCACTCCCAAATGCATTGTTGTGTGCATCAGGCTGACTCTGGGAGATTGCTGCTGTTGATGTGGTGTTTATATCCATGTGCGTGTGCACGCCTATCCCAAATAAATCCTGGAGCCTGTTCACAGGAGGTGAGTGCAACCAGATTCCAGGGACTGGAATACAGGGATGTACAGAAGGAAGTGCCCTGTTTTTCAGGGATAATGAAGTTTCCTTCCTTTCCCCTCAGAACTGGATGAGTCTGTGTGGCAACACGAGCTTTTTTTTGTGTGTTAAGAAAAACAATTTCTGTATTTTTCAGAAGACTGGCCTTCAACAGTGCATTATCTCCATTTCTAACCAAAAAAAAACCTTTCCTGAGTCATAATAAAGCACATTTATGCAGCACTCGGCGCAAATTGGCCCAAAACTCCCCGAACAATGAGCACCAACCTCGCGTTTGAAGGAGGGAAAAGGACCCGGTAACAAGTTCCATCCCGCTCGAGAGCAAACTGAATATAAAAACTCATGTCTTCGCAATTTCAGGGGAAGTGTTGCCCTTCTGCAGGGCTGAGAGCTTCACACTGTGCTGAGAATAAACTTGCAGACAGCAATGACAGCTGTGGGAAGGATGCCACGGAGGAAAATGTTCCAACCTTCCTCACAGCTGACAACAGGAGCAGTCACCCCCACCCTCCCGGAGCATCGCCCTGCTCAGGTACGGGGCCGAGGAGGCAAGAGAAACAAAGCCAAGGAGCCTGCTGAAAAATCAGGTTGAGCTGAGAAATTACCAAATTCTACGTCCAGGGGATTTGTTGAGTCCGTAGCAGGCTCGGATCTTGCCGGGGAAAACTGGGGAGGTTCAAAGAGATCTCTAGGAATTGTGGAAAAAAAATCAAGAGGAAGGGGGTAAATGTATTTTAGGCATCTCCTGTCCCCA
>VXBN01015195.1:0-17811 GCA_013397395.1 Sinosuthora webbiana
TTTACTTTTTTTTCTTTTCTTTTACTCTCTTTTACTTTCTTTTATATTTTATTTTACTTTATCTTATTTTATTTTTATTTTATTTTATTTTATTTTATTTTATTTTATTTTATTTTATTTTATTTTATTTTATTTTATAGCTGTCAAGCTTTAAAAATTCTCTACAAATCCATTTCCCACATCCACACTCGCTGTCCTCACAGGCAGGGAGGGAAATGCTTCCAACAGCCCAGCACTGAAATATTTAGGTGGTTTCCAGCCTGTGATTTGTGTGATTTTTTTTTTTGTGAGGGTTTTCTCAGCAGCAGCATGTGCTGGGCCAAGGGGGTAATTTCCGTGTGTCCATGTCCCTGGAGAAATAATGGAGTTTTTGTGTGATAAAGCAAGAAAACCCTTCCTGAAGCCTCTCTGGAACACCTCATTTGAGTGAGAGAGTAACGCAGGTAAAGATGTGGTTCAGCATTTCCTCAGGAGAGCTTCTCACGGCTCTGCTCAGTCCATCTGTCACCTTGCACTCAGCTCAAATCACCTCTGGAAAGGTTTCTTCTTGGAGGTTTTCAGGCTTCCCCACTCCCTCAGCTGAGAGCAGGAATGACCAAAACAGCCTCGAAAGCTCTGCCTGCAGCACAGCTCCTGCTGCTGGTGTTTGGCTTCACCACAGCCCCACGTTCAGGGAGAATTGTAAAAATTCACTTTGATTTTAGTGTGATCAGCCGGGTGCTCCTGATCTCCTGGGGTGGGCAGGCCTGGCTGTGTCACCCAGGGCAGGGTTGGAAGTGCCATCCACAGGCACAGGGATGCCCTGGAAGAGCATTTCCCTTTGATCCTGGAAAATATCCCAGGATATTTTGTGGTTCTTCAAGAACTCGGTGGGCTTTGTTCCTTTGTTGTGCTTTCGAAGCATTTTAGAGTGAAAACCTCTGTCTCAGTCCCACCCACACACTGGCCTGGTGAATTTATTTTAATTTTCCTTGGAAGTTCCCAATTCCAGCTTCCCTCTACAGCTTGGAGTAGTTTTATCTCAAGATGTTGGTAGCAGTAAAAAAAACCCCATTTAATAAAATCAGTGTCCAAACTGCATCTTGCATCCAACCTCCTCCTGGAATACTTTGTTAAATTTGGGGTTGCTCCCTGCTCTGCTGGGAATTTGGGGTTCAATCCTGGCTGAACTGAAGATGATGGGAATGCTTTTATTGAGGATGCAATTCCCACCTTTCCCACTGGCACACACAGCACAGGAAAGCAGAAATTCCTGGAAAAGTTTGGCAAATATTGACCATTCTCTTCCCTTTCAATTTGCAAGTCATGTGCTGCAAGAATATTTTCATTTTATTTATGCTAATTCAGGATTTTCCCACTGGGACAGCCGGCTCTCCCCGTCTCCAGTGTTTTGATTGCCTTTCAAACAGTATTTTCAAGGGAAGGAAATGGAATCTTATTTTTAAAATTGATGTCAGCTTTGGGTGAAAACGCATTTAAGCTTCAAGCTCCCACTGAGGCGGTTGTTTGCTTGGATAAATAGGAACGTTAGCATTTCCTCTGGTTTTAAGGGATTTTTTTATTGCCTTCAAAAACACAATAAATTAAGGACATCTCGTCCTGGAGCTGAGATAGAAGGGGTGGGGTTTCCCCTCTCCCTTTCCCCTGACCTGCTGCCTCTCGTGTATTTTACGCTTCCCTACATTTTGGACACCCGTGTGTGACAAATACTTGTCAAACAAGAGCTGAGCAGATTTACAACTGCTTCACTCCAAATGAGCCCTTCCTGCCAAAACTTTATGACTTCATTTTCTTCCCCCCCCGCCCCCACTCACCCCAGTTTTCCACTCTGTTGGTTCAAACAGACGGACCCCGGCTCAGGTCAGACAGAGGTCATTTCACTTTCATTACGAAAATATAATTTACAATATGCCAGACCTAAACAAGTTTTAGCCTAAAGGATTTGGGTAATATAAACCATCTGTTCCTCAACAATATAGCTAATTTCCTGCCATCACTGTGCAGTCTACTGGGCTGCCTGCTTAAATGGCTTTATTATTATTATTATCATCATTATTGTGATTATTAATGCAGTGTTTGTCTAAAAGTCGTAAGCGATCGATACAATTGGAAGTAATTCATGCTAAAACGGCTTTTTTTTTCCATGTTTATTTGAAATGTCAGGGTTTTTGCCACTGGGAAGCTGGCCTTGCGTGATTTCAGGAACGCAAATGCCAATGTTTACACTAATTTACAGAACCTAGATCCCAAACTCATTAACCTTAAATTACTACCTGTGGATTTACTGAGGGCCCTAAATGAGCGGGGTTGGGTGTTACGAGCACAAGTGGAAGTTGGGAATAACACAGGTTCTTTATGGCCCAGGAGCCAATATCTGCACGCCCAAGGGCCATAAATGTTTAAAAGGTTTGCCTTCCTCCTTTGAGAAACTCGCTGTCAGAGCTTCAGCATGGAACAGAAATAAACAGACTCTGCCGTACCTGGAAGGGTTAACAGCAAAGTCAAGGGAGAATTGGCTACAAGGACATGGTTTGTAAAACAAAATCATTTTTTTTCCCTGCTAAAACTCCAGGCCCCGGCCCAGAAAACACTTCAGCACGGAGCTCTTAGAGCATGGGAATTGCCTCAATTCCTGAAATTAGTCACATTCAATTGGAAGTACAGAAATGCCCAAGGCCAAACGCCGAGATGTTGATGGTTCCTGCACGTATTTGGATCCAATGCTTGTTGTGTCTGACCTTGTGGAGAGGATGGAAAGGAATTATTATGGTTACCCTTTGGAGCACGGTGATCCCGTTGGGATCCTGGTGTCCTGTTGGAGCCCTGGGCACTGGGAATTCCAGACTTTCTGTGCTGACAGGCTCTGACCCCCAAGCAAACACTGCATTGACCTGAGGCCGTGGAAAAGGCTCCCAAAATTGAGTGACAGCTCTGGGATTGTGGGTGTGGGGTTTGGATAGAAGTGTGTGATAGCACAGGGGGGAAAACTCAGAGTTTAAGGGTTTAGAATACAGTAATATATATAAAGGAAGATGGAGGTTTTAGGGTGCAGGCTAGTCCTTTTTCACCTTCTTCCTTCTTCTTCATGGGTTTTTGGTAGTATCTTGTAATTGGGTAGAAGTCTGTATTGCAGGCCACGGGTGGTTGGTTATTGGGTTAAAAGTAAAAATAATTCAGGTGTCATTTCATAATTGGACAGTTTGTGCTTAAAAGGCCTTGTAGAGAGATAGAGACAGAACCATTTTTCCTCTTGTTAGCCAGAACTCACAGTTTGTGTGACTGAAATATAGGAAAGAACTAATAAATATCTGAGTCCGAACACGAAACAACATCTCTCATGTAATTAATCCCGGGATCACTGCTCCCATGTCCATCTCCTTGGCTCCCACACCAGGAGATATCACTTCAAAAAGGCAGTTTTCAGTCCTGATGTGCTGTTGGTGTTTCTCTGGCAGAGCAAAGCCAAGGAGCTGCCCCTCTCCGCCGTTCGCTTCATGGAGGAGCTGGGGGAGTGCGCCTTTGGCAAGATCTACAAGGGCCACCTCTACCTGCCGGGCATGGACCACGCCCAGCTCGTGGCCATCAAGACCCTCAAGGACTTCAACAACCCGCAGCAGTGGGCGGAATTCCAGCAGGAAGCGTCGCTGATGGCCGAGCTGCACCACCCCAACATCGTGTGCCTGCTGGGCGTGGTGACGCAGGAGCAGCCCGTGTGCCTCCTCTTCGAGTACACCAACCAGGGCGACCTGCACGAGTTCCTGGTGATGCGCTCGCCCCACTCGGACGTGGGCTGCAGCAGCGACGAGGACGGCACGGTGAAATCCAGCCTGGACCACGGGGACTTCCTGCACATCGCCGTGCAGATCGCCGCCGGCATGGAGTACCTGGCCGGCCACTTCTTCGTCCACAAGGACCTGGCGGCCCGCAACATCCTGATCGGGGAGCAGCTCCACGTGAAGATCTCCGACCTGGGGCTCTCCAGGGAGATCTACTCGGCTGATTACTACAGGGTGCAGAACAAGTCGCTGCTGCCCATCCGCTGGATGCCCCCTGAGGCCATCCTGTACGGCAAGTTCTCCTCCGACTCCGACATCTGGTCCTTCGGGGTGGTTTTGTGGGAGATATTCAGCTTCGGCCTCCAGCCTTACTACGGGTTCAGCAACCAGGAGGTGATCGAGATGATCCGGAAGCGGCAGCTGCTGCCCTGCTCCGAGGACTGTCCCCCCAGGATGTACAGCCTGATGACGGAGTGCTGGCACGACCTGCCCTCCCGCAGGCCGCGCTTCAAGGAGATCCACGCCCGCCTGCGCTCCTGGGAGGGCCTCTCCAGCCACACCAGCTCCACCACCCCGTCGGGGGGCAACGCCACCACCCAGACCACCTCGCTGAGCGCCAGCCCCGTCAGCAACCTCAGCAACCCCAGGTACCCCAACTACATGTTCCCGGCGCAGGGCATCCCCCAGGGGCAGCTGGCGGGGTTCATGGGGCCGCCGCTGGCGCAGAACCAGCGCTACATCCCCATCAACGGGTACCCCATCCCGCCGGGGTACGCCGCCTTCCCCGCGCCCCACTACCCGCCGCAGGCTCCCCCCAGGGTGATCCAGCACTGCCCCCCGCCCAAGAGCCGCTCCCCCAGCAGCGCCAGCGGCTCCACCAGCACGGGCCACGTCACCAGCCTGCCGTCGTCGGGCTCCAACCAGGAGGCCAACATCCCCCTGCTGTCCCACATGGCCATCCCCAGCCACCCCGCGGGCATGGGCATGGCGGTGTTCGGCAGCAAAACTCAGAAACCCTACAAAGTGGACTCCAAGCAGCCCTCCCTGCTGGGGGACTCCAGCCTGCACGGACCCAACGACTCCGTGATCTCGGCGGAATTGTAAATAACGCGAGGCCTTCTTGTACATACAGACTCGGAAAAGGGGAGGAAGGATTCTTCTTGTTTTTTTTTTTCTTATTCGAATATTTTATTAAAGCTCCTTTTTCTGGTTGTTGGACAGACATTGCAGCAAAAGTGTCTTCTGTGAAGTTTCACTGCTCGCCGGGATGGGCAGGCACAACCAGGCAGATGCTCGTGGTGGGAATCCTCGGCCACGTTTCTCCAGGTGCCACCGACAATTCAAAGAGGGCAAGAGGGAATTCGAGTTTGGTTTATTTCTTTTTAAAATAAAAACGTTTTATCCGACGCTTTTTCATAGCTTTTTAAACCTCCGGCGTGGTTTAAATCACGGGAACTTTTTTTTTTTTAAATACTAAAAACCGTATTTTAATATTTGTCTCTTTTTTTAGGAGATGCAAAGGTTCGGAGATCTGGGTGTGCAATTTCAGTGCCAACAGGGAAAAAATATTTGTAAATGTTGCAGTCGAGGATTGCGTTCCAAATATATGATCTGAGAGCTGAATCAATTACTTCAGGTGGGATTTTGGTCTTTGGTTTAGCTGGGAGTCTGAGCTCAGATTCAGACCAAAAAAAAAAAAAAAAAGTCATTTATGTGACAGCACAAATGCTGGGAGTTATCAGCTTGCAGTCTACAAACCTCATCTGCTGCTGGCTGCTGAGGACAGCTGGAGTTCTTAAGGAATTGCCTTAAAGGAAATGAAATTAAAGGGCTTTAATTTCAGAACCTTGAATCGACTTACTTCAAAGATAACATTTCGCCATCTAGCTCGCTCAAAGCAGGAATTTCGTATCCTTTTGTTGCTATGCAACTGTGTAACGGAAAAGCGCCAAGCCACGATTTTATGTATGACAATCAGTTTCCCCGGGAATATTTATTGTGCCATTTCAGTGGCTGTGGCTCCAGGAACCCTGGAAAAAAGGGAGGCTCACGTTCCATCGGGCGGCAAATCCATCGATAGCAATTGCGTCTAATAATGTGAATTAGTGCTGATTTTCCACTTAGAAATGCACCGTTTGTGTCATTAAAAAAAAAAAAAACAAAACCATTCAGGTAGAACCCATCGAGATTCTTCATTTGAAACCACTTTAACGAGTTACACACGTGCTGTGTACGGTACATTTTCCACAGACTCTTTGTTTTTTTTTGTACTGAATAATATTTTTATTGTCCACGAAAACCGACCTTTTTTTCGCTCAGTCGACGGTGTTGTATAATAGGACTTTATTTTTATCTTTTTGCACAAAAGTGTGATGACGTTTTTTGTACAGCAGAAGTGAAAATACATCTCTGCGTTTTATACCTTGGGCTGTTCCTTTTGATCTTTACCCTGATGTAGATGTTCCTGAAATATATTACGGTGATACTCAGCCACTACCTTATACAAATATCTTTCTTTGTTTTTCACTGCATGCGTTTAATCACTGTATTACTTGATGATCGAGTTATTAATTTACGGGCATTTCAATTAGGCGAGCATGAGAGAAAAAAAAAAAAAAAAAAAGAAAATGTAACAACAAAGGCTATTTTATAATTGAGAAACGTGCATTTTTTGTATTTCACGTGCCAGAGATGATATTAAACACTGATTATTTTATGCTGCTGTTGATTAAAACGTTGTTTTGCCACGAGCACGTCGGCATTTCCTCCATCCTGAAGGATCTCCCTCCCCTGGCTCCCAGGGAAGCCGAGCTGGAATCAGCATCCTTGGCTTTAATCAGGAATTAGGAATAACCTAATCCTTAAGGAGCAGCGGTGGGAAGGTAAAATAACCCCTCACACACTTTGTGGTTTTGTGTCCAAACCACTCACGGCTCGGCTGGAGGTTTTCCCTTGATTTCAAAGCTGGGTCCTCGAGGTTAAAGTATTTTTAGGTACGGACGCAGCTCCAAACAACACACCTGGAACGCTTTGGGAAGGCCTCTCCCTGCCCTCCCTCCCTCTCAGCAGGGAAAACCCGGGAATTCTGAGGCTGAAATCACGTCCTGGCTCACCCCTGACGCGCAGGGAGGTGACACAGAGAGGCAGGAGCTCCTCGGGGAGAGGTGAGAGGGAAAAACCCGCGGGAACCGATGAGGTCACGTGGAAAATAAAGGCTGCCAGGAATTCCGGGGTCGCTCCTCAGGTGGGAACGCAGGACACGGGATGAAAGCTGGGTTTGTGGCAAACAAAGGCAGGGGGAGAATTCCAGATGCTAAATCATCATCCCTTCCTCCTTCGAGGAGAGAGCACGGCCAAGGCTGTTGGAAATGCAACGGCCTTGGCTGGAATTGAGGAGCTCTGGAGGGTTGGGAATAAAACTCTGGATAAACAGTGTTTACTGAGCCCTCAGTCTGGACAGCCTCATCCCCTCCAGGCTGGCTGTGTTGCTGTGAAAAGAGAATAAATGTTTGCTGATTTAAAGACCACTGAGGCAGGGCCTGAAATGGGGATTTGGGTCCTTTGCTCCCACAGAGGAGTGACTGGGCTGGAATTTTGCATTCTCTGGATCGAGAGGAGAAGCCCAGAGCTGCCTGTGCAGAAATGGGGGCTGGGAGGAGCTCACCGGGCTGTGTTTATTCAGGAATGGTCAGCAGGGAATCCTCGCCTTGCTTTGCAGGAACAAGGATTCCCAGGAAGGCTTGGAAGTCCTCAAATCCGTTTCCTTGTCCCGTGATCTGCAGGAGAGCCCTGGAACACCCACCCAGCCCAAACCCCTCCTGACGGGAGGGGAAGGCTCCAAGCACAAACCCCCGCTGGATCCAAGGCTCTGGAATGTGTGCTGACCTCCCACATCCCCTGGCTCTGCGCGTTCATCAGGAGGAATTTGGCTTTGGGGCAGGGTTCAGCCTCCTCGGGGGTGTCTGAGCTTTGGCTTTGCCTCCTCCAGACGGGGCTGAGCATCCAAAGGAGGTGGTTTGGCTTGGGGGGGGGACCTGAAATCCCACCCCATTCCATGGGCAGGGACAACTTCCACCATCCCAGGCTGCTCCAAGCCCTGTCCCACCCTGGACATTTCCAGGGATCCACAGCTTCCCTGGGAATTCCATCCCAGCCCCTCCTCGCCCTCAGGGGACAATTCCTTCCCAAAATCCCGTTTGGTTTGAGGGATTTGATGGTGCAGCCCAAGCTCCCAGGTGGTTCTGGTGGGAGCACAGGGGTTACAAAGCAGAGTCCTGAGCCAGCAGAAATGAGACACTTGAACACAGTTGCTCTAAAGAACGTTTTGGCACAAAATTTTTGCATTTTTGCCCAAAAAACACAGTGTTTTTTTCAAAACTAGACAAAAAAAAAAAAAGAAGTCAATTTTTCATCAGCAGAAAAATGTGACAGCCTCTTTTTTGTGCGTTACAATATTTTAACCAGCGTTTCTTTACGAACTCATGGTTCTGTGGCCAGGGGGTGGAATGAGCAGCTGGCTCTGCTGCAGAACATCCATGGAGGGAAAAAGAACAGGAAAATTCCCTTTCCGTGGGCCTGGAGCCTCTCAAAGATGTGATATCTGCGGAATCCAAGCAGCAATTTTTATCTGGCTGTGGGTTTTCACAGGAGGAGAGAGAATATTGCCCCTGAGTTGGTCACTCTCCAGCCCATCCATTCCTGCCTGTCTGATCTCCCCTGAATTCAAGTTCAGCCCACTGCAGGACAGTTTGTATTGCTGAGGTAATAGAAAATGATTAAAACCAGAGAGAGACACAATATTGGGGCTGCACATCAAAAGCTCTTTAAGACAAAGGAGGGAAAACGGACTGGAAACTGGAGTTATTGGAAGCATCTGTGGTGTCCTTTATTTCCCATTTAACACGTTTGGGAATGGTGTTGGGCTGGTTCTGGGCCTTAATTCGCTGAGTTTTACCCCAAACCCTGTGGTTTGTCTGCTCCTGCAGAGGGAACACCAGCAGCTCTTGGTAAATGAATTTTCACCTTGAGGCACGAAGGAAGATTCTGCAGGGCTGTACCCTTCAGCTGCGTGGAGAATTTGGGTCACTTTTATGGAATTTAAAAACAGAAATCTCAATTAAGTTTATTTGGGTCACTTTTATGGAATTTAAAAGCACAAATCTCAATTAAGTTTATTTGGGTCACTTTTATGGAATTTAAAAACAGAAATCTCAATTAAGTTTATTTGGGTCACTTTTATGGAATTTAAAAGCAGAAATCTCTGTTAGATTTGTAAGGGTTTCTAAACCACGAGTGGTGCTGGGAGCAGGATGTGCATCCCTTGGAGCTGTGGGGAATTTTTGTGTAAATCCAGAGGGTTTGTTGGGTATTTCCAGAGTTTTTCAGAAGTCCAAGAACATTTTGGAGCAGCAAGGACAACAGTGATCCCCAATCCCCCTCGATGGGCCCGTCCTGAGCTGTGGGAGGCAGAGCCATGGGATGGGTCCCTATGGAAGGAGCAGAGCTGGAATGATGGGGTTTGGATTCCCAGCACAGCTGAGGGCGGGCAAAACATCCCACCCAGGGAAAAAATCCCTCTAACGGGAGCTCAGCTGCCTTTGCTCACAAATTCCTGCACCTGGGATGGGGCAATCCCAGCACAAAGGGGTGGAGAGGAGCCCTGGGGGGAGGATGTGGGTGAGGTCCCACCTGCCCCGTCCATCTGTGCTGGGATCCTGAACCTCCTGAGCTGCTCTCCCAGTTTGGGCAGCAGGAAAGGAGAGGGGAAATTCTGCTCCTCTGCCCCTCTCAGGTGAGGCCCCACCTGCAGAGCTGCCCCAGCCCTGGGCTCCAACAGCAGCAGGACCTGGAGCTGCTGGAGAGATTCCAGAGGAATCCCCGGAGCTGCTGCAGGGCTGGAGCCCCTCTGGAGCCGGGCTGGGAGAGCTGGGGGTGCTCACCTGGAGAGGAGAAGCTCCAGGGAGAGCTCAGAGCCCCTGGCAGGGCCTGAAGGGGCTCCAGGAGAGCTGGAGAGGGGCTGGGGACAAGGGATGGAGGGACAGGACACAGGGAATGGCTTTAATGCTGAATTCCAGGTTCCTGCTGGAATGACCATCCCACAAATCCGTACCTAAACCTTTCCTGCTCCACCTCTGCTCTCAATCTGTTTTTCCATTCATTTGGACAACTCCTCTGCCTTGGAAAACACCTGTACCAAGGCACTGAGGATATTGCTGGACAGGGAGGAGAAGGGAATGGAATAATTGGATTTTTAACGTGACTCCACACAGCACTGCTGCTCTGTCCCTGTGAAATGGGACATTCCCACTTCTCCCAGCTGCTTGTGGAGCTGGATCATTCCAGGAACAGGTCCCAGTGGGAGCAGGAAAAGCCCTGTGGGATGTTGAGTGTGTGGAACCACCCTCAATCCCAGCTGGAAAACTCTGTATATGTGTCCTGTGTGCCAGAGTTTGAGGGGTCAGATCCAGAGAAACCAACCTGGGAGGGCAGGATAAATAATGATAAAAATGGTCTGGACACTAAATTATGGCATAGCAGGAATCAGTGGCACAAATGGAATAATTATTTCACAACAGGCTCGTGTAAGCCATAACCTGAAAGAGGGATATTTCCCCCAAACGTAGTTGGCTTTAAAATGGACGAGACGTCGCATAAAAGTCAATTTTAACTTGTGTTGGACAAAGTTATCCTGTGCTGACAAACTCCCTGGTGCTAAGGAGACGCCCTCCCCGGCAGCCAAGCCGTGGGATTGCACAAGGAGCCGTAAATCTGGCCTTTCCCAATCCCCCAGCTCCCGAGAGCTCAGCCCTGCAGCAGGAATGCTGCTCCTTTCCAGCACCGCTGCGTGGGCAAGTCCTTTGGGACATCATTTCTGTCTTTATTTCCTCCTCTGGAGGCTCCCCTCGGCCCTGAGGAGTCGCAGCTGGCTCAGCAGAGCGGGATCAGCTCCGGGGGTTGCTCTGATCCTACAAAAGCTGCTCCGGAGCTTTGGGGCGATGCCGGATCATGGATGGATCGTGTCCTGCTCATCCCAGGTTGTGCTGCAGCAGCAGCTGGCAGGGGTTTGGGGACAGCCTGCTCTGCTCCCAGTGTTTTCCCTCCTGCTGATGGAGGCCCTGGGGTTTATTCCCTGCTGGCACTTCCTGGGGTTTTGTGCAGCTCCTGAAAGTGTCACTGCTCCAGGCAGCCTGGGGAGGGTGACAGGAATGCAGACCTTGGGGTTGGTCTGATCCTGCGGGGGTTCCAAACGCTTTGGTTGGTGTTAACACGAGGTGGGAGCTCCTCAGCAGGGAGGAGAGGCTGGATTTGGCAAATTGGCAATGGCCAGAGAGGATCAGGGAATCCCCGAGGCTGGAAAAGGCCTCCAGGATCATCGAGTCCAGCTGCTCCACCAGCACTGCCCCGTGTCCCCAAGTGCCACATCCACGGGGATTTTAAACCCTCCAGGGATGGGGGCTCCACCCCTGCCCCAGGGAAAAGCCCTTTCCAGGAGGAATTTTCCCAAATATCCACCCTGGGCCTCCCCTGGCCCAGCCTGGGGCCGTTCCCTCTCCTCCTGTCCCTGTTCCCTGGGAGCAGAGCCTGACCCCCCCGGCTGTCCCCTCCTGTCAGGGAGTTGTGCAGAGCCACAAGGTTGATGTTTTATCTTCCATGTATTCCAGGTTCTGTGGTGCCCAGGGGGGCAGCTCTGAGCTCACAGTCAGTGTCACTCAGCTCTGCACACAGCAGGGACACAAAACAAATCCTTGTCCTGCTGCACACCAAGGACAACTCTCAGCCCNAAGTGCCCATTTTGTGCCCATTTTGGGTCCACCTTGGGTGTAGCCCTGGCCATGCCCTGTCCTGCCCAAGGTGAACCCTAAAGGCCTTTTAATAAATACCTATTTTATTCTCCAGCTCTGTCCAGTCTCTGCTCCAGCTCAGCCTTCCCAAGGCATCCAGGTCCCTCCTGAACCTCCTGTTCTCCAGGCTGAGCTGGAACCCCAGAGAGGAATTTGTGAATTCCTGAAGAACCAGAGCAGAGGAGAACGGAAAAGAGCCACGGGAATAAGAAATCCTGGGAATTACAATTCCTGGGTCACCTGGGTGGTGTCTCCCTGCAGGATAAGAGCCATGGGGCTCCTTCCAGGTGGGATTTGCTCCATGTTTCTGTTCTTTTTATCAGGGAATTTGCCATCAGCCTCTGCTGAAATACAACAGGGAGCTGTGGAGCTGTTGTTCCAACCTGGCCATTAAATGTCCAAAATTCTTGGATAAAATGAGATATTTTAACAATTCCTTCCAGGAGAGATTCATCCTGCGTGGAAAAATTGGGTTTTATCTGGGAAACCAGGCAAGCACCGCAGAGACAGAAAGTCTGAGTTGTTTAAAAATTCAAGATATGCCCAGCAAACCACCTGTGGTGCCTCCAAAGCTGCTTTATCTCGGAGTTCCACGGGGGCTGGATGTTTTCCCCTCGTGCCAGGGATCACTTTGGGAAGCCATGGATCGAGTTCCTCAGCAGCTCTAAGAAGGAAAATGAACGTTTCACTTGTGACCAGGTGAGGAAACGGACGGAGATTTGTGTCTTCTCTGCTGGCAAATATTGAGATTTATTTCCTGCAGCGTCTGTGAGTGTTAAAATCCAAACTCCTGAGCTGGGGTGAGGATCTGGGGCTGCTCCCTTTGCAGCCAGGAATGACCCCCGTTCCCTCCTGCCATCCCAGGGGAGCAGATGGTGACGGGAATGGGCCGGAGCTGTGGCCAGGATGAATTTCCAGATCCACCAGGGAAGGGTTTCCTTTGATCCTCGGGATTTACACTCCGTTATCTCCCGGAGTCGGCCCCTCCAGGGGCCAGGCCCCAGCAGCTCTCTGCACTTCAAAAAGGGCTCTGAGGCAGCTGATAATTTAAGTTTTCTGGCCTCTCCTATCGTCAGCCTCGAGCAGGAGCGTGGGGATGAGTTTTTAGCTTGGTGATAACGAGTTTTATTTTATTTACTGTCCTCTGGTTTTGTTGGGTTTGGGGGTTTTGGGAAAAATTAATCCAGGTTTTTTTTTTTTTTTTTTTTTTTTTCTCGGAGCACTCTTGGCCTTTCTCTCTGTCCTCATTCCCACCACGTGAAATGATCCTCCTGAGGATATCCCTCCGTGCCTGCAGGGTTTTCCCAAACAACTTCATTCTAATGACCAGTAAAACAATTTGTGGGGTCGTGTGTCACTCCTGGCCCTTCCCTGGGAATTAGAACCGAACGAGGGGGAAATTAAAGGAGTGAGAAGATCGTGGCCAGACCCAAAGGAAGAGCTTAGTGTGATTATTGTGGGCAGAAGGCAGCCAGTGCAGCCCATTAGGGTTGTGTAATTGTCCTAATTGAGGATGAAATCAGGGATTTGAGAGTCTGTAGAGCTTTGGGTGTTCTGGTTCCCTCAGGGGATGATTTTAAATACACTGGGAGAAAAATACAGCAAACAGGCAGAGCAGAAAGGGGGAAAAAAACCCAACATAACTTTATTTAGTGCAGTGTGTTTGAAAGAAGTCTGCACCCAGGAGGTAACAGTGTCACTTTTTGAAGTTATTATTTATTAATCAATATGAGTATTTTAAAATTATTTAAAATACTTGAAAGAAACAAAATCAACACATTCATTATTCACAAAACAACGTTAGGAGGCATTCAGATTTCCCAAACCATCCTAAAACCTGCTGAACCCGTACATTTGAATGAGTTAATTTGTAATGAGCAAGAAGTTGGGTTGGAAAGGAACTTCCAATCTGGAACTCAACTTCCAACAAGAAGCTGAGTTTGGAAAGCAGAAGTTGTACTGGGGAATCAGTCCCAGCGTCCTGGAGGTCAGAGCTGGGATAAATCAGGGATTTGGGGAGTGCTGGGGTTTTCTCCACCCCTCAATCCCAGCCCAGCGCAAATCCAAAAATCCCAGCTGGGTTTCAAGGGGATAAAGAGAAAACAGAAGTCTGTCCATTCAAAACCCCTCATCCAGGAGTCTCCTCCTGCTCAGGTGTTTCTGAGGAAAGGAGGAAAGGAGGAAAAAAACCCTTTTCATTCCCAAAAGGAGGTCCCTAAAATTCCCCCACCTCTGGAGGCGCCCATTTGTGCCATTCCTTCCCGGCCAGCCCTGAAGTCCTTCAGCAGGGAATGCTCCTCCCTGGGATCCCCAGCAGGGAATCAATCCTCTTCTCCAAGCTTTTCAAAGGATCTGATCCCAGAGCTGCTGTTCCACAGGGATCAGCTGCCAGAAGGGATGTCCTGGAGGGAAACCTGGTGACAGAACTTCTCTCCGTTTGCTCAGCAGGTGACAACAGGGAGAGGGAGGGAGCAGGGATGGATCCCAGTTTTTTATTCCACAGAATGTCCACAGTCTGGTGATGTTGTGAGGGTGGGGAGGCCCTGGAATGGTTTTCCCAAAAAATCTGTGGCTGCCCCATCCCTGGAAGTGCCCAAGGCCAGGTAGGACAGGGCTTGGAGCAGCCTGGGACAGTGGAAGGTGTCCCTGCCCATGGCAGGGGTGGCACTGGGTGGGATTTAAAGTCCCTCCCAACCCCGGATTTTATGATTTTCTGAGAAAATTTTCAGAGAAAATTCACTTACCCAGGAGCTGGGACTCTGCCTTGGCCTGCAGAGAATGTTTTTTTTATAATTATGTTTCCTGCAACTTTTATTTTGGTAGTGGGGGAAAACATTCCCTGAATTTCGTAGCCTCCTCTGCCAGGAAAGGAGGAAGTTCCTCCCGTGTGACAAAGTCAGCACAGCTCCATTGAGCAGAATTAATTCATGCTGGAGGAGAAATCCTTCAAAAGGCCCTGTAGGACTTCCAGGGATTGGGAAGGACTGTGTTTCCTCGCTAAAACATCACCGACCACTTAAAAGGTCCCCTTGGCAGCTCCAGGGGGACAAACCCCAACAGAAATTCTGCTCCCACTTGCCACCATTTCAGAAAACTCCAGGAGGCCTGTGGACCAAAGAGAGCAATGATTTTTTTTTTTTTTCCCTGTTAGTGAACACCCCCAATTATTTCATTTTTTAACGGAGACTTTTGGCAGCAGTTCCCTCCCCAGCCCCTGCCAGCAGCTCTGGTTCCCAAACGAAACAACTTCTTGGCCCGGCAGGAGCAGCAGATCCGTCATCGTTGGGCCCGGTGACGTTTTCATTTTGCCCTCACCGGTGACATTTATTTCAGGCCATACATATCCCGAGGGCGTTTGTGATATTAACAAACAGCACAGGGGAATTCTCCCAGAGGAAAACAAACCCCTGGGTCGTCGTTTGGGCGCGTTTCTTTTCGCGTCCGTGGCGTCGCCGTCGAAATATCCTTGAAGTTAATTTCCC
Organism: Sinosuthora webbiana; assembly: GCA_013397395.1. NCBI lineage: Eukaryota > Metazoa > Chordata > Aves > Passeriformes > Sylviidae > Sinosuthora > Sinosuthora webbiana. The sequence continues at coordinate 15,100 of VXBN01015195.1, forward strand.
AGTGAGCCAACGGAGTCAGATTCCTGGTCCTGGTTCAGCTGCCTTCGGTTCCCTCTGGAATTCGGCAGCCCTTGGCCTGCCGACGGTTTTTTTTTAAGGACAAGAAGTTCTCAGCCCTGGTAATCCAAGAGCAGTGGATTCCTAACCCAGTTCTATTTCCAGGCTCGGCAAAGGGGATGTGCCTGGGACGCTGAGGAGAAAAAACTTGGCCCTGCTGGAGTTAAAATTTAATTCCCACTGGGGGAATCAGGATTTCAGTGCGGGATTTTCGCTCAGGTAGAGGTTTGTTGCAAACCCCAAATATCTCCTGGTTGGTCCGGCGTGTCTTTGATGCTCAGGTACGACTTCCAGGGTTTCATCTCAAATTCCGGGCGTGGAAAGGAAGGAAGGAAACTGAAGGTCTGTGCTGGAATTGTTTCCTTTCATGGACACAGCTTTTAATGTTTAAATGTTTAAATGTTGTTAAGAAGCAGAAAAGGCCTCTGGCAAACAGCTGCTGACATTTCAGGGGCAGGGGTGACAAGGCAGGTTGGGAGGGTATCAAAGAGATCCAAAGGCTGATCCAGGAGCTCAGGAGACCAGGTCTGCTCCTGACTGGAGTCCTCCTCTCCTTGGGCCTTCCCGAAGGATGAGACAGCAACGGGATCACGGGGATCCCAGAGCTCAGCCCGGGGCTGGCTCAAGGCTTTGCTCTGTTTTAAAACAGAGTTGGCCCAAAACATTTTGTTTTCCCTTCAGCCTAGGGTTTTTCTGGGAGCAGGGGTGATGATGAGGGGCAGGGCAGAGCTCCTTGGATGCTCCCAGTTGTCCCTGTGGAGATGAATCCCGTGGGAGTTTGCCAGGTTTGTGGTGGGGGCCGGCAAAGGGAAAAATCTTTGATTTCCCTCCTTCCCGTAAAAACGTCCTGCTGAAGAAACGTTCTGGGTTCTGAGCGGTTCCAGGAGGGTTCTCAGGTGGGATTGGGGAAGGTGTCAGAGCTCCCAGGGGGCTGATCCGGGTGGGATGGGATAATCCAGCGTGGCTCCTGTCAGAAAGGAGAATCCCAGAATCCCAGACTGGTTTGGGAGAACCTTAAATCCCATCCCATTCCCACCCCATCCATGGTCAGGTCACCTTCCCACTGTCCCAGGCTGCTCCAAGCCCCGTCCAGCCTGGCCTTGGGCACTTCCAGGGATGGCACAGCCACAGCTGCTCTGGGAATTCCATCACACCCATCCTCCCAGTGAAGAATTCCTTCCCAAAATCCCACCTCAATTCCATCTCTTTCCATTTAAAGCCATTCCCCCTCTGCCTGTGTAAAAACATCTCCCCCCTCTTTAAATTCCCTTTCAAAGGCTGGAAGGGGCTCTAAGGTATCCCTGGACCTTTCTCTTCCCCAGGGTTCTCCAGCCTGGAGAAGTTCCCAAGCAGGGCTCCTCTATTTCATTTTTGGGGTTTTTTTTTCTGCTGGCTGATCCCTCAGCTCCCAGCAGGATCAGGTGGAGCCTTGGGAGGGATGGGAATGTGGGGATAAAACCAGGAGGGATTTGGGGTCACTGTGATGCCTGAAGTTTTATCTCCCCTGTATTTCAGGTTCTGTGGTGCCCAGGGGGGCAGCTCTGAGCTCACAGTCAGTGTCACTCAGCTCTGCACACAGCAGGGACACAAAACAAATCCTTCTCCTGCTGCACACCAAGGACAACTCTCAGCCCCAAAGGCACAGACAAGGGTGGGCTGGAGGGAGGGACAAGCAGGATGGGACCTCACAGCCTGGAGCTGGAATTGGACAATTAAACCCCAATGTGCAAATGGACCAAAACTTATAAAAATGTGAGACCTCGTGACCGTTTGTTCATTTTGTGACCATTTTGGGTCTATTTTGGGTCCATTTTGTGCCCGTTTTGGGTCCACCTTGGGTGTAGCCCTGGCCAGGCTCTTGTCCTTCCCAAGGTTTATCCTTAAAGGCCTTTTAATAAATCTCTACTTTATTCTCCAGCTCTGCCCAGTCTCTGTTCCAGCTCAGCCTTCCCAAGGCATCACCAGCAGCTCCCCTTGGGCTCTGTCAGGCTGTGGAATTTTTGGAGCTGGGAATTGCTTCACCTCAGGCTGTGCCTCCTCTCTTTTGCTTTAATAAAAGATAACCCAGGAGTGGAGCAAATCCAAGGCAGGGCCAGGTGGGATGGGAGGAACCACAGAGGAATCAGGGAAACTGAAAATCTCTTCATTTATCTCCCGTGTTTGTGCAGTCGCTCCCAGAGCCAGGGGAAAAAGCTCCTGAGAAAACACCGAGTGGATCTCACAGAACCCGACCTCAGGGCAGACAAACGTCTTCCCTCGGCTCTGCCTGGCCTCAGGAATGATTTCAAACAGGATTTTATTTTCCTTGGAGGAGGAGGGAAGGGCAGAACATTAAAATAACCTTTGCTTGCGCTTTTCACGGCAGCAATGAACGGACAGAGCGAGCCCTTGTGGAAGTGCTTTTCCTTGGGCTTGGGGAGCTTCGTGCACCCTTTTCTTCCTGACACTTTCCAACTCTGAATCATGTTAATATTTAAATTATTTAATGATTTTTTTATTATTTAAAGTAAATATTATTAGAATAAATAGTCATTAAATCATTAAGTTATAATAAATATTATCATTATAAATACTTACTATTTATAGTAGTAGTTATTAAAACTATTAAGTAGTTTAATTAAATAGTTTAAATAACTACTATTAAGTAGTAATTTA
>VXBN01015195.1:25790-37253 GCA_013397395.1 Sinosuthora webbiana
AAACCAAAAAAAACCAAACAAAAAAAAAAAAACCCAAAAAAAAAAAAAACCCAAAAAAAACCCACAGGCTGGCAGCGAGGTCTGTGAATTTATCTTGATTTTCACGAGGGGAGGAAGAAAGCAAAAGGCAAAGATCCTTTCAGTGAGAGGTGAAAATTCCAGACCCTGCGAGCTGTGCAGATGCTGAGACAAACCTGCTGTGACCCCTGGGCTGCAGAGGGGACACATGTGGGACATCCCTGCAGGCTCCAAACAATCCCCTGGACGCTTATTCCGAGCAGAATGGGACTTTTTTTACCTTTTTTCCCCCAAAAAAGGAACAATCCACCTTTTTTTTTGGTGGGTGTTTTGTGAGAACCCAAACCCGTCCCTGCACGAGGAGGATTAAGGGGTTAAAGCAGGAGGGAGAGGAGCAGGGCTGCTCTGGGGTGGAAGGGTTCAGTGGAAGGTCTGACCAAACAAGAAATCCTTTGTTCCTGGGGCAGGAGAAACCCAAAACTCCAGCGGGGCAGGGTCAGGCTGCTCCCCTGTGCCCCAGCACCTGCGGATTATCCTGATGGGGTGACGATGGTCCATGGACAGGGGTTGGATTTTCCTCCTTTTTCACGGCTGCTGATAACATCCTGATCATTGCTCCGGCCCACCGAGTCACATAAACCATCCACAGAGACTGAGGGATTTTTGTTTGTTTGTTTGTTTCTTGTTTGGTTGGTTTTTTTAAGGGTTTGTGTTGGGGGTTTTTTTGTTGGTTTTTTTTGTGGTTTTTTTTTTTTTTTTTTTTTGGGTTTTTTTTTTTTTTTTTTTTTGGGTTTTTTTTTTTTTTTTTTTTTGGGTTTTTTTTTTTTTTTTTTTTTGGGTTTTTTTTTTTTTTTTTTTTTGGTGAATTTTAGGAAGAAAAAAAGGGCAATTCTGAATAACTACGAATTCATTATTCTATTTATCAATGGCTCTAGGAGAACCCAAGAGGAAACAACCAGAGCGTCCTGCTGCAAAGAGCAAATCTGTCCAGCCTCTGCTACACCTCGATTTCTCTAGGACACAGAAAACACAGCCAAGGTCATTCCTGAACATCCCCAGGAAAAGCCAGACAGAGAAAATCCACTTGGCCACAGCCAGAGGAGCGATTTGGCTTTATCAGTGAGTTCTCTGAGCCCCAAGATCCCCAAAATGTCTGTGTCATTTATAATCCCCGTGGAGCCTGACTGGGCTGAGGAATATCCTCCTGTCAGCTTTTGATTCCCTCCCCGGAAAGACCCTCCCCAGACCTTTGAGCAGATTTTGAGGACGACAGCCAGCTGCAATCCAGGAGCCACTGCTAATTTTGAGGCGCTGCTTGATTTTAGAGAATTTTTAAAATCCAGCAAATACTCCTTGCTTTCTCTGGGATTAATGAAATACCTGGGGAAAAACAGCGCTGCTGCCACCTGCCCTGTGGCTCCCTGAAGCTTTCTCCAGGCTATTCCATCAGCCCAGGATGTATTTTCCATTGGATTGCACCGGAATTAGCACAGGCAGATGTGTCAGGGAAAAGAGCTGGAGCTGCAGCTGAATTATCCACATTATTGGGGACGTGTCCCAGTAATGGAGATAATTATCCTGATAATGGATGGAATTCGTGTCCACCTTGCAATCCCACTGGCCAGGAATCTGGGAGAATCTTTCCCTCCAAGCACAGAAGTGCTGGAAGAGGATGGTTTGAGGAATAAAACCCCCCTGGGAGTCTGGCAGCTCCCTTTAATTCCTGCAGCAGCTGGAATTCAACCCAGGGTCAGGAGAGTGATGGATCTGCAGTACTGATCACCTGGGGCACCGTTTGTGAAGCCCGGATCCAGTAGGAACCCACCAGGATTAATTAAGGATTAATCAGGACCTGCTCCTTTTCACTTGGCTGTTGTCCTGGTGACTTTTCCAGCCGGCAGATCCCGGCCCCCATCCATCTCCTGGCAGCCTTGGGAGGCTGTCCCCCTGCAAGGGAAGGGCTGAACACAGATCCCAGCTGTTTGTCAGCAGGCCACAGCCGCGAGGAATGGGAATTTAACTTCTCCCAGATGTTCTGCCATCCTCCCCCACCTCCTTCCCATCTTTCATCCCGCTGCCGGTGGAGGTGGTGCCCCGTGGCCAGGAGAGCGCTGGGCTCTCCCGTAATGGATGTTGACAGGGCAGGGAACAGCAAAGGGAGGGATCCAGCCCTCAGCCGCGGCCAGAGCTGGAATTTTAAGGGATCAAAGGCATCCAGGCAGCCCCTGCACAAGGGGAGCATCTGGAAGAAATAACAACCAGAGGCTGAGGGGGGCTGCTTGGCGTCCTCGGAGCAGGTTGGAGGCGGTTGGTGGGGCGGGGAAATTGTCCTTTCATTTCAGGCTGTTCCTGCATGGTAGAAACCTTGGGAAGCTGCTGTGGGGCTCAGCTCCTCGAGAGGGGGGTGATAGGAGAGCTTGGAATGGGAGTCAATCCCACTCTTGTGCTGATTTATGTTTTCCCATCACACGTGCAGGAGCAGTGGCTGCGAGGAAGGGCCGCGTTTGTAAATGATGCAAATTGAATTACGCAGGCACGCACGTGTAGCTGCTCATGTAATACAGGAGGGTTGGATTAATGGATTATGGGATATTATAAATATCCCACAGGCCAGCGTGTCTGGGTGTATTTCTAGGAAGGGATTCCCGCCTGGGAGGGTGGTGGGGCCCTGGCACAGGGTGCCCAGAGGAGCTGTGGCTGCCCCTGGATCCCTGGGAGTGTCCGTGGTCAGGTTGGAGCAGCCTGGTCTGTGTGACAGTGGCAGGATTGGCTGGAGCTGTGCCAGGGGAGGTTTGGGTTGGATTTTGGGAAAGGTTTTTCCCCCACAGGGTTCTGGGCACAGCCCCGAGGCCACCAGAGCTCCAGGAGGGTTTGGACACTACATCCCAGGGATGCACAGGCATTGTTGGGTGTCTGTGCAGGGCAGGAGCAGGATCAGTGATCCCTGTGGATCCTTTCCCAGTCAGCTTCTCCTGTGATCCCTAAAGTGTTCCCTGAACTCCCCTGGGGTCTCCAGGTGCTGCTGTCCTGCCCCAGCAGGGTCTGTGTGGTCACAGCTCAGCCCCCTGGGAGTGCTTTGGTCTCTCCACAGGCACTGCCTCACCTGAGAGCTGGGATCCTGGCCTGGAGATTCCCTCATTCCATCCCCTGGAGCAATCCTCATTCCCATGGAGCAATCCCTATTCCACTGGAGCAATCCTCATTCCTATGGAGCAATCCTTGCTTTCCCATGCCCTGGAGCAATCCCTATTCCCCTGGAGCAATCCTTATTCCCATCCCCTGGAGCAATCCTCATTCCCATGGAGCAATCCCTATTCCACTGGAGCAATCCTCATTCCTATGGAGCAATCCTTGCTTTCACATCCCCTGGAGCAATCCTTGTTTTCCCATCCCCCGGAGCAATCCCTATTCCCCTGGAGCAATCCTTATTCCCATCCCCTGGAGCAATCCTCATTCCCATGGAGCAATCCTTGCTTTCCCATCCCCTGGAGCAATCCTTTGGGAATCCTGGCTGATCCCTGCTGTGCCCCAGCCCCACTCCCTGAGCCCACCCCAACCTCCGAGGGAGCCGAGCCGTGGTTTTTTTTTTTTTTTTCCTTCCATCTTTCCTCCAGATGCTCCCAAGCCCAAATGTGAGCTCGATTATCTCTGCCCTCATCCCTGACAGTTGTGATCCATCACCCAGCGTTGTTCCCCTGCACACCAAAACTCCTCTGCAGCAGGAAAAGCTCTTCAGCTGCACATCTGTCGGCCCAGCAAACAAAGGGGCTCCGTTCCTTCCTTCCAACAAAGACGTTTCCTAGAGGAGGCTGCGAACGTTCAGAGTGAGTTGTGTGGCTCTGTGAGCTCCCAGATATTCCTGGTGTTGTGGTCTGTGTTAGGGACTGGTTACCACACGGGGAAGAGCATCCCACACGATGAGGAACAAAAAAATTCCCAATGATGGAGTTTCGGGCTGCGTAGGATCGCCCGTCTCAAAATCCAAATTTTCACCCTCGTTGTGGATTCCCAGCTGGCAAACCCCCACCAGACCTTTCCTTGTGGCATTAGGAGCAAAAATCTGAATATTCTGGAGCAATGCTGGCTTTGTGGCTTTAGTTCATAATCAGAATTCATATTCCCAGCTGGGAAACCTCCACCAGACCTTGCATTAGGAGCAAACCCCTTTCCAAATTTCCTTGCTTTAGGAGCAAACCCCTGAAATGCATGGGATTGCCTCTCTCAAAATCCAAATTTTCACCCTCGTTGTGGATTCCCAGCTGGCAAACCCCCACCAGACCTTTCCTTGTGGCCTTAGGAGCAAACCCCTGAAATGCATGGGATTGCCTCTCTCAAAATCCAAATTTTCACCCTCGTTGTGGATTCCCAGCTGGCAAACCCCCACCAGACCTTTCCTTGTGGCCTTAGGAGCAAACCCCTGAAATGCATGGGATTGCCTCTCTCAAAATCCAAATTTTCACCCTCGTTGTGGATTCCCAGCTGGCAAACCCCCACCAGACCTTTCCTTGTGGCCTTAGGAGCAAACCCCTGAAATGCATGGGATTGCCTCTCTCAAAATCCAAATTTTCACCCTCGTTGTGGATTCCCAGCTGGCAAACCCCCACCAGACCTTTCCTTGTGGCCTTAGGAGCAAACCCCTGAATATTCTGGAGCAATGCTGGCTTTGTGGCATCAGTTCTTATCCAGGGTTCAGATTAGTTCATGTTCAGGATTAGTTCATAATCAGGATTCATATTCCCAGCTGGGAAACCCCCACCAAACCTTTCCTTGTGGCATTAGGAGCAAACCCCTGAAATGCATGGGATTGCCCCTCTCAAAATGAACATTTTCACCCTCGTTGTGGATTCCCAGCTGGGAAACCCCCACCAAACCTTTCCTTTTGCATTAGGAGCAAACCCCTGAATATTCTGGAGCAGTGCTGGCTTTGTGGCACCAGTTCATATCCAGGGTTCAGAGATGGATCAGCTTTGCTTTCCAAAGGAAACACCAGCTCGAATTGTCACACGAGTGTCAATTAAAGGGGCAAGCAAGAGCTCCCAAACCTTTTGTGGATGCAGAGGGTGATTTCTCTTAGCACAGTTTAAAATTCCAACAATTGCAGCCCGACTGTGACTGCTGTGTGTCCGCTTGGATAAATAATCACCGTTTTAATGGGTGAAAAACATGAGCTAAATCATCCCAGAGTGCTGCCTGGGCTGTTTTATTGGAGCTGGAGCTTGTGGAGGTCTGGCTGGCCAAGCTCAGGTTGTTTCCAGGAACTCCACGTCCCTTTCCTGCATATTCTGAAGGTCCTGGGACAGGCTCAGCCACATTCCAGCTTTTCCCTCCTTGAGCCCATTTTTGGGATGGGACATTCCTCATCCACAAGGTCTGGAAGATTTAATATTGGAGGACTGGGGGGAAAAAAAAACCCAAAAAAAACCAACCCAAAAGGTAATTGGATTTAAATAGGAAAGGGAAAAAAAATAACCCATGAATACTCAAAACATGGGGAAGAAACAGGTTGAAAGTTTCTTTTCAAGATGTTGTGGCTGGGATGATTTGGAGCAAAGGCAAGGACAAGGCAGCAGAGAGGAAATGCTGGGGCTGGGGTTCTGTGTGGGTCACACCAGGTGACGCCACTGACACCTAGAGCCACCAGGGCCCCGCAAATGAGATGTGGAATTTACTGGATGAGGTTTACAGAATTTTCGGGGTTTGTTTTTTTTTTTTACTTCACTTGGCAAAGTCAATTGATCAAAATATATTTTCCAGTGGAAATCAGATTTTATACTCTTTTATATTTCTACTAGATCATTAGTACAAGCAGTTCAGCAAAACCTGGTTTTGCCCGTTTTCAATTCTTAATCTTTAAAGTGAAATAAAAAATTTGGCTTTGACTTTCAATTAAAATGGGAAGGTTTTGTTAGGGAAACACTGCCCTGGAGCTGCTTTTTTCCTGGAACTGCTTTCTTTTCCATGTCCATCCTTCTGTTTTGTTCTCCATCCCACACTGGTGGCTTTTAGGGAGGAGACCCTGAGGTACCTGACAGGCTGAGCATCATTCCCTTGTTTTTTTTCTAAGTATCTGGCAGAAATCCCTCTTGCTGTGAATTGAACAGATTTCTCCCACTTTTATTCTTCATGGACATGGAAAACAGTGAATAATTGTCTTGTGCAGAACAACCTTTAGGGATTTTTACTGTCTTTAATCTTCCAATTTTTGTACACAGCGAAGCCAACCCTTCCCAGCTTTCCTCGTCCATCTCCTTGGAAGAATCTGTTATCATTTCTCTGAACTTTTCCCTGTTGTCTGTGGTGTGGGTGCTCAATAACTCCTGACACAGATGGGACGTTTCTCCAAGTGCTGGGCAGGAGCTCTCCTGGAAATTTGCCTTCGGGTAAATGTTTGCACGTCAGGAGCAGCCCAGCAGAGGGGGTGCAGATCGTTTTCAGATCGGGTTAAGGGATGATTTGCATGGAAATGCAAATTTCATTTGCATAATGGCTTTTTTTTTTTTTTTTTTTTTTGTTGCATGCACCTCCACATTTTCACTTTGTGAACCAAGGCTGGAGCTCGGCACGTCCCCAGTGGTTGGTGTCACCCTTGTGAGCACCCATTGGAGTTTTTGCCTGGCTGATGGTGGGGAGCAGAGGAGCAGAGGCTCCTCATCGGTGTTTAATGGGACAACACTCCCTGTGACCTCTGGCGGGGCTGCCTGAGCCAGAGCTGCAAAGCCCAGCCTTTGGAGAGGAGTCTGACTTTGTGTCACAGGAGTTTGTAGAGCAGGGGGAGCCTGAGGGATGCAGAGACTCTGAACTTTTTCCAGAGGTCAGGGAGTAATTGCAGGGTTTGGATCCATCCCTGCCAGCCCAATACTGAGAGCTCAGTTCAGGCTCTCGGCTCCCTCCTCCTGTCAGGGACTTGTGCAGAGCCACCAGGGCCCCCCTGAGCCTCCTTTTCTCCAGGCTCAGCCCCTTTCCCAGCTCCCTCAGCCTCTCCTGGGGCTCCAGACCCTTCCCCAGATCCACTTCCTTCCCTGGACACGCTCCTGCAGGCAGTGCAGGGATGGTTTGCACACCCAGCACGGAAATTCAGGAGATATTTCCACTTTAAAAAGGTGGATTTTCCCTTGTCGTTGGTATTGGTTCCTCCTGCAGGTCCAGCTGTGGTTCTGCTGGAGCAGGGATGATCCTGGAGAAGGGCCCAGTGGGGCTGGGATGGGGCCGGGCTCCCTCTGGGAATCCCGTGCACACAGGCTGTGCTGCTGCTCTGGATCCAGCTGTGAGCCAGGCGGGAATGCTGGGCTCCTCCCCCTGGGCGGGGCCTCTCCCCGTGGGATGATGGGATTGTATCAGCCCTGCAGTGAGCCTTGATGGCCCATGAACAGCAGAGATCCCCTGGGGGGTCCTGGAAGGGATAAAGAACTCTGCCCCAGCTGGTTTAACAGCAGATATCCCCCAGAGTGATGAGGGACAGGTCCTGGAAGGGACAAAGAACCCTGCCCCACACGTTTTTAACAGCTGCCCATTAACAGAAGACACCCAGAGTTATGAGATAAAGAAAAATCACCTCTTCAACGGGTTCCAACAGATTGGGAATAGAACACATCTTGCACTGCAACCCAAGACACTTCCCAAAGGCATTTCTTAAAGAAGGTGTTGCCCCAGCTGACAAAACCCCAAACGAGCAGTTTGGAGCTCCTGGCAATAGGGCAGCCCAAAACACACAACCCCAACCGCGGGCAGGGCAAGACAGAAATAAACCCCATCCTCCTCCTCCTCTTCCAGAGCCATGAACTGCACCCAAACCCACCCCAGGCTCTGCCCTCGTGGTTTCCATTCCCACACAGGCTTGGAGTGGACTTTCCAAAGTTCTCCACACCCCAGCTCTGCACTGGGGTTGCCTCGGGGTGGTGCAGGGTATTTTTGTATGCATGGTTTCATTTTATTTCAGTTGTATGTGTAATTTTATCTGCGATATTTTTATTTGTATGATTTCATTTTATTTGTATGTATAATTTTATATCTGTGGGATTTTTTTGTGTGTATGATTTGATTTAATTTCTGTGTATAATTTTATATCTGTGGGATTTTTTTGTGTATGATTTGATTTTATTTGTTTGATTTTTTTTTAATCTGTGTGATTTTCTTGTGTGCATGATTTGATTTTATTTCTGGGCATATTTTTTTTCTGTGTGGTTTTTTGTTGTGTATGATTTCATTTGTATGGATTTTTTTTATCGGTGTGATTTTCTTGTGGGCATGATTTTATTTTATTCCTGTGTATAATTTTTTTATCTGTGTGGATTTTTTGTTGTGCATGATTTCATTTCATTTGTATGGATTTTTTTTATCAGTGTGATTTTCTTGTGGGCATGATTCTATTTTATTTCTGGGTATAATTTTTTTATCTGTGCGGTTTTTTGCATGCATGATTTTATTTGTATGTATAATTTTTTTTATCTGTGTGATTTTCTTGTGTGTGTATGTTCCACCCCTGGAACTTTTAGGGAAGAAGAAGCAGAAACTTCCATGCTTTCCTCACCACAATCAGCCCAGTGCCGGGACAAAGGCACCTGTTGGATCCTTGAGCTGCTCCTCAAGAAATGGAGCTGTTTTCTATTGGGCAACGAGCCAAAAACCCCTCCTAGATCATTAAATACTCAAGAGAGCACAAAGATTCTCGGGGCATTTTTGGGTGTCTTAGCAGGTGCAAGGGACCTCTCTCCACCGTGCACAGCTTTTATTCTTTTGTTTTGTATAGCTTGTTATTTTCTCTTTAATTAAAACCTTTTGGCATTTTCAAAACACCTCCAATGGTGCCGTCTCACTAATTATCCTTAAGCCATTTCTGGGAGGCTGCTGGCGACCCTCAGAGCTTGTTACCCCTTCTTGAGGCTGGTAACACTCTGGCTTCATGCAGCCAAGCATCACCATGCCATGGGCAGGGAAGCTTCCCATTGTCTCAGGATGCTCCAAGTCCTGTCCTGTCCTGTCCTGCCTTGGACGCTTCCAGGGGCAGCCACAGCTTCTCCGGGCAACCATCCCCATCCAATTCCTGCCCAAACTGGCCTTTGGCTCACTCTGTTTGCTCCAGGACTCAGAACTCTTCCCAGTCCAAGCAGAGGAGGCAGGGACACGTGGGAGCCTCTGGCACCTGCTGCACTGGAGGCTTGGCCAACCTGACCACAGCACGGAGGTGACCCCAGGGGGGCTTTTTTTCTTCCCAAAACAGAGCAGAGCCAGGGCTTTGAAGCTCCAAATGCAGAATTTGGTTCCATTTTCATTTTAATGAAACGGTTTCGTCTCCTGTGCTGCATCTCTTTAAACGTTGGGACTTTATTAGTGTATTTTTAAATGAATTTTTTTCCCCCCCATGCGGGGCCACTGACCTCCCCTCCCATATTGCCTCCAGATGTCCAGGAGGGAACAGGGAGGGGAATCCTGTTGGATCCTGTTCCTCTGGAAAAGTGCTGATCCCCCCTTGTTATATTTTCAGTGGGATTAAATGAGCTCCGTCCACAGCCCCACAGAAACGTGGTCCCACCACCTCCATCCTTGGCTGCTCCTTCCCTCTTCCACCTCCTTTGATGCATGCTGGAGAATTCAGCAGGATTTAAATCCCTTTTTTTGTATAAAGTTTGACCCAGAGGAGTTGTTTTAAGCTGGATCTGGATCACTGAGGCGACCTCAGGGATGAGGAAGAGAAGGACAGCCCAACGTCCTCTGGGCTGGTGGCCGCCAGAGCTGCAGGGAGCAGGAGAAACGTCGGCTGCAAGTCCTAAAGGTCTCGAAAAGCTTCAAAAATCAAGGAATAAGTGAAATCCAGCAGGTAGGAGAGGCCCTGTGCCTCGTGCACCATCCTCACCACGTCCCAAAGCAGGGCCTTGCCACCACCAGCCTCTCCCATTCTGCATCAATATTCCCGTCTGCTCTCTGATTTCCTCCAGATGGGCCGCGATCGTTCCCTATCTTTCCTTCTTCTGGTCTTTTTTTTTTTATCTTTTATTTCAATCCAAACAACCTCTCCCTGTCCTGCCAAGCTCTACATTGTGCCGCATTCCTCTCCCCTTCAGACACAATATCCTCCTTGACCCAGCCTGGCGCGTTTCCACCTGCCCTGTTGTGTCTGTTTCTCCCGGAAAATTCTTATTCCGGCTCCAAAAGCGGCCCCGGAGGGATGTGATATCCTGTTTTATGTTTTATGTGATATCCTATTTTTATTTGTACGATTTCATTTTATTTGTACGTATAATTTTATATCTGTGTGATTTTTTTTGTCCGTCTTCCCAGTTACATAAAGTGTCCCCGGGACACCACGGGGACAGAACTCCCCTGCCCTAAACCTCTCCAGCTGCCCAGGATTGGGAATGTTGCTCCACTTTGGGGGACGTATTTTTGGGAAGCGTCGCTTTTAAGCGAATCATCTGTTTGCGCGCGCAGCCGAGGTCGGCTCCCGTGCAGCCGCGTGTGCCAAAAAACACATTTTCAATTTTTAAATTGCTGCTGCTCGAGCAAGTCGGGGCAGCGTTTAATTGTGTGGCTACACCTCTGTCTCCCTCGACTAGGGCAAAAAAAAAAAAATTTAAATATTTGTGCCAGTTTGTATTTTCTCACCTTGAATGGCTAGAAAACAAAACATTATTGAAGGCCCCTTTTGAGCGTTTCTATGCGTTTCTTCAGTTTTTCTGATGTCTTCTCTGCATAATTTAATCTTTTGGGGTAAAACTAAGGTTAACCTGCTCATTTAAGGGCAAAAAAGGTTCTTCTATGGAAGAAAAATTTTAGCTTGTGAGAAGTAAATATATTTTAAATAACTGCATGAAAAAGAGTAGTTTAAGTGCTGATCTCGATCTTAAGCATTTGCCAATTTATTTTAAGTAAATTTAAAATTTATTTTACGTGGGGCCAATTATACCAGTGCAAACTCATTAATATTCATATTTATCAAGCATAGAGCCAGGGTCTTCCTCCTTGCACATCACTGATCTTAGAAAACCCTCAATCAGGTTAACTACTCCAGGGCACCTTTGCACTCACTTTGAAATGATTCTAAATTAGATTAAATTACCCCAGAGTTGTGATTTGCTTCCATCAGCCTTGACTTATGAGTCAAAGTGGCTTGAACTTAGCAGTAGAACAGTTCCTTTTCTTTTAATTTTTTTAATGGATTTTGATGGATCAGTGGTATAATTGAACAGTAGAACAGTTCCTTTTCTTTTAATTTTTTTAATGGATTTTGATGGATCAGTGGTATAATTGAACAGTAGAACAGTTCCTTTTCTTTTAATTTTTTTAATGGATTTTGATGGATCAGTGGTATAATTGGGCCCACGTAAAATAAATTTGATAACTCTGTGGCAGATCCTTAAGACAGAGATAAGAACTCAAACTATTCTTTTTCACACAATTATTTAAAGTATATTTACTTTGCACAAGCTAATTTTTTTTCTCCCATAGAAA
>VXBN01015195.1:39162-49698 GCA_013397395.1 Sinosuthora webbiana
GCTGCTCGGAAAACGATCTGGAAATATTTACCAAATTGCATTCTGATGATGATGTCAATAATCGAGTGGAAAAGAACGAGCAGGGGCTTAATTTAGGAAAGAAAAGAAATCTCTGGTTTGCAGCTCCGTGTTGCTTAAGAGAGCAGCACGGAACTTCAGAGACAGAACTGTTCTTTCCTCCCAGTTCGTAAAATTTATTCTCCCCAGCACTTGTGATTGCCACGAAAACAAGAATTTTACGTCCCAAACCCCAGAGAAGTGATGGGGGGTGAGGAGATTTCACTTCTTGCCCTTTTGGCTTCCTGTTTAAAATCCAGAGCACTCCTTTCAACCTTCCAAAGGATTTTTTTTCAGCAAATCTCAAGGAGGGCAAGAACAAAAAAAAATGCAACCACACAAAGTTTTAGGGTCTCTGGCCTGAGATTTTAGTCTTTGTGGCTTATACACAATTTCAGTTTATATTTTTTCCTTTCAATTCCATCTCTAATAAAATAACTGAGGCTTCTCTTTGCTCTTCTCTCTGCTCCCTCATTAACTGCAGAGCTTAAAACAACACCCAAATCATCAGGAGTAATTTTGGAGGAGCGTGGCCATCTGTCATCGAGGCCGACAGGGACATTTGCTGTCTTTTCAGAGGAATCTTTTAGGAGAAGGGAAGGGACCAGATCCCCTGGGTTCAGCCCAGACAGGCATCTTTGGACTGTTATTTACCCAGCCTGTAAATGAGCTGCTTAATTAGCAGGTAGGCCAAGCAATTTAGAATTTACAACGATGGTTTGGATACAGATGTAAAAAACCACTTTCTCCTGTGGCTGGATTTCTTTTTTTTCCCCAGTTCAGGGATATTTATTTATTTGATCAGCCAAAAAATGTTAAGTCTAAAGTGTGGATGGTCTTATCTCATGTTTTCCATCAAACTGGAAAAATCTCTCTTGTTTACCTTGTAACTTTAAAAATAATCACTGATTCAGGTGCATTCCAACCTTTGCATCGGCAGATCTCGCTGTTCCTGGCAGTAAAATTCATCATTTTCCTTCAAAGTGGCCCTGATTCCATCGAGTTTGCAGCCCTGCCCACAGGGGAGTTTAGACAGGGCTAAAAGTTTGCAGGGAGAAATTCAACTAAGGAGGGTCGGTGTCACATAGAGTCACAGTAGAGTGATGATGTTAGAGGGAATAGTTTCAAAAGGGTTTAAATGAAAGGGATACAAAAAAAAAAAAATGCAGCAAAAGCTGTCACAAAATGAAAGAGCACAGTGGTCTTAAAAATAATGACATAAAAGGACAAATATTTGGTTTTGATTTTTTTTAAATTTGGGTACTTTTTTATAGCCTGTCACTGGTTCACTCTGATAGCATCCTGCAGAATAAGGCAAATCCTACATTTACACTCAGATCTTGCAAAACAGAGATATTCAAACCAGTCTTTTTTGGGGGTTAATATGCATTTTCTTTACTTTTCTTTACTTTTACACTGAGATCTTGCAAGATAGAGATATCCAAACCAGTCTTTTTTGGGGTTAATATGCATTTTCTTTACTTTTCTTTACTTTTACACTCAGATCTTGCAAGACAGAGACATCCAAAACAGTCTTTTTCTCGGTTAACATGCATTTTCTTTACTTTTCTTTACTTCTGCAGGTCCTAATGAGCGGTGAAATTCCAAACCACTGAGCCGGATACATTGAAAAGGTAACTACCTGCAGACTGTGACATTCAAGCACTTATTTAGGTGCACGTTAGGTATTCCTAAAAAAGGTCATAAAAGAAAATTCCCCTTATTGGCTGCCTAATTGCAGAGGCTGTAACCAGCTCGAGGTGTTCCCGAGGCTCTGCTGTGGATCCTGTTGCAGCCTGGCTGCTAAAGGAATTCCAGATGTGCTGGGGCAGAGGAGGAGGAGGAGGAGGAGGAGGATGGGGAGGGTGTGATGCCAGCACAGAGCAGGGAGCTCATGAGGAAAAAAAAACCCGCTGGATTTTGGCCCTTTGTTTAATGGGGATTATATTTCAAGCCGTGTGTTGCTTTTTTATCTTCTGTTCTGTTAGAGTTGGGATTAAATGTTCCAGAGATGTTGTTTCGTGTTTGGACTCAGATGTTTATTAGTTCTTATCTATGGTGCAGTCTCACAAACTGTGAGCACTTCTAGCTAACAAAGTGAAAATGGAGCCCTCTCTATCTCCTTACACGGCCTTTTAAGGACAAACTGTCCAATTAAGAAATGACACCTGAATTATTTTTACTTTTAACCTAATAACCAACCACCCCTGGCTGCTGATGAGGATTTTTCTACCCAATTACAAAATCCCACCCATACCAATGAAGAAGAAGGTGAAAAAGGACTCAGCCTCCTCCCTAAATCCTCCATCTTTCTTTATATATTTTACTCTATTCTAAACCCTTAAACTCTGTGTTTTCCCACCCTGTGCTATCACACACTTCTATCCAAACCCCACACCCACAATCCCAGAGCTGTCACTCAATTTTGGGAGCCTTTTCCACGGCCTCAGATCAATGCAGTGTTTGCTTGGGGGTCAGATTCTGTCAGCACAGAGAGTCTGGAATTCTCAGTGCCCAGGGCTCCAACAGCCACGTGTGAATGGGAAATGCAGAGGAGGGAAGCAGAGCTCGGTGTCCAGCTTTGGAAATTTGGCTGCTGAGGGATGCACCCCGTGGACAAAGGTGTCTCCTGGGAGGATGGTGATGCTCCAGTGCGGTGAGGGGAGCTCCATCCTGCCACAATTTCAGGAAGGACTTCCCAGTGATGCCTTAAGTTTGAGCTGTCGTGTATTCCAGGTTCTGTGGTGCCCAGGGGGGCAGCTCTGAGCTCACAGTCAGTGTCACTCAGCTCTGCACACAGCAGGGACACAAAACAAATCCTTGTCCTGCTGCACACCAAGGACAACTCTCAGCCCAAAAGCACAAACAAGGGTGGGCTGGAGGGAGGGACAAGCAGGATGGGACCTCACAGCCTGGAGCTGGGATTGGACAACTAAACCCCAATGTGCAAATGGACCAAAACTTATAAAACTGTGAGATCTTGTGACCGTTTGTCCATTTTGTGTCCATTTTGTGCCCATTTTGGGTCCACCTTGGGTGTAGCCCTGATCCTGTCCTGCCCAAGGTGGACTCTAAATGCTCTCTAATAAATCTCTACTTTATTCTCCAGCTCTGTCCAGTCCCTGTTCCAGCTCAGCCTTCCCAAGGCATCACCAGGACAGCGGGAGATGGAGACACAGTGAGCCCAGGTGGTGCTGAACACCCCGGAACGCTCCTCACCACCCTCCTCCATGCCTGCCTCATCCCTCAGCCAGCCAGGCTGGTGGAACCTGTCAGACCACACCGCTCTCCTCCTCCCCGCCTGCTGACAGCTCTTCCCAAGCTTTGTTTGTGCGCTGGAGCTGGGGGATTTGAATTCCAAGTGCGTGGGGATGGCTCTCGGGGCTCCCAGGGAACGCTGCCTCCTCCCCTGCCTAATTAGAGAGCGTGCTCTGGGAGACAAAGATCTGCCAGCCTCCTTCCCAAGTGCCCCACAGGCCATATCAGGAGGTCCAGCAGGAGTTGTTCCCCGTCCCCACGGGCCGGGCTCTGGGTGACAGGGATATTTATAGCAGCAATGTCGTGATTCAAGTAGGGACATTCAGATGAGGGACCTCAAGGAATTCCCATGCCAGGACAGCTGGGATAGATCCAGTTTCCCAGGAGCCAGGAGAGAGATGGGTGGCTCTCACGTCCTCCCTGTCACCACCCATGCCTCCATCCACCCCAGCTCGTGGTGACAGTGACACTCCTGGTCCCCTCATGCCCTTAGAAGGTTCTCACAGCTCTGTGTCCCATCCTCCCCCAGCCAAGGGAAGGATGATTACACCTCATCCCAAGCCCCTGAGCCCAGGGCAGCATGAAAGGCACATCACATGCTCCATCCAATTAATAAAAAATCAAGCCGTTCCAATTTCCAGCGTGAAGCAAAAGGAAGAAGAAAAATAAAAATGGTGCCGTGAATTCCATGGCATCGACACGAAGATAAAAGCAGAGATGCAGCAGGAAGATAAAGAGATTAGAGTTTCAGAATTATTACAGCTCTTGCCCGTAGCAGTGCCTGTTCCCAAGGCTGCCTGCCATTTCCCAACGATAAGATCCAGGTTTGCAGGCTGGGTAGTGTTTCTTTTTCCCCCTATTTGTGCTGGAAGGCTCCGAGCTGTTTTTCACTTCAGGCTCCGAGATATTTGTGCTGAAAGGTTCAGCCATTCCTCCAGCTGAGGTTATAGACAACAAAAAAACAAAGCTGTTTTGTTGAGGAGAGAGGGAAGCTGAGATTGGTTAAGGTTTGCCATGCCGGCCAAGAATGTGTCCTCTGAAACACCTGTGAAAATCCAAATTTAGCCAAATTATGAGTCTCTGGAAAAGTCTTGCTGATATATAATCAGAGTTCATGTGTGGCTCCTGAGCATCTGCTGCTGAGGGAAATGTGCCCTTAGTCCAGGGCAGGGTACAAAATGACACTGAAATTGAAAACCAGCTGAAAAAGAAAAAAAAAAAAAAAAGAGAAGATATTTAATGCTATTTTTAGAGACATTTTCAAATTATCCTAAATTTTAAAAAGTGCAAGTAACCAGTGTTTTGATTTGAGCAATAATCTCACTGACAGCATCTTCCTAATCATGTTTGCTCTTTCCAGTACCCGCTTTTAGCTCTGCACTTTTTATAAGTGCCCATTAGTAGCTAAAATATGTCTCTGAATGAGAAAAACCATGGAAGAATGAAGAGATCAAGACAATGGGAACTGGAAATTTGTATTCCTTTGTTTCACAGCACTGGCCTGTCCTTTCACCCACAACCACGACAAAATGGTTAATAATCCACGTGGTCTTGGTTCAGGACAGAACCAGGGGGATTCAAAGAATTCCTCCAGCTTGTTTCAGGTGGAGTTTGCTTCTCCTTCACAATTTTTTGGCGTCATTCCTGGTGAACCTGGAATCTCTAACAGAATTCCCACTAAACTGGGGGCTGTGCTGCTAAAAGGGGTTATCCCAGGTGTTTCATGGACAAAGGAGATGTGCTGAGCTAAGGAAACTCCCCAGGCTAGAGCTGGGATGAGATGGAATCACAGTTTGGGGGAAGAGGCTCCAGCAGCCTGGGAAAGCAGAGGCACAGCTCAGGTGTGGTACAGCAAGAACAGGATGAGCACCCTGACGTGTGCCAGGGGAGCTGCTCACGGCCAAACAGGCTCTCTCCCAGGTAATTACGGGATTATGGAAAGGTCATGGCTTAGGAATTGCCAGCGCTGCTGGATAAGTGGTTAAAAGGTGCCATCTGCTTTTCTGGTCACAACAATCCCAAACTGCTGGGCTGCAGCTTTCCTACACTGGGATCAATGGTGGCTGTTATGGGATTATATCGTTGTGCCATCCTATGATTCCTTTTCCTGTATCATGAGTTTTTTGCTTTAACATCATGGTTAAACCACACACAGTGAGTTTATTTTTCTCCAGGAGAAAGAGATCTTCTTGTGCCCAAACCCCAAATAACTGACAGGTAAGAAAATACCTGTAAATTCCTGACTGGAATATCAGGAAACTCCAAAGTTTCTGGCTTTGTCTTCCACTTTCTCTCTCTGGGACCTGCAGGAGAAGCAAACCAAGACCCTCAGGCCCTTCCACCATCATGCAGCATCCACCCCAACCCCTTCATCTGCCTCCCTCTTCCTCGTGGCCTCTGCACGTGCTTAAAAATTTCAGCCCTGCAACAGCAAGAGTTTGAAGCCTCTGATTTTGTCTTCTCCCTTCCATCATCCCTGGGGATATTTAGGATAAAATTCCGTGTAAAACCAGAGCCCACAGCAGCGATTCTTGTGCTGCAGCCCTGCTTGCTCCCATCAGGTTTTTTTTTCCCAGCGCTGTGCAGCTGGGCACAATGCTCACTTTGAAATCCCACACCACACACGTGATGGCTTTCATTAAATATATTAAATATATTATCTGGTGATGATGGTGCTGTGGAAAGAATGCTCTCACAGGCAAACTTGCTGCACGGGGAGGAGACCAAGGCGGTTTTTTTTTTTCCATTTTCATTGCTGGTTGTAATCTGAATGACTGATTAGGTGGGCAGATGTTGCTCTAGGAGATAAAATTTGGAGTTTGGAGTCTTAGAGGTCCTAGCATTTGTGAGAATGGGTGTTTGTAAGACTGCAGACCTAAAAACAGTTATAAAGGTGCTCTCCCAATCAGGAATTAATTAAATACATTCAAGGAACTGTTATTTCTGATGTATAACACGGTTTTGTCATCTGCATAGAAGAAAACAAGGTTTGGAGGAGCAGTTTCCAGATGAATCAATTGCTACTGGAAAAATTCCACCCTAAATCCAAGAATTAGAGTTGCTACCCTTGGCTTAATCCAGTGAGCAGCTTGTAACTCTCAGGAGTGAGCAAAGATCAAACTTATTGGGGAAGGGAGAATCGCAGCCAAAACTAACACCAAACTGTAACTTCCAGAGGAAATATTTAGAGGCATAATGAGAGGGACGGGAAACTAAACATGAAAATGAACATGGGGAAACGAAACCCTCAGACTTGGCCCGTGTGCTGACGGCCACAATCAAATCAAGGCAAATGGAAAAGGGGAAATAAAAATAAGCATAAATGAAATAAAGCACGTGAACTGGGAGGTGATACAGGGCAAGAACTGCAGCAAAGCAAAATGCAATTTTTGGGGTTTTTTTTTTGCCACATGCAAACTTTCATTTTCTCTATTTTTATTCTGGGTTTATACCAAAGGATTAAATTTAGCCTTTGCTTCGAGGTCAAGAGATGAGAGCCACAAAGAGTTCCTCAGTTCCTTTCTTGGTGAGGGCCTGGGAGTTGTTCCATCCCTGTGAGGGTTTTTGGATGTGCAGCTTGCACACGACCAGTTAGGGAAAGGCTGGGACTGGGAAGAGGATTGGGCAGGAACTATGAGCCTTCCAAACTATTTTATATTTCCAAATTATTTTCTTATTCCAAACTACCTCGTAACTACCCAATCACCTTCTGCAGTGTACATTGTGTTGCTTGCAGGCCTGAAGATCAGTATGATAAAAGAAGTGCCACTTTTAAGGGGATTTTCCAATGGTCAGACCACATTTTTTTCAACCTGTGGTGCTCCCAGTTTGCTGGGAGAGTACAGGGATGTGCCAGGGAGTGAAAGGAGAGACCTCTGCATCCATGTGGATCTGTATTTACAGTTTCATCCCAGTTTTCAGAATAGAAATGAAATATTAATCTGCAGAGCAACTGGAGAAGATATATCAGTCATATTCTGATCCCTGCAGAGGGGATACACCATTAATAAGCCACGTTGAGTCATTCCCTACAGGAATAGTGTTTTTCCCCAGGGCCATTGCGCGCTCCAGCTATCCCAGAGCCATCCCACTCGTTCTGGTTCCTGACTGACCCGGCTGGCATCTGCCTGTGCTGCTGTCAGAGCGAGTTTACTCCCACTGTGGGGCTGGGATTTACATCTGACACGTGTTCCTCCTCTTCCCATGCTCCAGCACTGACACTCCAGCTCTCTTTCCCCGTTCTCTAAAAGGAAAAGGGATGTTTTTCAGGTGTGGCCTCAATTTTGCAAATCTCAGTAGCTGCTTTTAGCTGCTCTTCATCCTACGGGTCCTTTCCCTCTCCAGCCTGCAGCAGCTCCAATTTTGGGATGCCACAAGCCAAGCAAGGGTGATCCTCCTCTTCTCCAGGGTTTATTCCACAGTGAAATAACAGGATGAGAGGAAATGGCTTCACGCTGCACCACCACCTAACCTCATCACCTTAGATTAGGTAGCAGGAGAAATTTCTTCGTGGATAAGGTTTGGAGTCACCATCCCTGGAAGTGTCCAAAAAAACGTGTGGCTGTGGCGCTGGAGGATGTGGTTTCATGGTGAACATGGAGGTGCTGCTGGACTTGATGATCTTAGAGGTTTTTCCAACCTTAACAACTCCATGGCTCTATGATAGGAGGAGACAGATTTAATCCACAGCTCTGAAAGACCAGATTTGAGAAGGTGACAAACATCAGATTGTCTGAATTGGCAGCTTTAACTCACATCCAAAGATCACAGAATCCAAATTTAGGGGTTCTTTTCTTTATCTCTTTTCCCCTTGGCATTTTGGAGGGAGATTTTTCCTCTCTTTCCCTCTACATTTTGTCATGTGACACTGACTGAGAATTAACCCAACTGATTTAGAAACACCCCACTGGTGGATCCCTGGGTTGGAATTCGGGTCTGATTCGCACATCCTGGAAGAACTCCTCCGTGCTGGAGGCCGGATTGCTCCTCCAGGGAGGCAGAGAGGAGGCAGGAAGCACATGAGAGCTCCAGGAGGAGCCCGGCTTTGCCTCCAGGGCTCTGCACTCAATGAGTTTTGGTTGTACACGAAAATGTGAAACCTGTTCAGTGGGTTCCCTCTCGCCACCAGCAGCATCCCGGGGCTTTGGAAGCTGAAGGATCACCTCATTCATTTCCTGGGGTTAGTTCCTTAAAAAAAAAGGTGTATTTGTAGTGTTAACCTTGTGATGGGGGGCAGGAATGGGATGACTTGGAAATCCTTGGAGCTCTGGCTGTGACCTTGATTTGATAATTAATTATGTGACAAAGTTCAGATATGAAGTGTTCAAACACGCAGCTGTATTAGAAATAAAATAATTTTTTTTAGAAGTGTGGTTTAGCCAGGATATCAAAAAAGCACTTGGCTTCTCATGATAATTTAAAACCTTTGTGTTCTACACTGGCGAATCTAATAAAATAAAGTAAAATGTTATATGGAAATGGCCACTGCTAAGTGTGAATTAGGCTGAGTTTTGCCTCTCACTCAGGCCCAGGGAAGATTTTCCAACAGAAGTCCAGAAGCTTCAGCATGATGGAAAGAAAAAATCCTTGACTTTCAGGTATCAAATGCTGCTTCAGCAATGGAAATACCAGGTAACAATTAGGGCAGCTTTGAGAGCCATCCTTTGGGTTTGGATTGCTTTGGCTAAACCAGTATTCTTAGGAATATTGACTAAAAATACATATATATATAGATATAAATATAAATAAAAATTATATTAGGCTCATAAATCACCTAAATGAACAAAAGCCAAGCATAAGCTGATGCAGCTTTTGCCTAGGAAGGATTATATTTAATTTGTTAAAATCAAATGAAACAGAGTTTTGCTGCTGTCCCTCAGAGATGCCAGCAGATGCTGCTGGGAGGAGCAAGTTTCAGGTCTGATCCAGCTCCCATCCTTGACAAAGAGGGATGAGGAATTGCTGTGGGCACCAGCACCTGGGAGAAGTCAAAAAAATCCACCATTAAAGCAGACAGAAAACCACATTTCAAGGAAAATAGGATATGATTATAGCAAATAACACGGTGTAGGAATGCTTGGATGAATTGTTAGCTCCTGGAATTTACTGCTACAGGACACAAGTGGCTCTGGTGGGACTCCTAAAAACGTAACTGTGGATGCAGGTTATTGGAGCCACTGTGTCTCTGCAGGCCAGAATTGTTTAAATATTATCTAAACCTGCACAATTATGAAGTGTTAATTAACGAAGAGTAAATCTGCAGGGTGTGTGTTTTGTGTGGGCCTGGCGTTTGGCTTCTTGGGGTTGTTGATTGCTGGGCAGTACCTCCAGGTGCTGCACAATGGAAATTTGGCTTTCACTCCCAAAATTTAGTCCTCGTTTGAGTTTTCCTAATACAGGAGAGTTGTAGCTTGATGGTCAGGAGGGAAGGTGTAAGGAAGATCAGGACAGCTATGGAATCACCATCACTGGAAGTGTTCAAAAGGCATGTGGAGGTGGCACCTGGGGAACATGGCTAAGTGGTGCTGGGTCAGTGCCTGGATTTGATGATCTTGGAGGTCTTTTCCAATTTACTTATTCCCTGATTCTAGGATTTCAGTGTGCTGGATGCAGGGCTTGTGTGCTTGTGCACAGGGCATCAACACAGCTTTTTACAAGTGATAGGACAAGGGTGGAATGTCTTGAAACTGAAGGGGATTAGGTTTAGATTAGAAACCAGGAATAAATTCTTCCCTGTGAGGGTGGGGAGGCCTTGGCACAGGGTGCCCAGAGAAGGTGTGGATGCCCCAGTGTCCAAGGCCAGGCCGGACAGAGCAACCTGGGATAGTGGAAGGTATCCTTGCCCATGGCAGGGGTGGCACTGGATGCATTTTAAGGACCTTCAACCCAACCCACTCTGCAATTCTTCCATTTCCTGCCCCAAAGGGGGTTTTTCTTCAGATATCTCGGCTTGTCTTATCCGCGTTGCTCCTGCAGGGAGTGCAGCCGTGTGTGCCACGGGCTGGGTTCGGCTTTGCCGCCGCTCCTTCCATTCATTTATTTGTTTATTGCCCGTGTCAGTTGCACGACAAACATTTCCTCCAGGCTCGCCGCTCCACACGAGGCCGCGCTGGGCGGTGCCGTGGCCGGGGGACGGATGGCTCCGCGCTCGGGGTTGCGAAAGGAGACGTCGAGCGCTGATAAAATAAAATAAATAAAATGAAAGGGAAGGGGGGAAAAAAA
>VXBN01015195.1:54671-149067 GCA_013397395.1 Sinosuthora webbiana
TTTTTTTTTGTTTATTTTTAATATTAATACTGTGCAAACAATAATATATTGATACCTCAGGTGATGCAGTGATGTGTAAAATAACAGCTTAGTACAGGCTTTCTCCTGGTTGATTGGCGAGCGTATGATTTATTTATTTATCTCCCTAATAACTTGTCTGGCCATATGTTTTTCAAGAAGAACAGATTGTGCTCAGACAAGCACAACACGGAGATGGGGAGATGTCCAGGGCCGAAAAATCCACGTTCTCTGAGGATTTTTGGGTGATGGCAAAGAGATGGAGTCACCAGAACTTTCCATTTATTCAGTCCTTTTGAAAATGAGCGCTGACAGAACGCGGCATTATTTATTTTTTTTTCTAATGGGATTGTCTTCTGGCTAATGGATTTACTGCTTAGAAGAGATAAATCCCATTTTGAGCTGTCCTGCAGACATTTAAAAATGCCAGAACGGTGATTCTCCATCTCTGAA
Organism: Sinosuthora webbiana; assembly: GCA_013397395.1. Classification (NCBI taxonomy): domain Eukaryota; kingdom Metazoa; phylum Chordata; class Aves; order Passeriformes; family Sylviidae; genus Sinosuthora; species Sinosuthora webbiana. The sequence continues at coordinate 55,143 of VXBN01015195.1, forward strand.
ATCAGGGGCTTCCCACATTTCTCCACTTCTTTGGGTGGATCTTTATAAATAAACCTGTGGTGACTGTGAGGTTCTCGCACAGCAAGTGGTGTAAAACCCCACGTCCTCCAGCTCTGAATCCTGGACCTTGTGCACCTTCAGCACAAAAATAAATCTGCTTCCTTTTTTTTTATTTCTCCTATAATTTTCAGCTTGTGAAGCTGAAATACAAATAAAAAAAATAAAAGTAAGTATAGAAGGCTGTTAAGTGTTCGATTTTACCTTTTTGGATTACTTAAATATTATTTGGCAGTAGCGTGTGCTGTAGTAATAATTACAGAGTGGAAACCAGTGGAGCAAAACCTCATCTGTTTTCCATGATTATGCCTTAGCTGGAATCCAGCTACAGCAGCCTCATTCGAGGCTCTCTGACAGCCCAAGTTCTTTATCCTTTTCCACACATTTTCCTTTTTTTTTTCCCTGAAATGAAACATTTCCAAGAAGCCAGCGAGAGGCTCCTGGCGGGAAGGGCGCGGAGCGAAATCTGAATTTTTAATTGGGCTTTTGAGTCGTCCCTTCAAAGGCTCGGGGCGTCCTCAGCGATGCCGAGGCTGACATTGCACTTCAAACGCCGGGAATGCGGCTGGCCCCGGCCAGATAAAAACTTGGGATGCGGAGCAGCAAGGTGGGCTGGCAGATAAATGAGCCGTGCCCAAGGATCCCGCGGTCCCCGGGACAGCAGCAGTTCAGATCTCCTGGGAGGTGGTTGGGAATCTCAGCTGTGGCAGGGCTGATAACACGAGGAAAAAAAAAAAAAAAAACACGTTTCTTGGTCGGTGCCTGAGCCACTGGGGAGAAAAAAAACCCCTAATTTTTGTGGTCAAAAAACATTGAGGAATTCTGTTCTTTCAGAGAGGCAAGGTGTGTTTGAGTTGGGGAAAAAAACCAAAAAAAAACAAAAAAAGAGAGAAGTTTTCTTATGCTTGTGCTTCCTGGTTATTCTTCTATATCTGTATATTAAAAGGCAGAATTGAACAGATTTTTTTTTTTTGTTTGTCAATTTGTGGGGAGAAATTGGCTGAGAAATGCTTGGAGCTTTGTCAGGTCAGTGCTCTCCTGCATGGAACTGCCCAGCTCTAAGGAAAGTAGCCCAAATTTGGTTTATTTCCATTGTTGGGGCACTCCATGGATGGAACTGGGATTTGGGGCTACCTGAGCAATGGAAATGGCAACACTTCATGGCTAAGGGTTGGATAATGGCCCAGGAATGATTTATTTTGATGCAGCTGAATAGGAAAACGCTAATTTTTTTTTTCTTTTTAGTTTTTTTTTCTGTACATAAATAATATAACTTAATTGAAACTTAAGTAACTTGTGTATTGACCTTTTTGTCTGTCAAAAATGTTGCTGAGGTTTTGATTAATAGCTCTTGTATTGTAAGTTTAATGCAGAATAAAGTGTAGCAATATAGAGATCCTGCATTCCTCAATCATCATTTTCCCGTAGCTTGTTGTTGTTCAGTACCACGCAGTGTTAATGAAAGTCTGAAAGGATATCCTTGTGTTCTCTTTTCCATGGAAAACAGAGTATAAAAAACATCGGTGCTTATGCAATGTCTGTTGTGGAAATTTTCCTTGTTCTGATATAAAACATAAGCCAAGTCAGTGCTTGAATCCTGTGCTCGGTGCAGAAATCTGGATGAAATTACGTGTCTGCTTTAGCAGGGAAAATCTGAGCTGACTTTTGAAGCAATCCTGGTGCCACAAATCAGGAACACTCCTTCCCAATCCCAGGAAAAGTGTTGATGGAGTCACTTGATCAACTGGAGAGTCTCCCGAGTGATTTTGCAAAAGTCTATTTGCACAATTACAATAATTAGCAAAAGCAAACTATGACATCTCCCTTTAGCAACTTCCCAGCCAGGAGCAGCTGATAAAAACAGCTTCTTGTGGTGCTGCTGGCCTCTGAGCTCACAGATTTGCACAACTTGGACTGTCGTGAACCCCCCCTTCCACCTTTTGGATAAAAACCTGCAATTTTCCTTTCAGCATGCCTGCAGGACTGTCTAGCCAGTGCTCCCTGTCCAGTTCTGACCTTCTTTTGCACACATCCCTGCGATGCTGTAGGAATTTCTGGCTGTGCTTAGGGCTGTCACAGGTGGGAATGAGGCCAGGGAAAAAAAAATTAAAAAATAACCAGACCAAAAACTTTAAAATAGACACATCTGGAAGTTGCCATGAAAGTTTTTAGGAGCTGGAACGCCTTAATCAGAATTTCTGGTGTGTTCACCCCCATAGGGTTGTTTTTTGGGGATTTCACAGCAAATTGCACATGGGGATAAGTTCAGCCTGACAGAGGTGACATGGTGGTGGCACAGCAGAGGACTGAGGTGCTCCATGACCTCCCTGGTCCTGCTCAGTCCCTGCTGCTCTCCCTTGCAGCACAGGAAGAATCGGAAACATTTCCTTTTGGGCTGTGCCTTCACCTCAGGACTCGTATCAGACCAAACCTGGGGAGGTGTTTGTGGTGATGGGCTGGGGGAGAGGGGACAAAATCCCAAAAATAGCTGTGGTAGGAGCCTGCCTGCTTGGAGCAGGCTCTGAGCCAAGGCTGGAAAGGACAGCCAGGAGAGCCTTTGGTTTGTTGGGAAATAGAGGAGCCCCAAACTGTGTGGGGTGATGTCACTAGAGGACACAAAAGGACTACACACACCCATCAGGTTGTGAGATGAAAAGGGAAGTTTGCTTGGGGGATTTCAACTTACATAGTTTTTGGGATTTGGTTAAGGATTGGGGGGCGAGAGGAAAACCCTTCTGACCCCAGTGGTCAGCTCAGGAGTTTGTCAATTTTGCTCTAGAAGGAATGCGTGTTTACTAAACATCAGTCTTTGTTTTTATCACAAGCGTAAGAAAACTCTAGTAGAAATAAAAAAAACAATCAGAAGGCTGAAAAATCAGAGGGCAGGGCAGCAGTGTCAGAGCAGTGGAATGGATGGTGGGTCAGCATGAGGTCTGGGATTTTCCCAGGAGCTGTGTGAGAGCAGGGATCAGCTGTGGCAGGGATCATTCCTTGTCCTTCCCCTCTCCACGTGGTGTGGCAGGTGGGATTTCTCAGACCCTGGGGGCTGGGATCCCCAGTCCTCAGCAGGGACTGGTGGTGTTTGACTTGTACTGGAAGAGAAAAACGAGTGGTGTGAGGCTTTTTGGGCTGCTGAGGTGTTGGATGTGCTGGAAACCAGAAGAACTTTTTGGGAATACCCCACAATGGGCTCCTCGGCGTGGCTACGGGGTTGTGCATTTTGTAGGAACACAATTAAATTTTCCAAAAAATAACTTTTGCTTTCAGGTGTTGCCTGTCCATTGCAAACCAGCACAGGGGCAACTGCGATGGGAGGTGGATACAGAAGGGGATCACATCCAGGATATTTTTATTGCCTTGTTTGTGGTCAGTGAATTAGCAGATTGTTCCTCCTCTTTTCACCAATATTGAAATCATGTGGGATTTCTGACTTTTGATAAAGACTGTTGGGAGAATAAGAAAGAAGCAGGATCTCCCATCGTTGCAAGGAGCGTGAAACGAGGAGGGAAAGCCACTTCCACTCTGTGGATCCTAAATTGCAGTCCATATTTTGTTACTGGAAGCTGAAGCTGCAAAAAAAAAGGCCATTTTTCCCCTCTATTCTGTATTTCCAGTTAGCAACAATCTGGTCAAGCCCTTGTGGACAGGTGTATTCCAGAGGGGCCAAACAAACTTTTGTTTTTTTTAGGATTTTTGTGTGGTGTGGAAGGCACTGAAGGATAAAAATAGAAGTGTTTTGAATTTGAGGTTAATACACTTAGCAGTTTTAACAATGAAAGGATATTTAATTCAAATAAGCTCCAGCTGTAGGTCGTTTGACTTCCTTGGGCATGTTGTTTGCCCAAGGAATTGTCTGGAATATGAATTTCAGAATTGTCTTTCATCCCTTTTGCCAGTGGCTCTCCGGGACTTCGCCAGGTGCGATGTGGGATTTATTCCCTGGGTGTGTTTTGGTGGAGTTCAGCTGCACACGGCGTTTTATAGGGGAAAACTGCACTTTCTGGAGCACTGAGGATGTTTGTTTGTCACATTTAGGCAGCTGTGGTCAGGCAGCTGGTTTAAAACTGTCAGTTTCAGGCTTTGATCTGTTTGATTAAAATTAGGAAATCTTATTCCAGGTTACACAGTCTCTTGTGTCTTCCTTGAAGGAGGTTCTGATTAAAAAAAAAATGGAAGAAAGTTAATATTCACATACACTGAAGGAGGAGGAGGATGGAAGTTGTAAACTCCTGAGGGTTTTTTGGCTTTAGATAAGAGTCACCAACGTGGGGGTTGCAAATCCAAACCTAATGGCACTAAGTAGCCAAGCCTCTCTTGTGAGTTACTGCTCATTAGTGCAGTTGGGGAAAACAAAAAGTCCTATTTTAATGTTTTATTTTTGGCTGAAACGAAACTATAATTATAAATTATCGTATTCTGGCTCTTCCTTTTGAATTCTGCTGCTGCTGTGGTATTTTACAATCCCTCGATCATTTCAGTAGCTGCTTTGATGGGTGTGCCTTGATGGTCTCGAAGTTGTTAAATTCAGTTCGCTGATGGCCCAGCTGTTCTTGGCAGGGAGGAACCTCTGCTGGGCTGAGCTCACCACTGGGAACACGGAATCCCATTCCAAAAGTTGTGTTTGCTTTCTGAAATCTTAAATGCTGACACACCGATGATGCTGTGTTTTCCATTAAAACTGCTGGCTGCAAAGCCAAAATTACAGCAACCCCAGCGCAGCCACGATAGGAGATAACCTGTTTAATAGAAATAGAAATGACCAGTTGTTTATTTTGATTTGGTGTGAAATTCAATCTCGTGAATTTTAAAACACCGATTCGCCGTGATGTCACATAAATAGAATTTTGCCTCCCCCTTCATGTTTATGGATTTATTCAGCAAGTGGTTGGCCGAGAGTCTAGAAATACATTTTTTTACAAAAAAAAAAGTATGTCCTGGTAATTGCAACCTCAGCCTCTGAAACGCTGCTTTTTTTCCTGCCTTTCCAAGAATAGAAACTCGGGCTCCAAAAAGAAATGAAAGCCAACATCCATCACCACGGTTCTCAGTGCCTGGGATGGTGGAGTTCTCCTGGAGGAGCAAAGGTGCAGCAGCTGTTTTGGGAAGATGAGGAGTGCAGAGCTGCTCTGGGAAGGCTCTGACCAGGAAACGTCAGACCTGCTTGGTGTGTGTTGTCTGGATGGCTTCACAGAGCCTGAAAAAACAGGATAAAGAGGAGGAAAAAATAAGCAGCTCGGAAGGGATAATAGTGATTAAAATATTTAGTGAGGGAAGGTGTTAATTTGGGGTTCTTTGGAGCTGTTCTCCATGGATGGTGCAGGTGCACACTGTGTAGGTCAGGCTCATCCCAGGCTCTTCCCTGTTTTTTATTAACCCACATCTTCCTGCAGCTTTGCTACAAAAAATGTCCTTTCTCGTCCAAGGCCTTTGATCCCAAACCTGGCTCCTTGGGAAGCACAGGGGGTTCCCCTGGAGTTGGTGCATCAAACTGCTGTGCAGGGGAAGGAGGAGCAGGTCTGGATTTCTGCTGCCTTCCCCTGTCCCTCCACCATTTCCTGCCCTCTGCTTTGCTTTTTTCCCTGCCAGTTTTGCCATTCCCCGTCTCCTTGCTCCCCAGTGCCACTGGAGTGCTGGAGGTCACTTCCCTGCCCCGTGGCACCGGGTGAGCCCTTGGCCTCACTCTGCACAACCGAGTGTGTGGCAGGGACCTCTCCAGTGATATTCCAGTAGGGAATAAATAACAGGGTGGCAACAGATCCCCAGGAATTTTGTGCTTGATGGAGGATACCCATGAGGGGCTTTGGATGTGGGAATAGAGTGATAGGAGAAGGAGGAATGGCTTGAAACTGGAAGAGAGCAGGTTTAGACGGGATATTTGGAGGAAATTGTTCCTTGTGAGCACGGGGTGCCCAGAGAAGCTGCCCCTGGATCCCTGGAGGTGTCCAAGGCCAGGTTGGAGCAGGTGTCCCTGCCATGGCAGGGGTGGGATGGGATGATATTTAAGGCCCTTCCAACCCAGACCAGTTTGGGGTTGCCTGTCCCTGGCAGGGATCTGGATGGATGAAGCACACAGCTGATCATGGAGTGCCTGACAAACCCCAGCAGTTGTGCAGCCACCCACTCCTCCTCCGTGTCCCAGGAGGAGCTGGACTGGAGTTTTGCTGCTGCTGGGAGAGGACATTGCATTTTAATCCTGAAAATAGACACACAGCCTGTTCGGGATCCTTTTTGGGATCCTTGCTCAGAAATGAAGTTAGAGCCAGTGTCAGCATCGGGCCCTAAAGTCTAAAAATATATTTAAAACACGGAAACCTTGCTCTAGCAAGGCTGTGGTTTGCACGGGCTGGAATGCAAAGCTGGCCCACAGCCACACCCACACTGGGGAGGATTCTCATCTTCTGCATTTGCTTTGATAATGTAGAAAGGAAAAAGGTTTTTTAAATTACTTTTTAGAAAACTTTTTTTTTTTACTTTTGGTGGATAGAAGATAACTTCCTTTGTCACGGAGCTGGCAGGAGTCTATCCCTGCCTTAGTTATTTGAAATCTCAGGAGATGCTGAGTCCCTGTGGGAAAAGATGGAGAAAGAGGGATAAAGTGGCTGCTCACCAGTTCATCCTGATCCATGGTGTAACAGCATGATCCATTATTATTAAGAGCTATTATTTCTATATTTATTTATTAATTTTCTGTTTCCAACCTGCCAGAGCAGCGATTCCAGTGTCCTCAGAGCATCATGTTTGGTGCAGGAACACTGTCAGGGCTTGAATCCTCTTTTCCATGTTTTCCCAAGCAGTGTGAGGTGCCTGAGCGTCACCAAATAAAGAAATGAAAGCCTTAAAACCTACAAAATCCACGTTCAGCCGAGGTACCAGACCCTGAGTGTTACTCAGAGGAGCCGTGCAGCGTTCCCAGTTTTTCCAAATCCCACTTTTCCAGCCATAGCCTTAAAAAATCTCATTGTGCAGTTGAGTCAGTGACTGGGCCCTCACTTTATAATCACTTTATAAAACGCGGGCACATTAGCAGGACGTGTTTAATGGACACACGGCCCAGATGAAAGGGCTCTTTGTGGCGGGAGCCTTTTGTGCCTTCCTGGATCCCTCAGCCATTCCTGCCGAGCTTCCCGAGTCTGCCCAACCCGGGGGGGGGGCCGGGGAAAAGCCCTTGTGGCTTTCAGCTCGAGTGGAGAATAATGGGAGAGGGGGAGGGCTCTGAGCTCTGCAATTCCTCCTGGCCCAGCTGGGGCTTTGCATTCCCAATGAGCTCGGCCTTCCCGGGATCACAGCTGGGATTATGGCAGCAGTGTCCACACCTGGGGGCACCGGGGCAGCTTCTCTCAGTCCCTTTGTGTCGCCCTGATTTTTCAGCCTTCTGGTAGTTTATGTTTATTTCTACTGAAGCTTTCTGAGGAATTGTAAGAAAAACCAAGAGTGATGTTTGGTAAATAACGCATTCCTTTCCGGGGAGAAGGACAAATGGATGGACTTCTGAGTTGGCCACTGGGGTCAGAGAGGTGTTGCTCTCGTTCCCCAATCCCTGAGCAAGTTCCGAACCCTATTTAAACCCCAAACCATAATAAACTTTCTCTTTCTTTTCTCATCTCACATCCTGATGGGTGACTGTGGTTCTTTTCGTGTCCTCTGGTGACACCTTTTACTTCTCAGGTTTGTCCGTAACGGCCACTTCCCACAACAGCTTTTGATTTATTTATTATTTTTTTATTTATTTTTTATTTGTGTAAGCTTAGATTTAATGTTGTCTTTCGGCTTCTGTTTAATCTCTCAGCTACATTTTGTTTCCTGTCTGTGGCTCTTAAAAAAATGCTTTTTCTAACTTTGCCTTTCATCCTCAAAAAATAAGGCTGCAAAGGTCATGGATACGTTCAGCTCGACCTGGCAATAATCTTCACGAGAACAAGAATTTATTGGACATATTTTTAACTCTCCATTAACAAAAAGAGTGAAACTTCAAGGAAAAAAAAATTAAAAATCTTGGATTGTCTGATAACATTGTCTCCTTCTGTGTTGTTGCGAATTCACGTGGTGCTTTGTGGGTTTGCAAGCAGAGAGAGTTTCAGCTCCGGCAAAAACTTTGGGAAATCTATTCCAGTTTGGAAATTGCTGAGTAAAGATGAAGTGAGAGAAGAATATTAATAAAAAAACCCCGAGATAGTGGAGGTGGGGGAACATACCCAAGCAAATGCACATGTTTCATTAAATTAGAAATTGGATTGATGTGACTGGAGTAGGGTTTCCAGTTTGGTCGGATCCCAGAATCTTTAAGGTTGGAAAAGCCCTCCAAGACCATGGAGTCCAAGCTGTGCCTGATGCCCACCTTGTCCCCAGCCCAGAGCTCTGAGTGCCACCTCCAGGAATTCCGTGGACTCTTCCAGGGATGGGCACTCCAAACCTCCCCGGGCAGCCCCTGCCGAGGCCTGACCACCTTTTCCATGGAGAAATTCCTGCTGGTGTCCAACCTGAGCCATCCCTGGTGGGAAGGGTCGGTGAGCAAACGCTGCTCATGCATTCCCAAGAAAACATCCCGGTGAGGAAGATCCAGGGGCAGCTCCAGCCAGATGTGTGGGGATACCAGCAATGCCTGTGGTGAGCCTCACCTCCCTCCTTACCCTGGGCTCCAGCTGCCTGTCTCCATCTCATCCACGAGTTTGCCCTCGGTTTTCCACGCTGGAGACTCCATCCCATCAAGAAAGATCCAAGGTTGTTGTGTCTGGCTTGAGTTGAGCGTCTGCAGGTTCTCCAAGGGCAGAGCTGCTGGTGGTGTGGTGGTGGCTGAGGGTGGAACCAGGGGCTGGGCTGCACCCAAAGGGCCTGGGAGGGAATTCCAGTTGGAAAACGTTGCCAGAGGAACACCACGGGGAGCAGGAACGGGGTGAAAGGCAGAGGGCTGGGCTCTGTTCTTCGGGGACTTGAAAGCATTTCTGGTCTGGGGATCAACCACCATGTTCTGCACTGATGTTGTCGAGCTGAGGGAGGATTTCACCTGGATGACTGGGAGAAGCTTTTGGAGATGAATCACTCAAGGCTCTTTTTTGCCAAATGAACTTGTGGCGTTTTCTGTATCAACCAAATGAGGACCTTCCCAGGTGTGTGTGCTCAGAAATGGACGTGTGCCAGGTGTTCCTCAATCTCCTCTCACCCAAGAAAAGCTCTCACAGAAGTCAGATCCGTGATTTAATTCTTCTCTAAGAGGAATTTATTTGTGTTTCCTGGTTATCCCCCCACTTAACTCCATGTTTAAAAAAATCTGTTCCCTGGGGATGTGTGCAAATTTACGGCATTTTTTTTCCTCTCACTCTTTTTTTTTTCATCAAACTAGAAGAAAATCTGGCAAAGGACTGAAGTTTTCTTATTTTTTCTTATTTTAATTACCTCTATTTATGACTCATTTTTAAGGCCAAAAAGCTCCCTGGTTCATGAACTCACCCATTTTTTTTGTTGTTTGTTTTAGTTTTCAGTGCTGGCCTTACCTCATTAGCTACAATCTCCTATATCATTATCTTTAATTTTCTTTCCCATTTGCTCAGTGAAATATTTAGAGAAACAGACACTCCATGGTGGTACCGTGAGCTGGGCTTTTAATTTTCAATTCTTCATTAATTTCACTGCGTATTTGCTTCAAGATTTGTGTTCTGCACGTGTGATCTTCTGTTTTTTAAGAGAGGGTTGAACGTTGAATTGAAATCAATTTCTGCCTTGTCAGATGAAGATTTCTCACGAAAAAATAATATAATTTTCCCTTTTCACACTGCTTTGCAAGCTGGGATAACAAACACTCTTTTTTTCTTTTCTTTTCTTTTTTTTTTTTTTTAATGAGCAAAAAAACCCTTCTATTATTGTTATTGCTATTTTATTTTTGGTGACTGAAAAACTGCAACAGGAAATGACCCCAGCCACAGTTTCCATGACACCCTCTCGCTTGAATCCAGTTTTTCGAGCAGATGAAAGGCCCGAGCAGCCTTTTGATAGTGAGCAGCTAATTGGGTGCCTGATAGAGGCAGGTTTTTTCTCTGGGAAAAAAAAAAATAAAGGAGCCAAGAAGTGGAACAGCTGTGTTTTGGTACATGTGTGTAATCCCAGATAAAACCCTCCAAGGACAAGGAAATACAGTAATACCTCACTGAAAGGAAAATTTGGAATCTTTGGAAACCTCAGTGTGGCTTTTTTTTTGGGGGGGGGAGCTGATATTTAAAATAAAAATCTGCTGCAGCGAATGTGGTGATAAATTATGGAGCTGTAAAACCTGAGCAGAACTTCTGTGAGATGTTTGGGGCTGGGTTTTGTTCCTGTCTGGGCGGGAAAATGGCAGTTTGGTCTTTCTCTTGTGTTTTTCCTTTGCTCAGAACATTTCTACCCCCAAAAAACGAGTGGTTGGAGGCTGCTCTCAGCTCTTCTGCTCTCGGATGAGCGGCAGGTCGTGGGCTTCTCACATCTGCCCGTGGCTGTGGCTCCTCCTCCACCACCGAGTGCTAAAAAGAACAGGGTAGAAATTTATCTTTTTGGTGGAGAAATTGAAATGTGAGCAGCCTCTTCTGGCGGCTGTAAACATCCGTGTGGTGAACAACAATCGTCCAAGGCGTGGCAAAGAAGATAAATATTTAAAATAGGGGGAAATAAAATCACAGATCAGTCTGAGTTGGAAGAGTCCAACTTAAATTAAATGAGTGGCTCATGCAGGGATCAAACCTTGGTGTAGCAGGAGGACTTTTTTTTTTGATCAGTGGTTTGAATCTCAGGGCTGGTTTTGGTTTGAGGGATAAATCCTGATGGAATCCTGCGAGGTTGAGTTGTGGCAGCTGAGGGTGCAGTTTCTGAGTCAAAAGATGATGTTTGCTCCTGCTGCAGCACCTGGGGGTGTCACAGAGCTCTGCCTGATGTGTTTCTTGTTGCTTTGTGTGGGTTTTCCTGGGAAGTTTTGAATACCTGGACAGGAAAGTTGCAGGAACAGTCTGAGATGGGGGACCTCGTGTGCTCTCCATGTCCCTGTTGGTCCTGGAAGTGTTTCCAGCTCCTCAGTGCTATTTCCAAGCATTGTTTTCTCCTCCCGAAGTTTCCACGCAGAATATTTCATCTTCTTATTTGAAACTAAGTGAAATAATCTGGGTTTTATCTCCTGAATGATGGCTTGGAGCAACCTGATCTGGTGGGAAGCTGTCCCTGCCCTTGGCACGGGGTGGAACTGGACGAGCCTCAAGGTCTCTTCCACCCCAAACCAGTCTGGGATTCCATGAATATCAAAGCAGACTCTTTTTTTTTTTTAAATACAGGAGTGTAAAATTAACATAAAATGAATCTTCAGAATAAATGGAACAACAGCTGATTAATGGGTGGGTCTGTGTCAAATGCAGCTTTGTTTTTGGATTTTTTTTAAACCAATATCCGTGTTTTCATTAGGGCTCTGTCAGCATTTGGATCTTGCAAGTTGGGTGTCGTTTTGTGTGGGCTTGTGTCGGTTTTGTCTTTCAGGGCTGTTTTAGGGCTTGATCAGGACGTGCCAAGCTCTAAAACCAAAACTGATCTTGCAACTTGTAAACTTAAAATGGCATCGACGCTGCAGAAACCACTTGTCTCGTTGTGTCCCCTCTCCCCACAAGGAGGAACAAATCAAAATTAATTCAGAAACCTTTTTTCCCCGGTTTCTTCTACACCTGATGTATTTTTGTAGCTTCATTGTGGGAATCTCCTGCTCTTCTTTTATTATTTAATTGAGAGGATCCAATCACTTCTACAGAAATAGTAGCTTGTGGTTAATAATGGTGGAAATTGGATGCAAATACACAAAAAAATATCCAATTAACGTAAGCAGTTAGCGATTGCTGTGTTTATCAATCAGAATGCACTCATAAACTGTCCTGGAGTCCAGTTATTGTCCTTTATTGATCCCTGACTTGGTGTTTGGGGAGGATTTGGTTGGCATTCCACATTTTTAGGGCTCACCTGCTCATAACTGTGAACATGTGGAGCAGAGTAAACCCAAACCCACCTGGGACCTTCTCTGTGTGGATAATTTATATTTCCATGAGATAATGCTCACACTGGAAGTGTTCTGTGGATGAGAGTGGGAGCTCGTGGAGGAGGGAGCCAAGTCTGGCACAGGGGGATGAGGGACTGCAGAGCCAGGAAAAATGGAAAAGACAGTGGGAATTGGTGGTGGTGGGTCCGTGGGGTTTGGTGATATTGTTACAATGGCCACGCTGTCATTTTTAGTTTAAATTTTGCCAAAATTCTTACCACTTAACACACAGCAAGGTACAGGCAGCTGCTTCCTGCTGCCACTTACTCTTCATTCATTTGTGAGAAACAGGAGCACATCCCCTAATTTATTAACCTGATCTAATATGTTAGGAGACACTGGAGAAAGGATTTGCCTTGCGTGGCTCTGAGAATTTTCATAACTTATTTTTTCTTCATAAGAAATCCAATATTCTCTCAGTTCATTCTGACCCTGTAATTCACACCCTTGCTTCGTTTTCATCCTCTGTGTTTGAGGATGGGCATCACTTTTTGGAGAGTTTTGAACCTTTACGTTTCCTGATGCTTTTGGTTTTGTAGCCTTGTGTTTGTGGCCTTCTTAGGAGTGAAAAAACAGAATAAAAATCCAGCTGGGGGAGGTGAGACAGGAGTTTTGAGCTGCTCAGCGTCTGTCAGTTCCCAGTGCAAAAACTGCATTGTGCAAACACACGTGGAATGTGGAAATTAAAATAGAGATTCCGTGCTGAAACAGAGACCCAAGTTAATTCCTGGGTATCAGCGATTTATTAACGTGGAAATTTATTCATTAATTTGCGAAGATAAATCATCACCATCAGCGTAATGAAAACATTTCAGCCCATTAAATCTCTTTTAATTTTTTTCCCCCTCCACTTCCTGACAATCAAATCCTGCTAGCAGCGCAGGAGTAACCGTGAGACAACAGGAATATTCATTCCCTGAGCAGCATTAATCTCCATGCTCCATTCAAAGCAGCGTTAATGCCTTTATTTCTCCTTGGAGCCTCAACTGGCTAATCCCGATCCCAAAGTGGATTACGGTGTCGTTCCTGCGTGTTCGGACAGATGTGCAGCACACAGATAATTGCACAGAAAGGCAAAAAGAAAAGGGAGTTTCTTTCAGTTGCTGAGCTGGAGGTGGTCTCTATCCAGCCTTAAATCCTTAATTCAATTTCAGGTTTGCCACTCAGGCCTCGTGCTCTCAGCGATTTCTGATTGGGAAACTCCTTGGGCTGATCCATATTTGATGTGCATTGGAGCATCCTGGAGAATTCAATATATGAATGGATGGTAGGAGATGTTGAAATATTACCAAACATCTAATTTCAAGTGCGAATAATCTGCCTGAGGAGTCTTGATTGTCTTTAATGAGGATGACACTGCCCATGATCAGCACAAGTGCTGCTCAAATCAGGGAGTTCAGAGGAGGAAATCACAGCAGAGATTTGTTTGGGGTAAACGAGCAGCCTTTTCTCCAGAGATTGCAAAATATTTTATTTAGACAAAGTTGAATGTGACTGGAGATTAAAAAAGAGGTCAGCTCACTCCCTCCTATTTTGCAAGAGAAATTGGTTTGTGTTCATTTACCAGGAGCAGTGGATTTGCCTCGTAGTTTGTAAATGTTTTGTGAGAAAGCAGCCTGCGATAATATTTACAGAGGGAGTGAAAAATAATAATTGTCCCTGTCACTGCTTGGATTTTAACAGTGTGTGTGTGTGTGCACTTGAGGCCTTTTTGATCTTTCTAATAGGTACAACCCAGCTGGCAATGACATCACATCAGGAGAGGAATTAATGCTGCCACTGTCAGCTTCCTGCAATGGGTTTTTTCCTGAAGAGCTGCTTCCCCCCAGTTTAAATCCCTTTTTTACAGGAGAAATCTGCTCCCACGTTCTGTTGCCTGCCCTGTCCTCGTGATGTTGTGCTTTATTGGCCAGAAATTACAAGACTGTGTGGATGGGCAGGGTCCCAGGACTGTGCTTACAGGTCTGTGGCAAGATCTGCTGTGATTTAGGTTGCAAAACACGAATCTGATTTTAATTTGAGATGTTGATTCCATCCTCCACCGCTGGGATTGGGCAGTTCTCAGCCCAGTCTGTTCCTGGATTTGGGAGTTTGCATCGGGGAGGTAAAAACAACTCAGAGCTGAGGAAAAAACAGTCTTCCAAAAGAACACAGGCTGTTTCTAAACATCCTGAAAACGTGGTTTCTTTTTCCTCTTTTCTCTTTGCTCTGCAGCTTTTCTGCATTGTGATTTTTGTGATGACTCTCCCACGTTTTCCTCAATCTTTGATCAGTAACAATAACCTTACAAAAAGCCCCAAATGGGCAAGTTTCTCCAAGCAGAGCTGAAGCTGCGGGTAGTGCATTTCTCCTTGGAAAACTTGAGGATTACCAGTGGGAAATCTGGGATAACCCAGCAGAACTCTCCTCCTGCAGCGACTCGGAGGATTTGGGGCTTGTATTTGTGGGAACCTGGAGCCAAGAGCATCCCTGGCATTGGAATAACTGCAAAAAGCTCCTCCCCTGGCTAAGGGGGAGATGCCTGAGTGGAAACTGAAAAAAACCCTGCACAATAACCTGAGGGGTTGTGTTTGCACAGGTGAAATGCCTTCAGGGAGATTTTTCTGGGGGGGGGCAGTTCTTACAAATTTCAGCTGCTAATTCGAGGTGAATTTCAGACTCAGAAATCATTCAGGGTTTATTGATCACAGCTCCTCAGAAGAGCACACTCTGATTTTTAAATTGGAGTCGAGTGTGACTTCTTGCTGCTTAGTGTTTGAAAGGTAAATATATTTATATAATAATTTCAGCACAGCTCATTTTTAGCAGGCTAGGATCGTCGTCTTTATTTAGGATAAACCGTATTTCCCATCCCTGGTGTGGTGGGACCATCCCAAACCCTGGAACCCAAAGCCAGGACCTCGGAGCCCCCACCTTTGGCTTGTTTGGAAAGCAGTGAGGGGGCAGGAATAAAATAAAATAAAATAAAATAAAATGAAATAAAATGAAATAAAATAAAATAAAATAAAATAAAATGCCTGCTCAGCACACCACCTGATGGTTTTTTGCTCCCCAGGGCTGGATGCAGGAATTCCTGTGGGAAGGCTTGGCAGGAGCTCTGCAGAAAGCACCGGGGCGGGTTCTGCTCCTCTCCAGCGCCTTCCCTCATTAAATCTGGAGCTTTCTCTCCCTTCTCTGGCTTGGAATCCACTCTGAGCCTGATTAACACTGGAGGTTTTGTTTGAGTGTTGGTTGTTGGCTGTTTTTCGGCGTTTTTTTTTTCCTCCCCCCTCTTTCATGTAAATGATGTCTTGCTATTTTGCTTGCTTTTTTTCCCCTTTTTTTTAATTAGAAGAATAAATGCTTGCATTCATGCACAAATTGCTTTGAAGTGCTGTAAGAATTCAATTCATGAGCTTCCTCCAGTTTCAATCTTTAATTTTTTTTTGCAAGCTGATAACATCTGATGGCCGTGCTCTTTGCAGGAGATGACATTTGTTTTGTGCCCTGCCTCCTCCTGCGTCCCGAGATAACGAGTTCACCACCGGGGAGAAGTTCAGCAGCAGCTCCCAGCCAGCATTCCCAAAGTTTTGGTGCTTGTGCTGGGCCACAGCTCGCTGAAAAAAGAGGGGAAAACTATCCAAGGGACTGTGGGGACCTCTGGATGCTGTGGGAAAACTCAGCTCCTTGGAAAAGCGCTTGAGCACTTTCTTCCAGGGATTACCGCCTTTGCTTTATTTACCCAGGAATTATTTGCCACTTTGCACCTGGCTGTTGGTTTTTTTTGAGCTGCAGGGCACAGTTTGCTGCTGCTGTCAGGGCGTTCAGGGTGTTGGTGGTGATGCTTTAGGATTGTAGCTTTTCTGTTTTTCGTGTGTTTGTAATCCTGTAATTCTTTAGTGTAGAACTATAAACTCTGTGTACAGTGTGAGCTGCTGCTTCCCCATTTTGGTCAGACACAACAATTCCTCTCCAGGCCTGGGAATCAAGCACACCTCACTGCCTCAGGCCCTGAGAAATTGTGAGTTGGGGGGGAGCAAACTTGGGGTAAATTACTTCATTACCTGAATGTAATTGAGAGATAAACCCCAATATAGATCAAACTTACGAAAGTGTGAAAACTCGTGACCCGTTGTCCATTTTTGGGTGGGTTTTCCCTGCCCTAAATGCACCTGAAGGCCCTTCAACAACCACTTTTTCTTCTCTTAATTTTGTCTGGTCTCTGTTTTTAGGTAACCCCAAAAAGGCATCAGTGGTTTTCCAGGTGGAATTCTGGCTCCTGGAATACCAGGCTGTCAGATCCATCCCTGTGCTCAGTGTCTGAGTTCATTCCACCCCCTGTTTTGGGAGCAGGGGGGGGAAAATCCCCGTTTCCAGTGCTGCTGGATGAGTAATTCTCTTTTCATTAGCACTGGAGTGTGGCAAAATGGTGTTTCCTGAAGGCCACAGAAACTCCTGGGGGATTTCCAACCCCGAGGTCAGCCTGAACGGCCTCTCCTCTGCTCCCTCAAAGGTTTGGTGACTGATCCCCCCTTTAAATGAGGGGTCACAGCCCTGGGAGCTGAGGTGGGACACGACCTGCTGAGGTCCTGCTTGGCCAGGACACCTCTCCTGGTGTGTCTGGAGTCACTCTGGAATGGAGCAGTTATCTGAAAATAACTTCACACCCAGGGAGGGATTAATAGAATGCAGAGTGTTTGTGTCCTTATTTCTTAAAGTTCTTTTCAATTCCAAGTGAGAGGTTCAACCTCAAGCATTTAAAATGTCACAGATTTGCACCCTCTCCTTTCTGCTCAGGAAAGGAAGGATGGGGATTGTATCAAATGCAAATAATATGTAAATCATCATATAAAAATGATGCATTTAAACATCTGTACTTATTAATGCAACTAATCCTATCAATAAGAGCAACATTGTAGTTTTTATTGCAGACACTGACTCACAGGAAGGTGATTACACCCTGCCAGTCTTTTCCAGCTTGCTGCTCATCCGTTATTTATCTCTTGACAAAAGTTGGGGGTGATTTGGTTCAAGCACCTTCACAGGGACTCATTTTGTGTTCAGACTTTCAACCTGGGTGTTTCTTCAAGTGCAGGCACTGGGAGACAGCTCCTGTTCCAGAGGGGTTGTAGGGAAGGCTTTGGGGATATTTATCCCGTGGATGCTGCTGCTTCCTGCTGAGAGATCCTGAAAAATTACACCCTTGGACATTTAAAGCAAACATTTCTGTAATTAGGCTGCCATCAGCCCATTCATTTCACGCACAGAAGTTCAGAGCTGTGATTTATGATCTTTAAATCCCTGGATTTAAGGTTGTCTGCTTGGGTATTGTTTTATTTTTTGGTTTTTTTTTTTCTGATTCAAGTGAAGTTGCTGTGCTGCAGCATTTCTCCAAGCAAAACCCATCAGCCTCTGCCTTAATTATGTCAAACTGATCCTTTCTTGATGTCCCTTTGTGCTTTGGGATTTTTTTTCCCTGGCTTTACTGTAAAATGACACAGTCCTGGCTGGAATGTTGCATCAATTGATCCATGTTTTTTTTTCTTGCTGTATATTGAATTCCTGAGCAAATTGGACCAGCACAGTAATTACACTCAAGTGCTATCAAACCCTTCTGGCTCTAGGATTGCAACTGTTTGCAAGTCTTGGGCTGCTGCTTAAATTTTTTTCCCAATTTTTAGTCATTTTGACACGAGTTCGAAAGCAAACCAGAAAACTGAAAGCCAAGAGTTCTCCCGATGGAATGAAGGCTCTGGTCAATTTTGCTCCTTTAAAATGCTCAATTTTAAGTTCTCTTAAGAGGAAAAGGACCAACAAAAGCAAGGTGAAAACAGTTCACTAATCAAAACGTTCTGAACCTGAAAAAAAACCGTAGAAACATTGTGAGTTTTACATCCTAGAGGCTGGAATGAGGAATAAGTGGAGGGAGAAGAAATCCAATGCCACGGAGGACCCCATCTGCTTTGTATTTGAAGGCTTGGGTAGCATGACTTTCTTTTTTTTTCCTGCCATACACATTGTCAGGAGAACAACCTTAGTCAGGTTACACTGGCTAAATGAATAATCCCTTGAACATGTGGAACTCATTTTCTTGGGGTATTTTCCCCTCTCACTCTTTTTCCCTTCCTCTTGCCTTGAAAAAGAAGACCAAAAAAACCTGCTGGTTCCTCATTGCAATTTTATTTTTTTTGGCACTTCCTCGGTTTTCCAGAGTTTTCTCTCCTTGCAAATGCCTGGAGTTTTGCAAGGAAACAGATTTATAAGAATTGTGCTCTGCTTTGCTCCCTTTCAGTGTCGTGCCTACTCCCCATCTCCCCTCTGAGGCCTGAAATGATCCCGTGGGATTTTACCTCCCACAGCTGGTAAATAAAAGTTGACTGAGATGATTTTTGGCCATCGAAATGAGGATCAAACTTGAACCCCAGTTCTCCTGTGTTGCCTGGAGTATATTCCAGGAGAAATGTGATTGGGAGTTGGGGGGAGCTTGAGTCCTAAATAGGGACTTGGTGAGCAATCTTTATGAAAAGGAAAAAATGGGAAGGGAGATGATGTTTTCCCACTTAAAACATTAAATTTTGGGGAATTTGTGCACCCAAAAGGCGTGTTACGAGCCTGTGATATTCATTGGTTCTAACTTACATAATTCTCTTTATTAATTAGTATTCTATCCTCTGCTGGTTATTGATTTCTCAGTTCTCATGCTAATTAATCCACATTTTTCAGTCTTTTTAGTATTTTTTTTCCCAGACAGGGAGTTTCCAGCACGTGCTGATTGCCTTTGTTAGGCTCTTCTGCTTTCTGCAGCATTTTCCTTGGAGGGATGTAAAATCTGCATTTTAGGTGTCCAGTTTTCAGCCTCACTGAAGCTCATCAGGGTCAGTTCAGCAAAACTTCAAATTTCAGCCATTTCCCAGTCAAACTCCAATAATACCAGTCTGAGCAGAAAGGCAGCTGCGTGCTGGCTAAAGTGGAAATTTATTATATGTATTTAATTATACTGTTTATTATTAATTAAAACAATTGATTAGAAAAGTGAATTAGTGGCATTAATTATTAAATTACGATATGAATTAGGAAAGTTCTAATTTCACTGAGCTCAGCGTCACTTTTCTCCCTGATTCAGGTGTCTGTGGCTGCTCCCCAAATAATGTGATGAGAAAGAGCATTAATTCCTTAAATCCCTTCTGAAAACATGTTGTTTTTTTTCTCAAACCCACAGGAGAAGAAAGGCATTTGTAGGGTGGTGTTGGGATATTCCCTGCAGATCTGTAGCTGCTGCCCTCAGTGCTCCCATCCCACTGGATTTGCCTTTTCTCGTGTTTTCCTCCAGTTCACTCCAGCTCCTTCCACGTCTTACTGGAAATTCTTGGAGGAAAAAACACACAGAGCGTGTCCCTGATCTCCTGGGAAGCCTCTATTTAATGTTCCTTGGGTTTAGAAAATGGTAACAAAACAGAACACGAGATGGCTTCAGACACTGCGAAAATAAACTGCAGGCAGAAGCCACAGGTTTCCCTGAAAACAGCCTCACGGGGCGAGTCCCACCAGAAAAAGGATTTGTTGGAGATTTGTTTGCTCACCACTTTTTAAAACATTACCCTTTCAAGCAGGAACCAGACCCTGGTGAGGGGCTGCTTGAAGTTTAAGAAGTATCACGGCCCTGCTGGGCTAATTCTGCCTGTGTTTTACACACCTACATTTTATTGTTCTGTGTAACTTTTTAAATATTATTGATTTTTGCCATTGAGTCCTTCCCCAAATATGGCAGGTAACAGCAGTCCGTGCCCTAAACCTGCTGAAAGATGGTTTTTTTTTTCCTTTTTGAAATGGCTTGTGTGGATGGTGAAGCAGCTTCAATGTATTTACAGCTCAGTGGCTGTTTTACTAATCCTGTGTTTGTTTTCCCTCATTCTCTTTGTCTCAAAAAAATGTTATTTTTGTTGTCAGGGAGATGGATTCGTGCCTTGTCTGGCAAATAAAGTGGTGTGCAAATGGCTGAGTGCTCTGCAGAGCAGTTGGTGCTTGTGCTTGGTTGGGGACCTTGGAGGTTTGGGGGTGGTGGCTTTTTCTGTTTGTTTTGATGCTGTGCTGACAGTCAGGCTGGGGCTTTTGGAAGTGGTTTTCTCGCTGCTCTGCATTTTAATCTTGAGGAACTGAGGGAACGAGCCAGTTAATATTTTACTTTTTGTGCTGTGCTCGGTTTAGAGTACTCTCCCAGGTTTAAAACTGAGTTTCAGCTAAATAAAAGCCTCTTAAGTGGGTTTTTTGGGACAGCACAAAGCTAAACTCGAGCTTATCTCTGGCTTGGTGGGAAACCTGACTCCATCCTTCCCTGGGATGTGGTTTGAGTGCTGGGCCCATCCATCACTGTCAGACCCCACCTGTGCCAGGCTTTAGGTGCTGGTGGCCCAAATCTTCCCTGTCCCAGCCCCCTGCTCCTGAATCCCCTCACTGCTTCCTGATTTCTCTCAATTTCTTGTCCTGTTGTCCAAAGCTAAGAGCCAGGCAGTTGGAGTTATTAAAGGAGGTACCACAGGAGAATTTCCTAGGAAGCTGCAAGGAAATTTCCTGGGATTTCCTAGGAAGCTTTGACCCAGCCAGGTACTTCAAGGGCTTAGGAAAGCAGGAGTCTGATACTTGGGAAGTGTGTGTTTGGAAAACAAACCTCATCCTGCTCAGCGCTCCATCCAGGGCATCCCCTGCCACTCCCAGGGCCACATCTCCCGGCTTTCCTGGGGAGATGGATCAGCAGGTGGTGATCCCTGCAGACAGCAGGATTTTCTCTGTGTGTGTGTAGCCAGACAGGAGGGCTGGGCAGGGCCAGGAGCAGGAATGATGTGCCCAGGGTTTGGTTCAGGGCTTTGTGCTCAGCCCCTGGCAGCAGCACTGAGCCTAAAGCTGAGCAGAGCTGCAGGTACAGCCAGGCAAGTGCTCTCCAGTGTCTGAATAATTCCAAAAGAATCGTTAGAAAGATCATAACAAGCTTTGAAATGGTAGAATGAGATAACCATCAGGGTTGGAAGAGACCTTTTACATCATCAGGTCCAGCAGCTGTTGACCCAGCCCTACTGGAACCATTAAACCACAGCTCCCAGATCCAGAACACCTCCAGAGATGGAAAAACATTTTTTTCAATGTTTTTGGGCTCAGGCATTGGACTAGGTTGCTCCACCACCTCCTTGAGGAACCTCTTCCAATGCCTGACCCCAAAAACACTGAAAAAAATTTTCTAGTATCTAACCTTAATCTCCTGTCTCAGCTTAAGGCTGTTTCCAGTTGTCTTCTGGCTGTTGTGGAAAGTGTCAGGATAAATCAAACTCTCCAACCCTGTTTTTTTAGGATTGGAAAGTGGACATTGCTTCAGTCACAGCACTGGGATAGTTCCACCTGGATGTAAAAATAAAGGGGTTTTTCCCAGTTAATTACTGCATGCAAATGAAGGAAAATAAAATAAGGTGGCATTTGAGGGCTTGAGGACGTGTGTGCTGGGATGTTGGGAGTGATGGTGGGGATGGAGGTACTCCGTGGAGAGACTCCAAGTCTGGTGGAGGGGCAGCTCAGGGGAAAAGGCTGAACCAGGGGAAGGGAGGGATCCTGAACCAGAGAAAAGGCAGGATGCTGGGCTGGGGCAGGGCTGGGTGCTGAACCAGGGGGAGGGATGGATGCTGAACCGTAGGAAAGGCTGGATGCTAATCCAGGGAAAAACCTGGATGCTGATCCAGAGGAGAGGAAAGTCTGGATGCTGATGGATACTGATCCAGAGGAAGGGCTGGATGCTGATTGTGAGGAAAGCCTGGATGCTGATCCAGAGGAGAGGCTGGATGCTGATCCAGAGGAGAGGAAAGGCTGGATGCTGATGGATGCTGATCCAGAGGAAAGGAAAGGCTGGATCTGATGGATGCTGATCCAGAGGAAAGGAAAGGCTGGATCTGATGGATGCTGATCCATAGGAAAGGCTGGATCTGATGGATGCTGATCCATAGGAAAGGCTGGATGCTGATGGATGCTGACCCAGCACAGCCTTCCCGCGCTGGGAGAGCGAGTGGTGACGGGTTATGGCAAAGAACGCCGGGCAGCATCTCATGAAACACGGGTGGGATTGTTGTGTGAGGGAGCTGAGCCTGCTGCCATCTGCTCCACAGAGCCAATTAAACAGGAGGGGTGGGAAGAATAGAGTCCAGATGCTAATGGGCTGTGTAAACCGCAGGGCAAGTTCTCCTAAATATTTAGAGTCTCTTCCTGAGGTTGTGTGTGGGGCTGACTCCTGAGGTTCCCTCAACTGCATTTGAGGTTTCCACTTAGCTCTGATTTTCTGTTTAAAGTCAGGGCACTTTTAAGTCAGTGAAATTAGCTTAAAGATTTTGTTTCTTTTTTCCCCAGGGTGGAATTGTGCCCAGGAATTCTTGAGTAGGGGGCAGATATCCCGAGTAGGGACTGGACCCAGGCAGGAGCTGAGCAGTTCATGTGTAGCCTCGGGGTTGGATTCTCAATCCTCACTCGATTTTTGCTGTTGGTTTACTCATTATCCGTGCTCGGTTTGACTGAGAAATTCCTGCTCCCCCTCTCTGTGCCATTCAAAGTGCTTTTAGTTGAAACAACAGAACATACCAGAGCATTTTAAAGAAGTTAGTCAATTCAAAATCAAGCAGAAATAGGTTCAAAACGGAGCCAAATAAATTCCTGCTGGCACTGTGACTCTTACATAACCGTGGACGATGTCCTCTGGCGTTATTTTGCAAGTTCATAAATGGGCTACGTGTGAAAAGGGTGGAAGAAGGGTCAGCTTTGTGTTAGGGACAGAAAGCTCCATTCTCAGGGGCTGACAGTCGATTTCCTCCTCGTTCCTTTTGATGTCTGCACACTAAACGCTGCGTGGACAGAAAAAATTCAATTCATTTAAAACATTTTGCATCAAAATGACACGCTTTAATGTATTTCCTTCTGATGTTGGAATTATCTTTTCATCTCACGAGGGAGGAAGAAAAGAAAAAGCCAACATGTTTGTAGTTAAAGTACCCAAGCAGAACTTTAAACAAAAGGTCTGGATGAAGAGGAAGTCTTGATGTACAGGCAGCTTTTAAGAGTAGATACCTTTTTTTTTTTCCTCTCCCCTGCCCCCCCTTCTTGGCTCCCCGAGCCTTGGAAGCCAAGGAGATTTATTGCTGCCCTTCCAAATGCTTCTTCAGAATGAAGAGTTCACATTTTTGGAATTCCTCAAGTCCTCAGGAGGGAGAGGGATAAGGGGAGGTGATGATGGTGAGCACCCCAAAGGATTTTCCAGGCTGGTTTTGCCAGTCGTAGCGGCCTGTAACTATGCTTGGAGAGAATCAGCTGAACCTGCATCAAAAAAACCTCTTGGAGCTGTGGACGTTCATCACGTCAGGGAGATGAATTTCGGTGAAATTTAGACTTTTTAGCAATTACAGTTGTTAGTGCTGATAATACAGTCCAGTGTTCAGGAATCCCTGTCCTTTGCCAGGTCCGGTGTCACGTGTGTCACTCAGCACTGATAGAAGTGGGATCCATTCCCTCAGAGAAATCCCAGCTCTGCTGGAGAAATGCCTTAACAGCCCAAATAACCTCCATTTATTGCTATTACAGCTATTGGTGCCACTTACTGCAGTTAAGAGAGCAAAGGAATATTTTAGGGTTATTGTGTATTTTCCCTGAGAGGGAAACTATACACTGTCCCCGAGGGGAAAGCTGCCCTTGGAAGTGAGGAATCTTGGGAAGAGGAGCTTGGTGATCAGGAAGACTTTTTAGGAATGCTGTTGGTGTAAC
Organism: Sinosuthora webbiana; assembly: GCA_013397395.1. Lineage (NCBI taxonomy): Eukaryota > Metazoa > Chordata > Aves > Passeriformes > Sylviidae > Sinosuthora > Sinosuthora webbiana. The sequence goes on from VXBN01015195.1 coordinate 78,991, forward strand.
CCCAAATCTTTCCAGTCTTATTTTTCAATCTGAAGCAGAATATAACAAGGTGTTGGGTTTTTTTTATCTCTGTGTCTGTGAACAGGGATGGCAGCGTGGCTGTCACCTGTCCCCTGTGGGAGCTGAGCTTCCCAAGGGAGGGGACAGCTCTCACTTCTGTCTTCTCATACATCTTTGGGGGTTTTTTTGCTATTAATGAGGTTGTGTTCAAATTGGGTCTCACTTGTTTCCACATATTGAGTTTGTCTAAGTTTGGCTCCCAGCCTCTCATGTTTTAGTTGGAAACAAGTACTTTTAAAAGTGGTTATATTGGGTTCAATGTTTTGCAAAAGCAGGGTCAGAGTTTGCACGTGGAACTATTTTTAGCACCTAAAGTCAGTTTGGTAAATAAACAGATGTTGGGGAAAAGAAACCCCTGTTATGTCTTTGCCTTCCAAAGTCAGCCTCTCCATGGAGACGTGATTCCCCTTGGGAAGCCTCGCTGGGAGACTCCCCACATCCTTCTCCGACCCCATTTCCTCACCCATCCACCTTCTGGAGCAGCTTTCCTGTGACATTTATGACAAAAAATAAAAATTCTCTCACGTTTCCTTTCTGTTTTTTCTTGCAGAGGATATTCAACTCCTTCGTGTACACGGAGAAAATCTCGAATGGGGAAAGCGAAGTTCAACAGGTGAGTCCAAAACCCCTTTCCCAGCTCCACTGGCACAGTGCCCTCAGGGAGTCCTTTCTGTCTGGATTTGTGGCCTCTTTCTAACCTCACATCACAGCCAGTGGAGTGGGATATAAATGGGGACGGGCTGCGTGTGCTGATGGTGCTTTGGAGAATTTTGCATTGCCATGGAAAGCTTTTCCATCTGTTTAGTCTGGGGCTGTCCCTTGAAAACAAAAGGGCCCTCGTGAAGTAGCTCCCATTAATTGTCAGGCTTTCATGTTGGAAGTGTCTCTTTTTAAATTTCAAATTCAAAAGTAAAGCCATTAATTTTTATTATGATGTGGAAATACGGGACAGCTCCAGCCTGGTGCATCCCAGGCGTGGTTGAGGGGTGTTGGTAATTTTGTGGGGTTTGACAGGAACACCTTTCAACCCTTCAATTTAACATTGGGGTAGTACGTGGGCAGTTTGCATTTTAATACATGTGTGTATTTTTAAAATTAATTTTGGATCAGTTTTCAAACGGATCAAATAGGCCACGTTTTATTCTTCCAGAAATTAAAGTACTAATTATGTTTGTGGTAAAAGTTTTGGTCAAAGAAATGGAACAAAGAACCAGCTTTTCTTCCCAGTTAAATCATGGACTTGCTGAACCTTCAGGAGTAACCTGACCTTCCTAGACCCCTATCAAAGCAGTTTTAATGTTCAGGAAAAGCAGAAGCTCCTCAGAGTGGGGCTTGCCCTGGGGAAGAGGGAGTTGCTGTTCAGCCCCGCAGGCAGCCCCATTGTGCTTTCCCAGAGCAGTTCATGTGGATTCAAACTGCTCATGGAATGCAGAAATAATGACAAGTCCAAGCTGTGCTTCCTGGAAATGCTGACATTTCCATTCTTTCGTTTTTACTGAGGAAAAAGTCAAAGCAGGGCTGGTTCAGATGGCATCGTAAGGAACTTTTAGGTTGGAAAAGACCTTTGAGGCCATTGCCCAGCACTGCCAAGGCCACCTCGTGTCCCCAAGTGCCACATCCACATGGATTTTACACCCCTCCAGGGGTGGGGACTCCTGGGCAGCTCTGCCAGGCCTGGACAATGCTTTCTGTGAAGAAATTTTCCCAACAGTTAACCTGAGTCTCCCCTGGCCCAGCCTGAGGCCGTTCCCTCTCCTCCTGTCCCTGTTCCCTGGGAGCAGAGCCCGACCCCCCCGGCTGTCCCCTCCTGTCAGGGAGTTGTGCAGAGCCACCAGGTCCCCCCTGAGCCTCCTTTTCTCCAGGCTCAGCCCCTTCCCCAGCTCCCTCAGCCTCTCCTGGGGCTCCAAACCCTTCCCCAGCCTTTTGGCTTCCCACCACCAGGTGTGTCCTTGCAAGCAGAGGGACCCTGGGGATGTCATTGTCACCTGCCTTGAACAATTTAACTCCCAAGCCGTCCCAGCATCCCTCAGGATGGGTCCTGTGGCTCTGTGCTGTGTAGGGCAGCGTTTCCAGGAGTGTTCCTGGGTGGTCTGTGCACCACAGAAGGGCCATGTGGGCTGGATCACATGGATCAGATGGCTTTTGAAAGGCAGAAGTGTTTTTGGGAAACCAAGAAACTGGATTAAAACTTCTTTGAAGTCCTGACTAGGGATTCTCTCCGCTGAGGAAAAGACAGTCCTTGTTTCCCGGAGCAGATGTCCGTGTTCATCCCAAGTGGATTTAAAGAGCTGTCCAAACACTGGAGGTGGGGTGATGGATTTGGAGCTGTCAGGGGAGAAAACAGGGCTCTGGTGAAGTGTAATTACTGTGGTTAAAAGCTCTACAGTGAAGTGGATGGAGGAATAATTGAGCACTTCTGCTTCATTAATAACCAGATCTTTTAGCCTTAATGACTCCCCAGCAACAGAACCCAGAATTTTATAAGAGTAGGACATGGAATGGAATCATCCTGAGCAAAAGCAAACAAATGTAAGCAAATGAAATCCCCTGCCAGAGAAATCTCATTTCTGCTTTGGTCATTCATTAACATTCTCACTGATATCCAAAGGCAATTAATTACAGTTTTATGTCAGCTGGGATTTTTTTTTTTTTTTTTTTTTTGGCAGAGCACTGAATTATTGCGGGGGTGGTGGGTTTTTTATACCAAACCATGTAAATAATGACTCTCAGTTTATTGAAGAAGTGAAAGGTCCCAGCTGTTGGCCTTCAGGCCTATCTGTTCAATACCTTTGGCTTTCCTTGTGCCACACAAGGAGCAGTTTCACCTCTCAGCATTGAACTGGTTACACTTTTAAGGTCTGCAGTTACAGAATTACTGTTGTACCTGACAGATAAAACCTTTCCTGCTTTGAGTAGGTTATTAAAAATGGGCTGGCAGCGGCCAAAAATAACTTGGATCCCTTCCCCGTGAGTTATTTAGGTATCAGAGGACCCCCTTACGATATGAGAATGCAGTGGTGTGAGTTAGTGATGTAAATAAAAGTGGGAGAGGAGGAGTTTTATGAGGGGAAAATCGACGTTAGGTGATTGCAGTGGAGTCTGTGTGTGTCCAGTGTCCTGCCAGACATCTGCTCTCTGCGATGTGGAGAGAAGGGGAGAGAGGCTGAAATGCTCTCAGGCAGGAGCAGCTCTGAGGAGAAAAGGCTTGAAAAGCTCAGACCGTGCTGCTGCTGTTGGGTTGGATTTTTAGCTTGGACTGAGCAGAGAGATCTTCGGGGAGGAAATAGATCTGAAACGTGCTGAAAAAATTACATTCAGCTGTGGAGCACACCACGTTCCCTGGCTGTGAAAAGCGGCGTGTTCACACACATTAATGAATTGTGAGCCTCACAATAAAAGACAATTATTGTGTGTTTAATGTACTTCCAGGATGATTCAGGAATCGTGGCCCTCTCTCTAGGTTTTGCTGTGCATCCTGTTTGACATCTTCCTTGGAATAAGGCTCGGGAAGCTTTGCCAAAGGTGCTGGCCAGTAGAAAAACCTCAAATGAGGGCTGGTTTCCGTGACAAAAAGCACATTGGAAAGTGGTTTCCTGCATCCTGATTGCAATAATGGAATATATTTTCAGTGTCATCCAGAGAAGCAGGAACGGGGACTTTCCACAAGGGAGAATGGACTTAAAGTTGAAGGAGGGGAGGTTTAGGTGGGATTTTAGGGAGAAATTCTTCCTTGTGAGGCCACAGAAGCTGTGGATGCCCCTGGATCCCTGGAAGTGTCCAAGGCCAAGCTGGAGCACCCTGGGATAGTGGCATGTCCCTGCCCATGATGGAACAAGATCATCCTTAATGTCCCTCCCAACCCAAACCATTCCAGGATTCCATCAGTGGTTAGAATCCCTTAAAACAGAGGTGTGGGATGAAGCTGGAGATAATTCTGTGATCCTTCCTTGGCCCACATCCCTGCTGACCTCTGGCTCCTCAGCTCTGATACAAAACCAGTGGTTTCCTCAAGAGCCACGTAGATGGAAAATAAATAACATTAAAAGCTTCCCAAATTAGGAATCCGTGGATGCACAGTTGTGATACAGCAGCAGCATGGATGCCTGGTGCCTGTTGGAGAGAGGTGCTTTTTTCCCAGATTTTTCTGCTTTACAGGGGGAATTTAATCCTCAGAATTCTAACTCAGCTCTGCCATGTGTTAGCAATCCTTTCCAAGGAGTGTTAAATCCCTGGCTGTGAGTCCGTCCTGGCATCTCTGCCTGTCAACCCCACTGATGCATATTTTATATACAGGCTTGGAAACATGAAAAATACCTTGGCTTTTCAAGCTACAGCCAGAAAGAAAACCTCACCTTGGAGCTCTGCTTCCCCCTGCAAAGGGAAGACTTCAGAGCTGCGGAGCTTTGAGGGGGGAAGAAGCTTAAAAAAAAAAAAAAAAAGCTCGAGGGAACGATGCAAATGAGGGAAAATGTCTCTGGGAAAATTAGAGGAGCTCAGTGATGTTGTGATGAAAGGTTGTCAGTGGAGATGGTGACAATTGAAGTGCATTACCCAGGGGTGCTGCAGTAATAGAAACAGGTGTTACAGTCCAACCTGTCTGCAAACCCAAGGGCTTTGGCTGCGTGTCAGCTGCCAGAGGAAATCCAGGGAAAACAGGGCTAATGGCTGCATTGTTCACGGAGAGCACTCCCTGCTTATTGTTTTGTTGGTGGAAATTCAGGAGAAAACACAGAAATCTGAAAAAAACGCCCACGGAGGCTTCCCCTTGCTGTTGTTTTTGAGACGAGGCGCAGAGCACTTTGTGTGGGATGATAATATTTGATGTCGACCTCGAGGTGTCCAGATTTAAATCAGTCTCCATTGAAATGGGTGAATTGGAGCATTTCTGTGGGAGCAGGGAATGTCTGTCACACTTGGTACCCACCCAGGTGTGGGGCACCCCTGGCCCTTTTCTGTGCCTGATCTTCCATTTTGCCTTAAAAATGCTCCAACAATTCTATAAGCACGGTTTCATAGTTCAGTGTTCTGTCCTTTCGTTATTTGTTATCTCTCCTTCTCTGCTTCGGAGGTTTTGTAACCGGTGTGGGTCTGGCATCCATCAGCCTCCAGCAGCTCTTCCAGCTCCAGGCAGCTTAAAAAAAGCAGGGTATGTGTTGGATAAAAAACTTCAGGTTTTTATTTAGAAAGAGGAGAAGGTGATTTAAGCCTGCAGCTTTTACCGTGACAGGCTCCAGCGGCTGAGTGCATCACCCTGCGGAGGGAATAAAGTTTGGGAGGGAAGCGAAGCCCAGCTATGGAAGAAAAGTTTGTTTTGTCAGGCTTCATCTGGGTGATACTTCTCAATGTGATGAATTAGAACCATTTGTTTCTAGTACTTCATTGGTGTGTTGACTTCAGTTTATTCATCTGAAGAAATTTTCAGCAGCAAATTACTTTTGGACCGTCCTGCCCTTGGCGACTTTCTTGAGTTCGTTGGCTTTGAACTGTTGGGAGCGTTGTCCTGTTATCAGGGGGCAGTATTTTTAGAGTTCTTTAGATTAGACAAAGTCAGTTCTTGCAGCCGTGGGCAGGGAATGGTGTCTGGAGCTCTGGGAGGTTTCAGATCCCTCGTTGCTGACACGCACTTGACTCTCCCTGCCCCGGCCGAGGCGCTGGATCCCATTTCAGAGGAATAACGGAACGACTTTGAGCCATTCAGAGGTTTTTTTTTTTCCACGGGAGACGCAGTTTGGGAACAAAGCATTTGCTTTTTGTCAGCTTCTGAAGTACAGGATCTTCAGAAAAACAGATTTGTCAGATCTTTAGGCTCGGCACAGCGGGGTGAAATTCAAAGGCTGTGGGGTGCTTTTATCGTTCAACCTAGAAGGTGAGAACTCATCAACACCGACCCCTCGGCTTGTACAGCATTCATTTATCAGAGAGCAGCCCTGATTCCAAACCAGAGGCCCTTTGTTCTGGGGCCCTGTGATGGTTTTATGGCTGCTAATGATGCTCAGCAAACTTCAGCTCTCTCCCTGATTTCAGGTAGGGAGACCAAGGGAGACATCTGAGATTCAAATATCTGCTTTGCTTTGGCATTTCATTTGCCCAGACTGTGAGAGGAGAACTTTGTACCCACCAAATCTAAGCGCTTTTGATTTGGGAAACTTGGCTTGTGTTTGTTTGAGACCCTCCAGGAGAATCCATTTCTAAAGAACACATCTGAGGGGTACGGCCAGACAAAAAGCAAGTTGACTGGAAACCAGAAAAGGATCTCCCCAACAGCTTATTATCTTAACAACTGGGAGCAATCTAATAGTGCTGGATGTCTAACACGGAGGAGCCCATTAGCAGTCCTCTGGTGCCTTGGCAATAAATCATTGCACAGAACTAATTAGGTGTAATTCTGCAAGTCATTTGAGCGGGGTCCTATTAAACCTGTGCTCCTTGGAGACCTGTCACGGAGCCTCAGCATTCCCTGGGAACAATGGGGGCAGAGCAGTGCTGTTACAGCAGCAAGGGCCTCCTTCCTCCCAGAACCGAGTAAATCATGACAAAGTGGCCTGTTGGTAAGAGTTAGGAGAGGCATTTGTTAGGCCAGGGGATCTGGAAAGACCAGGGCTGTTTCCCAGCAGCGCTGTTCAATCATCCCTGTAGGGTTTGGGGTGTGCAGGGAGCACGAGAGAGGAGTGCTGTGGATTGAGGAGTTGTTTTAGCTTTGGAGAAGTTTGCAGGAATGCAAACCGGTATTTCTGATTGTTCAACACCTCTGTCTATTGCTTAGAGATGATCCTTTCATTTGGGACGTGTGTGGCTGATGATTTAATACATAATTGGTTGGTGTGAAAGGGATGCAGAATATGCAGAGCAAAAATAAAAAATTTCCTGATCCATTTCATCAATTCCTCCCTTTGATGAAAGACCAGGGAGTGAAAGTCTCAGTAAATGTTCCTTGTAAAACCTGATGTCTCCTGGTAACTGTGTTTGCTGTCACGTTTGCTCCAGGAGCAGCCAGAGAGATTTTTCCTTTCCCATTTTCCCCGGCAGTCGTTAGTCAGGCTCCTTAGGAGAGGACACAACTGAGCTCCTACGTGACAGCACAGTCACTCCAGCAGCCCGGGATGTGTCCCAGCAGGCTCAGCCCTTCCCAGTGCCTGGAATCTGCCTGGCATGGACAGGGCTGGGGTGCCACAGGCACCACCAGCCCTCAAATCACACCAGCTTGGAAGAATTTGCCAGCAAAAAAATCATTAATTTCATTTTTTATTTTAATTTTTTTTTTCAGAAGCGTGTAAAAAGAAGGGCTTAAGTACCCAATTTGCTGTTTCCTAAGTGAGGCACCCTAATTTTTTTTAATGGTCCCAGAATTGCATGGGAGGGGCCACAACCTGTTTGTTTTCACTTTCTGAAAGGAGCGAAATCGGCTCTTAAAAATCACGGTGTAACCTCTAAACCTTGTCCTGATTTATACGGAGTCCCTTCCTTGGAGGGACCTCTGACAACAAAAGGCTTCGGGGGGAATTCCACCGGTGCCAGGCTTCTGTCGTTATTTTCTTGCCGCTGTGTTAGAGATTAGAGATTTTTCAGTTTGTAGCTGAAGCTGTGGGCTGTGAGTAGGCACAGTGAGCCTTTAGATCGATGAGGAAAATCACCCAGGCAATGCTCAGCCTGCTGAGCCTCCCAGGAAAGCAGCAGGGAAAAAGCAAAGTCTGGGATGCCTTATTTTGCCCAAATCTCCGTGAAAGAAGTGGTGAAACCCTTCTGCACAGATCCCCCCTGAGGAGGAGGCTCCTGAGGAATAGAGAAATATTCGTGGCAGTATTTGGGGTTATTTGGGTTCCTTGGATGCTGAGGTTGCTCCCATCAGCAGGAGATCTGCTGGTGGCTCTTTGCTCCTGGAGCAATAGTTCTCTGTGAGTGAAGACATCTCTAACACCATTATTTGGGCTTTGCTGAAGTGTCCACATCTAGAACTTCAATAAATTGACTTGTGGCCTGGTTTGTTCTCCATCACATCCTTGTCAGGCCTTGGAGCAAGCCCCTCAGTGTCACATCCAGCTGTCAGTTCCTAGTGAAAGGGAAGTTTATGTAATAGAAATCACACTTTCCACACATGCAAAGCTCTGTTGAGGCACCCATTGCTGGATGGTAAATGTATTTTATTTTCTTTTACAATCTCCTTGCTGCAGCCAATATTAATTACTTGACTCCTTGCTTTAGCCACAAGAGTAAAAACCACAATGAGCAAATCAGAAAAATTGTCTTTAACACAGGTTTGAATTCCTTGTTAAGGAGTGCAGTAATCCAGAGGAACTGGGTTGATTTCAAACTTTCTTACGCTTTTTTTTCCCAGTTGGCAAAAAAAATCCGTGAGAAATTCAACCGTTACTTGGACGTTGTGAACCGGAACAAGCAGGTGGTGGAGGCTTCGTACACTGCTCACCTCACCTCTCCCCTGACTGCCATCCAGGACTGCTGCACCATCCCACCATCCATGATGGAGTGAGTATGACATTCTGGAATTCCTCATTTGTGCTGGCATTTAATCTGTGAAAAAAAAAATGAAGGTTTCTTCGAAAAATATCCTGAGNGATTATGGAATTCCTCATTTGTGCTGGCGTTTAATCTGTGAAAAAAAAAATAAAAATGAAGGTTTCTTCGAAAAATATCCTGAGTCTTCTGCCGCTTCGGATAAAAACGGAGAAGGCACAACTCCAGAGGTGCCTCTTATCTTGTCCTCATCTTCTTTTACAATTCTCCCACGGCAGAGTTTAATGATGGGCTTTAAACAAGAGCTGGGAATCAGCTGGAAGCAATAAAAGGAGGAAGGTTTGTTCACGGTGCTCTATACAAAAAGAGTCTGTCCACATCCAAGACTCCCGTTTTTGCGCTGGGACACTGCTTGCCCTGAATAACTCTCCTCATGCTGGTCATGGGACCTTTTTTCTGTCCTTTGAAGTAACCAAAATCACGAGTTGGTCAGTCCATCACATGGCAGCAGCGCTGTGTTCCAGTTCAGTCAGCCTGACGTGCTGCTGTTCCATAGCAGAGGTTTCATGAAATCCAGTCCATTGCTTGGAAACTGGATTTGTTTGGTTGGTTTGGTTGTAAATACAGGAGTTTTGAGTAGGCTAAATCCAGGCAGTTGGTTGTCTTTAATCTTTTCTGTCGTGCTGCATATTTGCAGAAATTTCTTTGGGGTTTTCTACCTGTAGAAATGTGTGCTAGAAGATTTTTCCCATAAAAGAGGAGTAATTTTCTTGAAATGCTGAACATATTAAACATTTACTTCCATACGAGCTTGACAAGAACAAGAGTGACTTCCTATTTATGCAAACCTTGATTACAGGCTGTTTTTTATTCTTTGTATCTCAAGTCTGATTTAAAAACATTTGAGAGGGAGGAAGGTGATTTGGGTCGTCAGGTGACTCCGAGGGAACAGGTTTGGAGGTCTGTGCAGTTCCTGCTGCACAAGGTGCCTGTGGAGAATGCTGACACATCCAGGCTGTTGGCAGCGTGGACAAAAGGGTCAGGAATTCTTTGAGGATGAAAACCTTTCTGCCCTCTGATCACAAAATCCATGCAGGAGTCACCAGGCAGCAGGAACACCTTCCAAGCAAGGGCTGAGGGGAAGGAGAAATGGGATTTATTGTCAATGTGGCCTCATTTTTCATTAAAAGGAGAACTCTGCTTTTAGTCTGGAAACTTCAGTGAATTCCTTTTCACTTTGTCCTCCAAAATGACGTCACTTGGAAGCCCTTTAGAAATTTCCTTACCTGTGGTGAACTTGCATAAGAATCATTCCCAGGAAGTGGTTTAAAACACAAAACAGCTGGCAAAGCAGAGGGGTGAATTCGCTGGTTGTGCATCTCCTCATGCAGACTCTACAATGTGATTCTCATTATTCAGTTAACTTGGATCAATAATTAAATGTTCCGTGTGTTGTGGACCTTGGCAAGACCTGCTTGAGGCTTATCTGACCATTGGGCCCAGTGCTGTCTGTAGGAAATCATCTGCAAGGCACAAAAAATAACGTAAAAATGTATTTTCTGTTTGAAACTTCCAAGTTTTAGCTCCGTGCTTTGTTAATTGCACGGTTTGTCTAAATTCTTCAGCCATCATTTCAGTTTTTGTCCCCCTTTCTGTCTCTCCCATCTGCTGCTCTTCCTTTCATTTTCCTTCCCTGTGGCATCACCTTTCTGGGAGATTCCTCATTTTGGTTAAAATATCAGGAAAGAAGCTGATTCACCTGGATATTGTGATCATATATTGAATTCTTCCATGTTTAATTCATGGGGTAACTGTGCCTGCACTTGCAGGACGTTAAATTGGATGTGCTGCTGCTGCCAGCAGCTTATCCTTGGTGTTTAGAACGTTTAATGTTGGTGTTAAAGCAACAATAATTACAATTTTTTGGTTAAAGTATTTATTAACTGCTGTTACAGAAGAGGTCACGTGGAAAAAGACCCAGATTTGTCTGTGGAAATCGCTTTTTCCATGAGATCCTTTGCCTTGGGTTGTGCCTTGGCCGTGTCGGAGTCCTCAGGGCTGTGGTTTTCCTTGTGGAGGGTTGTGAAATGTTTGTGTTACAGCTCCTGAACTCTGTGTTTTTTTTCTCATGTGGCCTCTATATTTGAGCAAACATTTGGGGCAAGAACAGTGTCAGAAGTGCATTATCTTCAGGGTTTTTTTACTTCTTTTTAGGTGGGTTTGAAAGTTTTCCCCACAGCATTTAAGGCTGTTTATGACGTGGTGTTCAGCCTCTTATTGTCCAACTGATTGACACTGAGTTGGGAATGCTGCAAGGTTGGATTGGTTTGGGGGAAAATTAATTTGGGAAGGATGAACTATTCTGTAGGGAAATTTTATTTTATTTTATTTTATTTTATTTTATTTTATTTTATTTTATTTTATTTTATTTTATTTTATTTTATTTTATTTTATTTCTGACTTCAGTTTGTATTTGTTGTCACCATTAACAAAGTTATCCATGAGTTTGCCTGATGGTTTCTCCTGAAAATCCAAGCATTGCTTTGTCACGCTGCTTGGGATAAACTGTGAGATTTCCACACCTGGTGACTATAAATAAATGATAGAGAACAGGACCTAACAAAGCACAAACTGGGTTAGAAAACGAACCTGGCATTTAAATTGGTTGTTTAATGAGAAGTGAGATGTGACAGGGAAAGCAATATTTATTTTATTGCCATTACATGGTGTTGGCTCTGGCAGCGAGGAGCCCAAATGAGTGAGTTTCCAGTCTGGATAAAAAAATCCCAGCCTGGCTGTGTTTTGGTTGCTGTTTTGTACCCCAAATATTCTGGTTTCAGTGGTGTAAGACCAGCAGTTGTGTGTTTGTGCCCCCTCCAAGGCAGGGTTGTGCAATGGAGCCGCCTTGGTTTGGAAAGTGGTGAAGAGAAATAAATTGGGATACGCAAACCCGGCTGGATGAGGCAGCACAGTCGGTGGCTATCGAGTGGTTTTGGCAAGGCCTTAATCCAACAAACATTTCCTGATAAAATTACTCTCAGCTGCTCTGCCAAAGGCTCTAAAAGTGCTTGGGCACAGGGAAATAATCCCACGCCTAAATCCGTGTGCAGGCACTGCTGAGGAGGGGCGAGCAGGGCAGGGATTTGTGTTCCCCTCTGGTTTTTGCTGGTCCTTTCTCCAGATCTCCAGCTCCCACGTGCTAGAAGTGGAAATTGGTGCCTCCCTGTTGGAGCCCTGGGCACTGAGAATTCCAGACTCTCTGTGCTGACAGGCACTGACCCCCAAGCAAACACTGCATTGACCTGAGGCCGTGGAAAAGGCTCCCAAAATTGAGTGACAGCCCTGGGATTGTGGGTGTGGGGTTTGGATAGAAGTGTGTGATAGCACAGGGGGGAAAACTCAGAGTTTAAGGGTTTAGAATACAGTAATAAATATACAAAGCAAGATGGAGGATTTAGAGTGGAGGCCAGTCCTCCTTTTTCACCTTCTTCTTCCTGGGTTTGGGTGGTATTTTGTTCTTGGATTGAAAATTCAACATTGGGGGCCATGGGTGGTTGGTTATTGGGTTAAAAGTAAAAATAATTCAGGTGTCATTTCTTAATTGGACAGTTCATCCTTAAAAGGCCTTGTAGAGAGAGACACAGGGCTCCATTTTTCACTTTGCTGGCTAGAAGTGCTGTAGAACTCACAGCTTGTGAGACTGTAATGTGGATAAGGATTAATAAACATCTGAGTCCGAACAAGAAATACTGTCCTGAGCATTTAATCCCGACCCTGGCAAGAAGAAGATAAAACACCTGCCCAACCATCCAGGCTGTGTTTGTGGCCCTGGGGTCAGAGCCTGGGGACCAGGGAGCAGCCCCTTTTCCCAGGCACTGGGGAAGTGCCCAGAGCACTTGGGAGAAGAAGCTGCTCCAAGCACACAGAGTTAACATGGATAAAGTGCTCTGGGCTCTCAGCAAACTGATGGGAGATAAGGAAAATGGGATGTCAAGTGACCTCTTCTAATCTTGGGAGAAATCCCTGCTAGAAAAAGGAGCCTTTGGGTTTCCTCACCAACACAGGCTGCTGAATAAGCCACGAGGAATGGATTTCATGCTGTCTCCAGACATTCCCTGTCACGATGGAATTGGGTGGTGATTTACCAGACAATGTTTTAATTGAAGTGTCTTTCTCCTGAAGAGGATAAATACCTTTGTGAACAAGTTGGAGTCTCCTGGTTTTTGTGCCTGAAAGGCCTCAGCAGATATTGAGGAAATCTTGGATCTGGAATGGGTTGATGGAGCAGCAAGAAGGGAGGGAAAGAATAAACACAATTTATTTATCAAAAGCCCTGAAGTACCTGCAGTGGGAACTTCTGGGATATGTGTCAGTTGTGAGAAGTGTCTAAATAGGGGTTTAAGAAATGAGTTTTGGGAAGCAGGTTTGGGAACATTAGGGGGTTTCTACCAAGGTCTGACTTGGGAGTGGTGACTGGAATAACTTCATTCATGGAGATGTTGCTGGCCTGGATGGCTGCAGGCAGATAAAGAGGTGATTTATATTGAATATTTGCAGATGGAAGGAAATCAAACTCCATCCACTCTAAGAATAAGCTGGACGTGTGTGTAATGTTTGCATATTTGTCTTGTGTGCATCACACAAAATGCCTTTTTCTGGAGAAATTGTGATTGATGCTGTCCTGTGGGAGACTTCCAGGAGTGATTTTCTACAGTTCCGGTTTGCCAGGGGAAGTTGTTTGTGTTGGGGGCCACAGAGAACCTGCCAGTGCTTTCTCAGCACAGCCATGGCTGCAGTAGGATCACCTTCCAGAAAAAAAAAAAAAAAAGTATTACTCACATGCATTTGTGAGCTGTTCCTGCAGCTTTTCCAACAAAAACCAGACGATGCTTTTCAAGGGAGACAAAAACTCTTCCCTGAACTCAGCCTGACCCTCCTCTCAGCCCAGTTTGAAGAGCCATCACCGTGATGTGCTTCAGCATTCCGTGTCCTGGTGTCTGGGAGAGGAGGGAAGCGCAGTTTCCTTGGGATGGGAGCAGGGAGAGGAGCGCCCCGAGTGTCCCTCCCTGCACCTCCTTGTTGGGCACGGATCCCTTTGCTGCTGGAACCGTCCCCCTTCCCACCCTGGAGGCCACAAATGGATTTCCCTGCTGGCTTCTCACGGGAAGCTGCCCCAGGTCCCCAAACTCCATCTGTTCAGGGCACTGGTGTTCATTAATGCTCCCACTCGGGCTGCCTGGCGAGGCAGCTGGGAAATCTGTTTTTGCTCTTTATTTGACTATGCTGATAAGAGCTTAGGGAATGCATTTATCCAGATTTGTGGAAGGAGCCGGAATGGAGAAATATTTGTTGGTAAAACACCCTGCTTGGCAGCGGTGCATCGCAAACATGAATGGAGCTGTTTGAATAAGGGAGTTTACAAACCTCTGTTTGAAAATCATTTACTCCCTCACTGTGATACTGCCTTCAGAAGTGGTCTGGGTTTTTTCCTTTTTTTTTTTTTTTTTTTTAACAGATGGTTAAATATTTGCTAATGCAGTTCAATTTTATCACAGCTCTTTCTGTGTTTATTTTTCCTCTCTGGAGCAGTTAAGTGGGAGATAACGGGAATCCCATTCAGTTCCTTGGGTTGCTGCAATATCTGAAGAGCTGCACTTCCAGAGGAGGAGTGGGGAGGCCACAATAAATCAAATTTAAGGTGTATTTGCTGTTCTGACAGAGTTTCAGGCTGCAATAAAGCCCAGGGGGGTTCTAGGAGATGTAGGGTCTGTGCACAGTCCTGGGCTTGGCAGCTTTTGTCCATAAAGTGCAGCAGGTATTTAGGAAATTCCTCTCCTGAGCTCTTGCTTTTACTTCCAATGTGGCCAAGCTCCTCATGAAAAAATGGGGCTTGGAACAGAAATTCCTCTTGAAAAAGTGAGGTTGGGAATAGTTTGTGTTCCTGGGTTGAATCCTCCTTCCAATCATACATTCTCTTGACATCTGAGAGCAGCTATACTTGGATTTTTCAAGAACTCTTGAAATAATGGGAACAGCTTTGGTGCCTTGCCAGAAGAACTTGTGTAACCGAACCATCAGTAGCTTTTTTTTTTTGTGGTTGTTGTTGAATTTATTCATAAAAACATTGTCTTCCAGCATTCTGTTTCGCTACAGCGGGAACCCTGCATTTAAGTATTTATGTAAAATATGAATTAAAATCTTGCCTCGCAATCAAGCAAACAAGGCCTGGCTGGGAATTTCAACGGAGATTTTGAGCGAACTTATGTAATTTCATTTGCATATTAATGTCAGCTCGAATTTGTACGAACGGCGAGAAAAGGAATAAAAAAAAAAAAAATTATTAAAACAATGCGAAGCCTCGAGCAGCTGCTCGAGTGCCATTTTCATCCACAGCTCCCTCGTTTCCCCCCCCCCTAAACTCCAAACCCACAAAAGAAGTCGATTTACGCTGGAAATCCAGGCCGAGCAAAATCCAATTGGAGCTCCCCTCTCCGTTTTGATGTCAGACTCAAAGCCTCCCGCAAATTTCATTTCATCTCCCGCGCTCGCCCGTCTCTCTCCGCGCCGCTCGTAAATCCCGTTGAAGGGGAATAGAGATGAGCGGGGGAGCCCGGTGGGAACGCGGTGTGTGAAGTTCAAAGCGGGTTTGCACATCAGAGCCCACGTCAATCACGGATCCGGGATCCGGGGGAGGCGGGAGGGGAGCGCCGGGCTCCGCGGGGACCGCATCAAAGCGGGAGTCGCGGCTCCGTCTGCTCCCCGGGGATGCGGCTTCCAGCCCTTCTTCATTAGAGGGGATCCAGGAGGGAGGGCAGGGGGAGAAGGGGGATGCTGCTGCCTCGGAAGTGGAATCTCACGGCCAGCGTCTTTTATTGGCTTGAAATCCGTTAAAAGAAAAAAAAAAAAACCCACCCCAAAATTGCGTGGTGATGATTTTGGTGTGGGGGTTTTTGGTGAGGGTTCTCTTAAGTCACCCTGGATCGTTTTGGGTGAAATCTCAAGAGAGGTTTTTGCCCTCCTTGTAGTCGTGCTTGTGGCAAAGGTGGGAGGCGCTGGTGAAAATCAAGGGAGGCGTTGGTGAAAATCAAGGGAGATACTGGTGAAAATCAAGGGTGGCACTGGTGAAATCAAGGGAGTTTGGTGATGATTCTGGTGTGGGGGTGATGATTCTGGTGTGGGGGTTTTTGGTGAGGGTTCTCTTAAGTCACCCTGGATCGTTTTGGGTGAAATCTCAAGAGAGGTTTTTGCCCTCCTTGTAGTCGTGCTTGTGGCAAAAGTGGGAGGCGCTGGTGAAAATCAAGGGAGGCGTTGGTGAAAATCAAGGGAGATACTGGTGAAAATCAAGGGTGGCACTGGTGAAATCAAGGGAGTTTGGTGATGATTCTGGTGTGGGGGTGATGATTCTGGTGTGGGGGTTTTTGGTGAGGGTTCTCTTAAGTCACCCTGGATCGTTTTGGGTGAAATCTCAAGAGAGGTTTTTGCCCTCCTTGTAGTCGTGCTTGTGGCAAAAGTGGGAGGCGCTGGTGAAAATCAAGGGAGGCGTTGGTGAAAATCAAGGGAGATACTGGTGAAAATCAAGGGTGGCACTGGTGAAATCAAGGGAGTTTGGTGATGATTCTGGTGTGGGGGTGATGATTCTGGTGTGGGGGTTTTTGGTGAGGGTTCTCTTAAGTCACCCTGGATCGTTTTGGGTGAAATCTCAAGAGAGGTTTTTGCCCTCCTTGTAGTTGTGCTTGTGGCAAAGGTGGGAGACGCTGGTGAAAATCAAGGGAGGTGTTGGTGAAAATCAAGGGATATACTGGTGAAAATTTAGGGAGATACTGGTGAAAATCAAGGGAGACACTGGTAAAAATCAAGGGAGATACTAGTGAAAATCAAGGGAGGTGTTGGTGAAAATTTAGGGAGATACTGGTGAAAATCAAGGGAGACACTGGTGAAAATCAAGGGAGACACTGGTGAAAATCAAGGGAGACATTGGTGAAAATTTAGGGAGACTGGTGAAAATTAAGGGAGATACTGGTGAAAATCAAGGGAGGCGTTGGTGAAAATCAAGGGAGGCATTGGTGAAAATCAAGGGATATACTGGTGAAAATCAAGGGATATACTGGTGAAAATCAAGGGAGATACTGGTGAAAATTTAAGGAGATACTGGTAAAAAACTAAGGGAGACACTGGTAAAAAAATTAGGGTGACACTGGTAAGAATTTAGGAAAACACTGGTAAAAATTTGATGAGGATTCTGGAGAGTTTTCTAAGTGTTGCCACCTGGAACATTTTGGATGAAATCTCAAAAGATTTTTATCCACCTTGTGCCCCTGGCAAAAGTGGGAGACACTGGTGAAAATCAAGGAAGCACTGGTAGAAATTTATGGAGATACTGATAAAAAATTAAGGGAGATATCGGTGAAAATCAAGGGAGGCACTGATAAAAATTTAGGGAGATACTGGTATAAAACTAAGGGAGACACTGATAAAAGATTTAGGGAGACACAGGTAAGAATTTAGGAAACCACTGGTAAAAATTAAGGGAGACGCTGGTAAAAATTAGGGGTGACACAGGTAAGAATTAAGGGTCATACTGGGGAAAAAAATAAGGAGACGCTGGTTAAAATAAAGGGAAACGCAGGTAAAAATTAAAGGAGACAGTTAAGAATTAAGAGAGGTAAAAATTAAGGGAGATACTGGTAAAAAAGGGAGACACAGGTAAGAATTTAGGGAGACACAGGTAAAAATTTAGGGAGACGCTGGTAAAAATTGTCTCCTGTGCAGAGAAAAGGTGCTGATCAACGCTTGTCTTCAAATATTAAAACACAAATATTTTTGGTGTTCTAACTCCTTCCACAGTGAGTGTTGGGAAGGTCTGTACAGTTTGAAACTTGAGTGGAAAATGTGCGAGGTGTAAACGTGGTAGGAAAGGTAAAACCAGGATTTCCAGCTAAGAATTCCAAATGTTGGTTGGAAAGGCCACTTGGCAGTGGTTTTAACTGTGGCTTTAAATGTATGAACAATGCACTCTGAATTGAACTCAGAAGCACGTGGAAAATTCTCCAGTGTCATTGAAATGGTGACAAATGTTGGGATGTAGATTTGCCACGGTGCTGCCAGTTCCTGGTCCTGATTTGCAGTTGTGATGGGAGCTGCTCTCTTCTCCAGGTCTTTGTGCCATGCCGCCCTGTTAAAAGGTGCAAAAAGCCAATTTTAAGGCAAAATAGCACCTGCAAAAAGATTTGAGGCAGACATCCCACCTGGCCCAGTGTGGGGCAGCCCTTTGCTCAGGCCTGGCAGGTCTGGTGGGATTAAAAACAATTCTTCATCTTTTATTTATGATTTTTTTGCCCCCATTAACTCTATTTCCTTTCTGCTGTAAGAAGGAGGGATGGGATGGGCCTGCAGCAATATTTTTTTTTTTGTTTCCTTCTTCAGCTCTGCTGCAGATGATTTGGGGGTCCACAAATTCATCTGTTAGTGGGTAACTAACAGTGGCTTCCTGAGAAGAGCTGAGGCCTTGGATGATTTTTGGAGCATTTTTGAAGCATTTTAATGCAGTGAATGAATAATGGTGGTTGCTAACAAGGCATCCTCTTGCCGTCACTAATAGATTTTGGTGGGAGCTCTGGGACAATCTGTTTACATCCTCAAGAGTCATTATTTTTCACTGTGGGGCTGTTCTTCGGCCTTGCTCGGAAATATTTCTTTAGGATGGAGATGTTTAACGTGCAGGGTTTTGGGTTTGCCCCAAGATAAACACGGTTTTGGTGGAAACCCATCCGTTATCAATCAATCTCAGGCTGGAGATCCTTCAGCCAACAAAAAATCAACAACAGTTTTTTGCCCTCTTGGAAGGAGATGTGATTTGTTTTGAAGTGGTTGCATTTTAAGGGTGATAAGAAAAAACCTTCATCCAAGGGCTGCATTCCGGGAAATGCCTTTTCCTCAGAGCTGGGGAAGTTCTCTGGGAGGAGGTTGCCAGTGATGTCAGCAAAGAGCTCCAGCAGAGGGATGAACCCGTTCACAGCTCCAGGTTTGGCTGCTTTGGGTCTGTCAGAGCATCCCAGGCTGATCTCCCAGCCTGGGGCTGACCACGAGGACACCCAGGAGACCTTGGTGTCCGTCTGTCCTTCCCTTTCTCCTCCTGGACAGTGCAGGAGGTGAAGGGACCTGGGACAAGGACGTGCGGTGACAAGACAAGGGCAGGATGGCTTTAAGGCAAAGGAGGGCAGGGTTGGGTGGGAAATTGGGAAGGAATTCCTGGCTGGGAGGGTGGGGAGGCCCTGGAATAGAATTCCTAGATTTGCTGTGGCTGCCCCTGGATCCCTGGCAGTGCCCAAGGCCAGGCTGGACATTGGGGCTTGGAGCAGCCTGGGACAGTGGGAGGTGTTGGGGTGGAATGGGATGAGTTTTGAGATCCCTTCTAACCCTTCTTTGACGCCATAATCATCTTTTCATGCATCATTTTCTTGGTTTTCCAGATTTGATTGGAATTCCAACACCAATCTCTTACTATTAATAGTTATTTACACCAAAACATTAAAAAGGTTTAATAAATAACGTTTGATTGCTGTTCCTGTCATTGTCTTTCCAGATTTGATTGGAATTCCAACACCAATCTCTTACTCTTAATAGTTATTTACACCGAAACATTAAAAAGTTGTGATTTCATTGTAAATGTAGATTTAATAAATAATATTTGATTGCTGTTCTTCTTGTTGTCCTTCCATATCTGATGGGAATTTCAACTCCGTGTTATTATAAATAATTATTTACACTGAAACATGAAAAAGCTGTGTTCCCATTGCCAATGTAGGTTTAATAAATAATGTTTGCTGGTCCTCTTGTTGTTGCCCTTTCGTACCTGATGGGAATTTCAACTCCGTGTTATTATAAATAATTATTTACACTGAAACATGAAAAAGCTGTGTTCCCATTGTGAATGTAGGTTTAATAAATAATGTTTGATTGATGTTCCTGTCGTTGTCTTTCCACATTTGATGGGAATTTCAACACCAATCTCTTACTATTAATAGTTACTTACACTATTAATAGGTATTTACACTGAAACATGAAAAAGCTGTGTTCCCATTGCCAATGTAAGTTTAATAAATAATGTTTGATTGATGTTCCTGTCGTTGTCTTTCCACATTTGATGGGAATTTCAACACCAACGTTTCCAGAACCATCAGCTGCGACAGGCTCTCGACCACTGTCAACAGCAGAGCCTTCAACCCTGGACGTGACTTAAATTCTGGTGAGCAGCACAGTTCTACTTTGGGGTTTTGTTTTTCCTTCTCTTGTAGGGTTTTTTTTCCCCATTAGACTCCAGCGTTTCCTTGGCACAGAGAATTTGCATTGATTGCCATAGCAACGAGCTTTTATTTCTCCTTGCGAGTGTCACCCTGCTCTTAATTTGAGATTTCATGATTGAAAGCTGATACCTAAAGTAATGCCCTTAGTCTAAGTACTTTATAAAAATGTCAGGAAGATTTTATTCCAGCCCGCCGTGGATAATTTTGTTGTGGTTTTCGGCACTTTTTATTTCTTCCTTTTCATTTTTTTTTCCCCTTCCTAGGCCTGTCTGCTTTGGCATCAGCAGTGTCAGCTGCTGCAGGGGCCACACAGGGAAGTTCCTCTGATCTTCTTAGCTGAGTTCAGCTCATGTGATATGCAAAAAACTCCCAAATACGAGGGCATCTTAAAATATTTCCTTTCTTTGTCCTGTCAGGTCATTTTCTCGACACGTTTGAGGACTTAGGAATACGCTTAGAACCAAAAATACACACGACTTATCCCTGAAAAATTCAGCTTTTGGGCCTCTGGTGCAGCGAGGTTTTCTCCTTTATTTTGCATCCTAATCAGCGTGGATTAATATGGGGATTTCAGCTGGGTTTAGTCAGACTTTGGGTCCAGCTGTTCCATCTGACTTTTCAACTTGTTATGGTGCTCAGGGTTGTAAATTGGAGAACTTTAATAGACTTTTTGGTTGTGGATTTAATTTTGGGGAGGTGTTGTTTGTTCATTCTTTTGGGGGAATGATGCAGACTTGGGATTTATTTTATTTTCATTTTCAGAGGTCTTTTGAAATAAAATGCTGATTTGTTTTATTAACTGCACTGATGAAGTGGGCAACCCTGCCATCCCACCCTCTCCAACTTGCAACAAACAGGAGGAAAAACCCCCCAAATTTTTATAAACCCCTTTGCTGTTTCTCTTCTTACAGCTTTTCTTTCTGGATTTCTAATGAAATACAAAAATGAGCAGTCCCCATAGATCCTTTCCCATCTCATCCATTGTATCCCACATCTTGGCTGCAGGTGCTGGCCAGGCTGATTTCCTGACGTGCCGTGATTTGTGTGGTGCTTTCCATCCCAAAGCCAGGCACTCTTTGTTCACTCACTGTGATTTGCTGGGCTTTGTTTTGCTCATCTCTTTATTAAAAAAAAAAAAAACACCAAACCCAAACAACTCATTAAAATAATGTTTAAATCGCATGCAGTTGTTAATTAATCAGAGTCATTTTGGAAGGCAAGTTTGGGGTCAGTGTTGTAAGAGCAAAGCATAGAATGGATCACTTCATGGTTTTTAATTAAATTAAGTCAAAATCTTTTTCTGCTGCAGGAGTTGGGGGTTAAAAAAGTCTTCAAGAAACACTCCTTATTTTTGAGTGACGAGAAGCAAATAAATTGCAGTTTCTGGTAAACATAATTTAAATCTCTGGTTTGAATTCTCAGAGAAATAAAGTGAGTGGGTGTTCAAGGTTCCTGCTGTCCTGGCTCAGCAGCGAGGCTCCAGTGCCTCCTCTTCCCTTGCCTCTGGCTTGAAAGATTCCTGATGAAAGGAGAACCTTCAAAACATGGCACTGGCAGGAAAGGGCAGCAGGGGAGGAGAGGGAATTGAGTAAGAACAGGGATTTATTGACAGCAGACTCTCCTCTGGCTCTCCTTCTACAGAAACAGCCTTGGGGGGAGGTTTTGATTAGGGAGGAAACGTCTGCAAGAGAGAAATGGGATGGAAGGAGTGGGTTGAGGCAGGAAAAGGGGATGGAAATGGTTAATTGGAGACACAGAAGTTGGTGCTGGGTGTGCACACACCGAGTGAGGAGAGGAGTTCTGTGTAGGTGAGCTCCAGGGAATGTCCTTGCTCCTTGTTGTGTTTGAAAGTCTGGGAGGTCAGTCACGGGTGGGGTTGGGTTGGAAGGACCCTAAAGCCCATCCAGTGCCCCCCTGGCATGGCAGGGACACCTCCCAGTGTCCCAGGGTGCTCCAAACCCTGTCCAACCTGGCCTGGGACACTTCAGGGAGCCAGGGACAGCCCCAGCTGTGACCTTCCCATCCCTGCTCCTCATCTCAGCCACATGAGCTCCACCACGGCACCACCAGGGCTCTGAGTGACCCTTGGGGACACCAGGAGGGTCAGCAGGGCACTGGGATAAACTGGGCTGGGAAATCTTTGGGGTGTTGTGTTGGTGGTGTCTGTAGCACTTGGGGCTGTCACCTCCTGTGCCACAAAATCCTTTGTGTGCCCAAAGGAATTCGTGGGCTGGGACAAGAATTGCCTTGGGATAGGAATGGAGTGGGAAGCAGTTTTGTTTGAAGGATGGAGTGCTCCCAGCTGAGGAGATGCTGTCACCTTAGAAACGGGGTTTAAAAGCACTAATTAGTGTATCTGTGTCTTAAAACTCTTAATTTTATCTTTCTGTGGGACCACTTGCCTTTGAGGGCACACTCAGGGCAGAGCCCTTGGTGTGCCCAGGAGCCAATTCTCAATAAATTTATCAATACTCACATTAAACTATAAAACCACCTCTGAAAGAAGACAGGGATCAAATACCAAAAAAAAAAATTTCCCCTAATCCCATCATTTTCTTTTTTCTCTCATAAGTGTCCTCATGGAGAGCTGGGGAGGAATATCTGTTGCACTTTGTTTAGGCTCTACCTCTGCCTCACTTATTTTTATGCTTTAAAACCTCTGGGTGTCCTCCTGAATGAGTTTTTCATTTTCACTCCGAACGTAAAAGGCGAAATTCCCGTGAGCATCCCCCCCCCCGCCTTTTCCCACGTGAGTTCTGCAGTTTAAATAATCCCTGCCTATAAAAAGCTCCTGGCAAAACATAAATTTGCTGCTCTGCACTGCTCGACCTCGAGCTCAGCTCTGGAAATGTTAATCTTGGCCCAGAATTAAAAAAAAAAAAAGTGGGAGCGGAGCGGTGAAGTCGGAGGTGTCGGAAGGGAACGGAATTTGCACCGCAGGCTCCTGCAAAGCCACAGCAGCAGAGCCTGGGAGAGCCCTCGGGGACAGCAACCCCAAATCCCACCCTCAGCAAGGTGTGAGGAAGGGTGATGGAGCTCATGGAGCTTTCAAATCTGTTTTTTCCAGAATTATTAGATTTTTTTTTTTTTTTTTTAATAAACATTAATCTTAGGGGAGGGAGAAAGAAATAGATGTGTGTCTTCTCAGCTTTAAAAAAATATCACTTTTAGCACCGTTTTTTTTTCTTGATATTAGGTGGCTTTTTAAATGTTTTTTTGTTTTATTTAATGTCTTGGAAAGATTTTGTTTTATCTTGGTTGGAGTTTTGCATCTGGATTACTTTTAGCCATTACTACAAAATAGATAAGGAGAAAGTCTTTATTCTCCAGATGGAGACACAGGCTTTGGGCAGTTAGATGAAGAGATCTGTCCTCACCACTCTGAATAGTCCTTTATTTATTAAATCTTCCCCAGAGCCAGTGCATTATGTTATCAGATTCCTTTGGAAGTTTGCTTTTTTTTTTTCTTTTTGCCTTTTGACTAAACAGGGAACCAGTAAATCTTTCTCCTTCTCATCCTTCAAAGTGCTGAAATGTCTGCTCCAAGCCAGGCAGCTTTGGCAGGGTGCTCGTCCCCAGAAATATGCAGAGATGGCACCAAATTGCCCAATAAATTTTGTCTGTTTTATTCGAGGTGTTGAGCATTTAAAAATCTTAGAATCATAAAATATCTGGAGTTGGAAGGGTCCAGAATGTGGAATGTTCCTTAAATTGCTGTATTTTAAATTGATTTTTGGCTAGGTTTAAATGGTCGGGAGTTATTTGAGCAGAAGAGTTAATACTCCTCCTTCCAAATCCTTTTAGTGGAGGAATCTGGTCTCATCCCTTAAAATGAAAAGTTTTTTTTTACTTCTTTTCCCTTCAGAGTCCTGAGGATTGAGCAGGGCTGTGTCCTGGCTCATGCCACCAGCAGAATGTTAATTGTGCCTGAGCTGCAGGGCTTTTATTCCTGGTGACAACACAGGAGCTGGAACTGGGTTTGACATGGAAAACCCTGGGTCAGATCTGTCTGGAGAGTTTAGAGGATGTCTTCACTTGTCCAACAAACACATTTCTTGGTGCTGCTTCTTCACCATGAGGGTTTTTAACAGAAAGACCTGTCAGAGGAGAACTGAAAATGAAACTTCCCTGGTTTTTGTGGGATGAGATCCGAGGTGGGGCAGCTCAGCAGATGAAATGCTGAAGGGGAGGGCTGTAAGAAACCCTTTTATAAGGAGCAATTATGTTCAGTAGTTCCTTTTTCCCCCCTCCCCGACTGTTTGTGCTGTTCTTTGAAGATTAATTAGTTAATGATTCGGCTGCGCTTTGAAGATGTAAAGTGGCATCGAGAAGTGCTAAGTGTTATCATATCGCATTCCCTTTGAAGTTTTATAAACTCTTATCACACGGGCCTTTCTTCCTAAAAGTCCTTTTTGCCTTGTGAGATATTTATAATTGGAGAGAATGATCATTTCAAATGCTGTCATGTTCGTGCTTCCCAACTTCTCCAGTCTGCAGCAGGATTTGGGGTCGGATATTGCTGCAGGGGACAGAGGCTTTGGAGTGACCTAAAAATAATAAATATAGAGTAAAAAAATAATATAAAGTATTTTTTATACCCTTTAAAGTCTTGAGCCTGCTTTGCTCTCCTATTAATTCTTATCTCAGAAAATGAGTAAATAATTCTAGTGGGAGCTTAACCCACCTCATGGGAAGTTGGCCACTGTTATTCCCAGTCTGTGTCCAGAATTAAGGGATCAGCTTTTTATTTGGGTCCTTTGCTGGAATAACCTGTGCAGGGGCTGGTTTTCCTGGGAGGAAGAGGTGGGAATAATAAACTACAGGCACTGAGGGGGTGGAAAAGTTGGGGCAAGTGAGATTTAGGTTAAAAAAAAAATCATCTACTGTGTGTCCTGGCAAGGAGCAAGACTTGAGGGAATATCTGCAGGGCATTCTTGCAGCTTGAGTGGATGGAAAATAAGAATGTGTTTAAAGAGAAAAAGTCTGGGTTTTTCAGCCTTGGCTTATCTGCAGGGAGATTGTCTGCTGTGGTCATAGGGAAAAGAAAAAAGAAAAGGGGGGGGAAAAAGCAGAGTTGGGATGAAATTGGTGGTCCCTGGGGAGGGTGTTACTGAACTAACACTCGCTGGAGGAAACATGAGCACAACTGTGTGAAAAGGAAGAACAGCAGAGCTTGAGTTTCAAACCCAATTGTTTTATGGGGAGAATGAACGCTTTTAAATCCACATGCTCTCGTGGGGAAATAAATACAGCTCTCGTGGCCTTGCAGCAATGAGAAGTTTATCTTTAATATAGCAAGGATTAAAAAAAAAAAACAAAAAAAAGCCAAAGCCTTTAAATTATAAACTCCTTTATTGTGATGTCGTTGGTAAAATGAGACTGGGCGAGTTATTTCATCCAGGCTTTAACTGAGTGTGTTCACATGTCAACTTCAAAATTACATTTTTCAAGTTCTGTGACTCAAAACAAAAGCTCCAACACCAGAAATTCAGCCTCTTTATGCTGACAACCTCACCCCCAGAACGATGAAATCCTGGTGGCTGGGCGTAAAAAGAAGGATTTAAATATTTTATAGTCTCATGGCTCTTCTGCCTGCAGGAGGAAGCAGCAGTTCAGAGAAAAAACTTGATTTTGGAGGGGAATGAGGAATCCCTGGCAGTCCTTGGTGTGTCGAGGCAGGGAATTGTTCTCAGGAGAAGCTGCATTTTTGCACAGAACTCACAGTCCCAGCCCAGCATCCCAGTGGGATCTGTAGGCACTGTGGGAAGGGTAAAACACTGTGGCAGAGAGGAGTGGGGAAAGCCCAGGACAGTGGTTTTTTGCAGGGTAATTACACCGAGCTGGATGTGGAGAGAACATCGTGGCCACAGCCAGTCTGGGAAACTTGAGTAAGTGCTAAAGTGTGGAGGATGTGGGACTCACGCTGTCCTCAGTGTGGGTATTCGGGTGTGGAGTGTCTGGCTGAGGTTTGAATGTGCCCTGCAGTCCTTTCCAACCCAAATATTGGCAGATTTGATAATGAAGGAGATGCAGGACGATGAAACTGGCCCGTTTTCAGTCCTGAGGGGATGCTGAAGGGAAATGCTGAGCAAAAGGTGAAGCAGTGGAAATAAGAGCCCAGTTCTTGGAGTTCTGCAATCAAAGAACGTGGAAGGAGAAATGGCAAAGAAATATTTTCTTATTTTCACACATTTTAAGCTGGTGCGACCCACTTTATTTGCTGGGTGAAAACTAAAGATTTCAAACATCCAGATTTTATTTTCAGTCTGCTGCAAGCAGAGAGGGACGTTCTGCCCTGAGTGGAAAATAATCCTGTTCTGCTGTGGTGCTGAGGGGGGATTGTGCCTCCCATGCTAATGATTTCCCATTCCCTCTCTCCTGGGAGCATTTTCCTTCTGTTTTAAAGGACTTGGAGCCACCTGAGATCAGTGGCGTGGCCAAGGTGGTGATTCCATGGATGAACATCAGTCCTTGGTCTCTCCAGGCTGTGGAGGGAGAGCAGACACACTCCATGGGACATTCTCATGAGGCAGAAATCCCAATGCCCATGGGATCTGTTCCTTCCCAATGTCCATGGGATCTGTTCCCTTCCCTGCCAACAGGCTGGTTGTGAAGCTGTGAGCACCAAACCTGTGCAATATTTTGGAGTTACCCCACCAAAAAGAGCAGCATTTTTTTAACATGAAGGCTTTTTCCTTTATGGAAAGGATGCTGACAGTGTATTTATTATTACATGGAGATGCAGGTGTGTGTATATGTTATATAAAATTGCCTTAATCTCTTCCTTCCTCACTCTGGCCTTGCCTTCCCGGGGCCTGGGCGTACTTCAGAGGTTCAGGAACTATCATCACATATTAAACAAAATCTGTCCAATCCAGTGTGGAGTTTCCAAAAGACTTGAACTGTTTGCACATCAGTGAATTTTTACCAGTGAGTTCTACCCATCCTAAGCAGAGCAGTTTGTGTTTCATGTTGGGCCCTGCTTGTTTCTTCTCCAAACGCCACGAGAGTAACAAAACCTCCGAGTCTGGGCTGCCTTTGTAACTCTGCCTCATTTTCCCTTCCCACCCTGCAGTCCTTGCTGATAACCTGAAGTCTAACCCAGGAATTAAGTGGCAATATTTCAGCTCTGAAGAAGGGATTTTCACCGTGTTCCCGGCCCACAAGTTCCGGTGCAAAGGCAGCTACGAACACCGCAGCAGGTAGGGTTTGCCTCCTTCCAATTTCCTGGGAAAAGCATTAATTCTGGGTTCCTCAAGCCCTGGTTTCATTGTGTTGTCCTTTGCCAAGCTGACAACATTCATGAGTAAGTTCTAATGGAGTCCCTTGGGTTTTTCTTAGGGTTGTTCTTTAAAGCACCACTTTTCACTTCGAGGAAACTCAAACTAAAGTTCCAAACAGGCTCCTCACCTCTCCCGAATTAAATCAGCTGGAAACAGCAGTGACTTGGACGTTGTAGGTTAGCCTGCAAGGCAAAATCTGACTTCCATTTGCCTCCCACTTGACCCCTGTTAATAAAGCAGCGAGCACACATCCTGCTGATTGGGCAGGGGCATCACTTTGGGGAGGGAGGGGAGGGATGGGAGGCTGGGAAGGGCTCACAGGTAGGAGCATTTTCCCCCAGGTTCAGGTGGCACATCGTGGATGGCAGTGAAAATTTCCTTCCACTAAAATCAAAAACTAAAAACAAAGCATCAGCTGGTGGCAGAGTTTCCTGCACAGGGATTTGTGTTCTCTAGACATGAAGCCAAGAATTGGAGGTCCAGTATTTTCCTGTTAGTACCATGGGATTGATGAAGGCTCAAGGGTGGGAAAGTGCAGTGGCTTTAATATCCCTGGTCACACATGAATTAATTGTGCCAGTTAATCAGTCTGTGCAGGGGAAGCAGCAGCACATCCAGGAACCTTTTGGGGACACTAAGGAGGGTTTGGTTTCCTGTCAGGGTTGAGCAATCAAAAGTTTACTGATGGTATCTTCGGTGTGTGTCATCAAAGCACAAAGTTCTGAGCCTGACTGAGTTTTCTGGGGCCTTGGGAAGGTGAGGTCTGATGAGGTGTGAGAGCTGGGGGTGCCCCTGTCCTGCTCAGAATTTGGACACTAAAACCATCAGTGATTTTATCCAAATCATTCAGTCTGGGTCAGAGTTCCTCCGTGGCTAAATAAGGGGTATCTCTTTGGTAATATTTACTTCAGAGGGTAGTTTGGGTGAATTAATTAGTTAATGCTTCAGTGCTTTGAAGATCAAAGGGCCTGTTGCAGTTGCAGGTATTAATCCAGGGTAGAGCTGCAGGCTGTTCTACAGTTGAGAACTGATTTGTGCCAGTTGTTTACTGCAGTGCCTTGTCTCAAATCTTCTGCATTTCCTTTCCTCTTAATAAGATTTCTGCATCTGCCTTTGATGTAATAAAATCTAGATCCCAAAACTCTCACTTGGTTGTACCTAGTTTTGCGTCTGGACTAAAGAGGAAAGAGAAACTTGCCATTTTATTTTAATCCTTCCTCAGTGCTGAGGATCTTCCGAATTTATTCCGGGCTGAAACCTTGGTGTGAGAGCTTGTGAACTTACTGAGCTGGATCTGAAAACACATCCCTGGAAACAAGATTATGGTGTTAGCACAGACACATGGCAGCACTGAGAGCCCTCACTGGTGTTAGCTCACTTTGGGCTGTAAAACTGGGCAGACTGTGGAGCATGACCCGGGTGAGAGTCATCCCAGGGCAGCCTGCCTTGGCCAGGAGCCTTCTTACAGCAACCCAAACACCCTGGGCTCGTCAGCTCCCTGCAGCTGCACAGGTTTTTACTTGTCATGGCCCCAGCACAGCCCCATTATTGCACTCAGTTCACGTGTGGGTGAAGCTCCCAGCAGGCAGGATTTACCAGGAGGCATTTCTTGCTTCATTCACACCTTGGTGTGAATCGCTGCAGTGATCCCAACCGCTGCTGTGTAAGCAACAGGGTTTATTCCTGAGAGCTCTCGCTGTGACAGAGAGAGAAGAACCTGGTTTGGGTTTAAAAAATTCAGAGAGTGAGGGGCATTTCTGCACGTTCAGCTTCTCAGCTGGCCTTTTCTAGTACAAGTTTTCACCGGGGAAAAAAAAAAATCCTGTTATAATTGCTTCTTGTATATAAATGCATATAAATGTGCAATTTTTCTTCATTGTTTCTTCCTGGTTGTTTGCTTGGGTGTTCTAATCCCTGCCTATTTCCCCTGGTGAGCGTTTCCATGGGGGTGCCAGGGTGCCTGGTGACGTGGTTCGGGTGTTGTCCCTCCTCAGGCCCGTCTACGTCTCCACCGTCCGCCCTCAGTCCAAGCACATCGTGGTCATCGTGGACCACGGCGCCTCCGTCACAGAGACACAGCTCCAGATTGCCAAGGACGCTGCCCAGGTCATCCTCAGCTCCATAGACGAGCACGACAAGGTGAGGTTCCTCCAGGCAAAGGAGCAGCTTGCCCTGGCTCTTGGGTTCTCACTCAGAGTGATGTTTTCAACCCCCTGGACTCCAGATTTGGGGGCTGCCTCTGAGCCTTGAGCTCACTCTTGGAGCTTTTCTGCTGGAGGGGAAGATTTTGGGGATCTGCAGGCTGGGAAAAATGTGAAATCCCACTGGTCTAAGGCAAAATCTTGTACCTGAGCAATCTCTAAAGGCTCCTCCATCTCAGCAGATGTTTCGGTGATGGTCAGCAGGGAGAAGAACCATGCTCCAAACCTGGCTCCTTCTCACATCCTGAACTGCTCTGAGCAACTCATTTCACCTCTGAGTGAAATTTCCACTTTTTGTCTTGTGGAAGTGGAAATTATTTATTCCCCTGCAGTACTGGGGTGAGCTGAAGCATAATTAGTGTTTGGAGGATTCACAGATAATTATGAGACCAGCAAAGGGCTGAGAAATCTGGGTTTGATTTCTTGCTCTGCCACTGGTGCTCATTTGACAGTGAGAAAGTGACTTAAGCTGTAATTTTTTTTCAGACAGACAAGCACAGATTCATAAAGTGCTTCTGTAAAAAGTCTCCAGTTTGGTCTTTACTTTTAGCTACTCTCTACTGGTGAGACCTTGATCTGTCTCTCTGCTTGGATTTTCTTTTGTGAGTAGGAAGAGTTTCAGTTAAGTCAAATTGAAGAAAACTGATAATCTTTGCCCTAAGCCTTCTCACTAATAGTATGGGAGAACCACTTGTAACTTGGGGCTTTTAGAGAGATTTAATATGGTAAAGTAATCTCGCAGTTCAGCAGGATTAATAGCACTTAAATTCAAGTGTCAGAAGGGTTTGTGTTAATACAGAGAATATATTTAAGACACATATTCCCTGGTCAGTAGCTCAGTGGTTACAGAACCTGTTACACAGGTATCTAAGCACTGCTTGATGCAGTGACTGTCTTGCCTCACTCATGCTCCCTAATGAAGTTTGTCACTCAATTAATGAGCTTGGGGTGTTAGATGTCATTAAGGCACAGTGGTAACACTTGCATTAACTTATTTACAGGAAAAGCTGATGCCAGAGTCACCTTGCTTTGACTGAAACGTTAAAACAGCAAAAAGCTTTGCTGGGAGCAGTCCTTAGAGGGGTTGTTTATGTATTTATTTATTTTTTTCATTTCTCTGTGCACTCCAGTTTTCTCTGGGCTCTCCAGGCTTTCCTGGAGGTGCTCTCTGCTGATTTCCCTGTCAGTCCTGCCTGGCTCACTCAGGCTCTGCCCAGTAACCATTGTGAGGGAGCAGAGCGATGCTGACTCTGCCGAGAAACAAAGACCAAAATCTCTTTCCCTCGAACTCCCCACCATCCTTTTGAAATCTGACGGATTTCTGCCTCATTTCTTTCCCAACAAATCCACTTTAAAACCCAGGGAATGCCCTCAGCTTCTCCCTGTGTTGTGTGTGTGGGGATCCCTGCAGGGGAGGTGACCCCACGGAACCTCTCCCCCCCAGATCTCGGTGCTGACAGTGGCGGAGGCGGTGAGGACGTGCTCCCTGGACCAGTGCTACAAGACCTTCCTGTCCCCTGCCACCAGCGAGACCAAGAGGAAGATGTCCACCTTTGTCAGCAGCATCAAGGCGTCTGACAGCTCCACGCAGCACGCCCTGGGCTTCCAGAAGGCTTTCCAGCTCCTCCGGAACACCAACAACGGCACCAGGCTCCAAGGAAGTAAGGCAGCCTCCTGTGCCAGCCCGAGCACTGCAGGGCCTTGCAAATGTTTTCCTGTTTCACATTCTCACTTTGGCAGAGGCCAAGGGAGGGAAGTGTGCTGAATATGAGCAAAAATGTGCTCTGTCCCCTGTTTTTATTTTAAGGTGCGTTTCCTTGGGCTGCAGCTGTGGATGTGTCCATTCCCTTCCCGTTTGTGTCACTTGCTGCCTTGCCTTTCTTTAGAGCTGAAAGAGGAAAATGCAGGGTTGAGCTGTGTGATAGCTGAGTTCTTTCCCCAGTCTGGATGGGCGGTGGGGCAAGGGGGCCTTTCCAGGAAAATTGCAGCTTCTGCAGGTTCATTTAATGATTGCTGGCACATTTGCATATGGGTGATGTGCCTCGCTGGGGAAGTGGCCCTTGCTTCCCAGGGAAATGGGGTTTTTGAGAGCACCAGTTATGGGTGATATTCTGTGGAACACAAAGAGGTCCTGGCTAAATTTTCCTTCATCTCAGAATCCCCTCCCTGAACTCTGCGTACTCATTATGAGCTTTATCCTTCCTCTTCCCAAGACTGGGTGTTTTCTGTATTTTTTTTTTGTACTGAGGGTGTGGTGAAAGACTTGGAAAAGATGGATGTGAAATTGAGTGGGAGATTTGCTTGCCAGAAGCCTCAGAAGGAAAATTCTGTGCCCTGAGTGCTCCCTGGGTTTGAGTTACACTGGCAGTGCCACGGCAAGGTGGAGGGAACAGCCCATCTCCATCGGGATACTGGGATTATGGAACACAATTCCCACACCCTGGCCCTGTGCCTGCTCCAGTGAGAGCAGATCCTTCAGTGCCCCAAAGCTCAGAGGAGAGGAAAAGTCCAGGAGCTGAAGTGCTTTGGAAAGAATGAGGAAATACCCTCAAATCCCACGTGACTTTCCTTGGATTTGTGGAATGATGCTTTTGCTACCAAAGGCTCAGCCAGTTCCTGAGCTTCAGGCCATTGGCACAGGGGGACTTGGTGTGACTGGACAAAGGATGAGCTTGGCCAAGGGCAGGATTTTACCATCCTCTGGCAACAACTCCAGCAAATGCAGAGTAACCAATGCAGTGCTGCTGCAGCTGGCTGGGATAACGATGGGTTTGTCATCAGGAGTTATTCCAAGAATATCAGCTGAGGAGTCTTGGAGCATCCTCCTGCATATTCCCCATTCCTGGAAGTGTCCAAGGCCAGCTTGGGGCAAGCTGGGATAGTGGGAGGTGTCCCTGCCCATGGCAGGGGTGGGGTGAGATGGGCTTTGAGGTCCCTCCCAGTCCAAAGCAGTCCAGGATTCCATGATTTTATATTTGGCACTGATTTGTGTTAGGATCGGAAGTTTTGGCATATTCATACTTCACTAGGTTTCACATTTTGGGGCACAAGCACAGAAAGTTAAATTGCAAATGCTTTGGATTTAGGTTTTCTCTACATGTGGAAGATGGTGAAGATCTAACATGTTTATAACGAATTTCAGAATTCCTGGGGTGAGGCACAATAGGTTTGAGAAGAGGATGTTTATAAAACATGTCTCGTTTTCTCGTAAATAATCTTTTCATCTTTTTAAAAAAAGAAAAACAAACCCATACACATACACACGAAAAAAAAAAAATTCTTTCATTTTGCTGTTAATTTTCTAACATCCTGTTCCCGGAGAACAATGTGTGGGTGTGTCAGGGAAGCCGTGGAGATCCAGCCTCCATCCCAAATTCACCAGAAGGGAACTGCTGGGCTGAGAGGGGAGAGCTGTGCTGTTGGACACATCTGGATTTGCTGCCTCAATTCCTACTGCAGTCCTGCTCAGCAGATCCCCATCCCAGAGGGGGACAAAATGCTCCAAAAGCTGCCTGCTCTGGTCCCTCATGCAGAGTTAGGACAATAACTCTTGTTACTCCATTTAGGCTGCAGCTCCGTGCCTGCCTGCAGATAGAATATCTCTGCTGTAGCCTAGGAAACACAGCAACAATATCCCTTAAATTCCACCCAAAGCTGCTTTAATACCTGGCTTTGCTTTTTTTTTTTCCTACTTTGAGCCCTTACAAAAAAATGAGGTAGAAATTCCCCCGAATTACCAGCACCTCCTGTTTATGTCAAAATCTGCTTCTGGCTGAAATTCTGGTCAAGTCCTGAGGACAAAATGTGCAAGTCAAAGCATTGATGCCTATTTAATAAACCAGAGCAGCAAATCCACCAAAAACCCGAGTGAAACAAGAGAGTTGGGATGTGACCACTTCAGCCCAGTGCTCTGGGTTACCTCTGGATGGTGATCAGTGTGTTCATTACAAACACAAACCACTCTCAGTACTGAGATCAGTGTGATGGAGCAGGGTGGGGAGTAAGCACAGGGCTGTGAATTGTCGTGTTCAAAGGCTTTGGGTCAGTGTTGGTTTTTATCTTCTTTCCTGTTAGAGTCGGGATTAATTTGCTCAAGAGATGATTTTTCATGTTTGGACTCAGATATTTATTCATTCTTATCTATGGTACAGTCTCGCAGGTTGTGAGTTCTAGCTGACAAAATGAAAAATGGCTCTGTCTCTATCTCTTTCCAAGGTCTTTTAAGCACAAATTGTCCAATTAAGAAATGACACCTAAATTATCTTACATTTAACACAATAACCAACCACCCATGGCCCACAATGTGGATTTTTCTATCCAGTTACAAAACACCACCCAGACCGTGAAGAAGAAGGTGAAAAAGAAGGACTTATCCTACACCCTAAATCCTCCATCTTGCTTTATATATATATTACTATATTCTAAACCCTTAAACTCTGAGTTTCCCACCCTGTGCTCTCACACACTTCTATCCAACCCCCACACCCACAATCCCAGAGCTGTCACTCAATTTTGGGAGCCTTTTCCACGGCCTCAGGTCAATGCAGTGTTTGCTTGGGGGTCAGAGCCTGTGAGCACAGAAAGTCTGGAATTCTCAGTGCCCAGGGCTCCAACAGGGCAGGACTTTGGCCAGGAACATCCTCAGCCTGAAAAAACCTGTTCCAGGGAAAGTGTGAGGGGCCAGGTCACATTCCCAAGCCTTCTGCTCTGCCCTGCTCCAGGGGAAGGCAGCATGTGCAGCTCCATGCCTCAGGATTGCAGGATGGAAGGAGAACACAGGGGCAGGAGATGAAAAGTGCAGGGTTTTACCTTGGGGAGCCTTTTCCATGGAACTGGAGCAGCTGCTCCAGGTGCTGGATCTGTGTGCTCCTCCCTGGAGGCAGCCAAGCTCCTCAGCCTGGAGGTGAGAAGGATCCAGGGAGACCTCAGTGCCTAAAGGGGCTCCAGGAGAGCTGGAGAGGGACTTTGGATAAGGGATGGAGGGGCAGGACACAGGGAATGGCTTCCCACTGTCAGAGGAAGGGTTAGATGGGATATTGGGAAGGAATTGTTCCCTAGGAGGGTGTGGAAGTCCTGGAATAGAATTCCCAGAGAAGCTGGGCCTGCCCCTGGATCCCTGGAAGTGTCCAAGACCAGGCTGGACAGGGCTTGGAGCACCTTGGGGCAGTGGAAGGTGGGACTGGATGGGGTTTAAGGTCCCTTCCAGCCCAAACCATTCCATGACCCCAAAGCCAAAAGGTGCCTGTGGGCTTTGCTCAGGAATCCTGGGTGGCCAACAGGCACCAAACCAAACAGAAGTTTGGTAAATGCCAAGAGTGGAATTTCACCACCCAAGGCTGGAATCCATGTGGCTGCAGTGTGTTTATCCCCTGGAGATGCTGTGGATCCCTGCACGAAGCTGCTGTGAGCAGATTTCAGGGCTCTCTCAGCACGAGGCTCACCCCAGCTAAAAACCTGATGCACGTTGTGTCTGTGTTTGTGTTTTAGACACTGACATGGTCATCATTTATCTCTCGGCTGGGATCACATCAAAAGACTCCTCAGAAGATGATAAAAAAGCCACTCTGCGTGTCATCAACGAAGAGAACAGCTTCCTCAATAACTCAGTGATGATCCTCACTTATGCCCTCATGAATGGTGAGAGTTGCTTGTCATTTCCAGCCCATAAAATTCCCTTTCCTGGCACAGCACAGCTCGTTTATTCAGCTCGTTCCAGGGTAATTCCAGGCCTTGCTGGGAGCAGTTTGTTCCTGGATTTTGGCATGTTTAATCCATCCGCAAGCTGCATCCAGATGTTGTTACTTTGGTGTTTATAACTGTGCCACTCCATCCTTGTGTATCCCAGTGAAGCTGCAGGGATATAAAATATTGTGGGCTGGATTTTTCCAGACTGAGTTAAATTCGTTAATTATTGCAAATGCAAATCTTGCTGGGGGCTTCCAGGGGTAGCAGAGTGGGACTGAGTGTGACTTCATCAGCCAGAGAGGGTGAGTGGGAGATCAAACCAAATCTGAAATGCTTTGATAACCTGGGAACCAACCTGAGAGTGAAGTTAAACGTGAAGATCACCCGCCCATTTTCCAAAAAAAAACCATTTCTGGCACGAAGGCAGTTTGTTGTATTCCTGAAAATAGCCAAGGAAATGAATGTTTAACCTAATGCATGATTTGGTTGTAAATTTAAACCCTCACTTGAGACTGGGGCGTGCAAAAGGTTTTGATTTGTGTGCAGGAGTTGAGCCTGGGACTGGAGTGAAGTGTGAAAGTGGGATGATTGAGCTGGAGAACAAAGCCTGTTATCTCCCAGGGCCGAGGATTCGCTCCTGGTCCTGCCTGTGGGCGAGCCACCGCTGGAGAACAAAGAGCTGTCCTGTGGATTTATGGGCCACACAACTCTTTGTTCCAAGGGCTTTGTTTCAAGGGGGGATGTGAACGGCATGGCAAACCTTTGCACTGTGCAAACACGTAGGGAAGAGGCAATCTCATTAAATCTCACTGAAATTTTGGTGTTGGGCAATTAATTTTCCTCAAACCAATCTTGAAGCGCTTAAATAAGAGTACAGAATTTGCATTATGATCAGGCAGGGTATGGATCATTCCCCTGGGGCAGGATGCAGAAGCCTGGACGGGGATGAAGCTTTTTTTTTTTTACCTGTTTGCCCGTGTTTTGTGCCCCTGCAGAGGGGGTGACAGGGCTGAAGGAGCTGGCCTTCCTGCGGGACCTGGCGGAGCAGAACTCGGCCAAGTACGGCGTGCCCGACCGCAGCGCCCTGCCCGTCACCAAGGGCAGCATGATGGTCCTCAACCAGCTCAGCAACCTGGAGACCACCGTGGGCAGGTTCTACACCAACCTGCCCAACAGGATGATTGACGAGGCCGTGTTCAGCCTGCCCTTCTCCGACGAGATGGGGGATGGTGAGTGCTGGCCCCGTAAAACTGTCAGAGGTCAGCTTCTCTTGGCTTCCATAGCCCCAAATATGCTGTAACTGTGGGGTTGTTTTCTTTTCTTCTTCTTCTTTTCTCGTCTTCTCATCTTCTTTTCTTTGTGTCAGAGCTGGGATTAATGCACAGGAGTTGCAGTTTTGTGTTTGGACTCAGTGTTTATTAATTCTTATTTATATCACAGTCTCAGGAGTTGTGAGCTCTAGCTAACCAGGTAGAAAATGGAGCTGCCTCTAACTCTTTCCAAGGACTTTTAAGCATTAATTACCCAATAATGAGATGACATCTATATTATTTATACTTTTAACTCAATGATTGACCACCCAAAGTCTGCAGTGTGGACCTTTTTCACCCAATAAGAAAAAACAACCCAAAACCGTGAAGAAGAAGGACTTGGACAATGCCTTAAATCCTCCACATTGCCCCATATTTATCACTATATACTAAACCCTTAAACTCTGAGCTTTTCACCCTGTGAGATCACACCCTTCCATTCAAACTCCACAACCCCAGTGCTATCACTCAACTTTGGAAGCCTGTTCCACAGCCTCAGGTCAAATGTTGTGTTTGCTTGAGGGTCGGTGCCTTTTAGAACAGAAAGCCTGAAATTCTCAGTTTCCAGAATTCCAACATGTAATCCTACAAGATTTAGGTTTTAGGTGTGTTTCCAAGCCTTTCTGTCTGTAGCATTTTCATCTGCAGAAGGTTGAGTTGTGACAAAAGTGGTGACAGGACATGGAGTGGACAGATTTAGTTTGGATTCTTGTGGTGAAATTCGTTCCTGTGTATAAGTACATACACAACATCCATCATTTAATCCGTGGAGAGAAATTCTTTGTAGTGGAGGGAAATAGGTTGGAATGGCATCCATGGCAGCCCTGTGTAAGAGCAGGATAAATGCAGCCTTGCAAATGGCACAAGGAGAGATTGTTAATTATTGTTAATTATTGTCCCAAGCTGGCCACCCTCAGCCCTTCTTTGGCTTCAGCACACCTGGACTGTTCTGAGACCCAAACTAAATTTAAGGCTGTTCCTGAGCAAATCTGAGCCTGAGCTTTTGCTCCTTCCTGCATTGCCTCCCTCAGTGATTCAGCTCTGATATTGCTCCCTCCCAAAGCCATATCCAGTGGAAACTGTGAGCAGCAAAGGGTTGGGAATGGTGCAGTAGAGAGGTTTGTCTTACGTGGAATTCAGAGTGTACTTTAAGGCTTGTTCATGCAAATGAATTTTATGTTGGGCTGAGGGAAGAGCTGCTGGGTTTCCAAACTGTGGTGGAGAAAATAGGAGCAGGAAGGTGTTGCAGAGTTCTCACCTCAGGGATGAGATAAATCCCAAACTGCTGGGTAATTATGGATGTGATTCCCAGCACGGTGGCAATACTGGGATTTAGTTAAGCACAGGTTTAATGCTCTGATTATGCATTAGATGAGCAACAGTTCATCCCAACTGTTGCTTTACAAGGACAAATTAACTTCCTTTTCAATCTTATTTTTAATGCCCAAGTGCTGTTAAAGGAAGAAAACACTTCATTGGCTTCTCACACAGATTTATTTCTTATCTCTAAGGAACCCACTTGGAGATTGACAACCCCCCAAACATCAGTTGTGGTGTGTGTTCTAATAAATTGATCAATATACTTCAGGTCACTAGCAGAAACACAAATTAACTAATTAGGGAGAGTGGCTGATGACAGCCAGACACAACAGAAACCCTGCTGAGCTTCCCTGGCCATATTCCAGCATGGAATAGATGCAAAATTTAATTGTGTAACATCTCAAAACGCTCTCTTTCCTCTCAAAATAATTGACCAGATGATATTCCTGATGGTTTTATGGTGTTTCTCTCCCTCCAAGGCCTGATAATGACTGTCAGTAAACCCTGTTACTTCGGGAACCTCCTGCTGGGAATTGTTGGAGTAGATGTCAACCTTGCCTATATCTTGGAAGATGTCACCTATTACCAGGACTCCTTGGGATCCTACACCTTCCTCATTGATAATAAAGGTAATTTTAAATCAGATCATCTCTTCTAGTCCCACTGAGCTCGTGAACCACCAATTCTGAATTCTCTGAGCTGTCTCTAAGTAATGAATGTTAATATTTAATTAAAAGTTTAATTGCATGTCGTTGGTTAGTTTTGCCTGAAATGTTGCTGGAGATTTTAGGTGGATTCATGACTTGAAACTTCCGTCTGATTTGGAAACTCTTGCTGTGGGGATTTCCTACACCTGTGACATCCCAAGGTTTTGTGGGAAAGAGGGAAAACTGGTGTTAATTGTGTGTGTCCAGCTCTTTTCCTCTGATCCAGCTTCTTTCACTGCTGAATTTATCAAGCTGGTTTTTATTTGCAACCCCTTTGATGATGCCATCTTCACCAAAATTCTATGAAATTACTGTATATTCTCTTTTCCCCCCTAAAATACCTATCCTAGGCTCAGTCCTGTGCTGCATCCCACGTCTGGGGCTGTGTGTTTGTTTTTTTAGGGTACACCCTGATGCACCCCTCCCTGACCAGGCCCTACCTGCTGTCTGAGCCCCCTCTGCACACAGACATCATCCACTACGAGAACATCCCCAAATTCGAGCTGGTGCGCCAGAACATCCTCAGGTAAGGGGTGGGATGCAGCTCCCAAATGAGCAGCACCAGGAGTATTTCTAGCAGGATTCTAGGAATATATAAGGTAAAATCCCTTTTCCTGCAATATCTGGATACTTGGATGGATTTTTTTTTTCCCCATGAACAATTCTGGTTTGATTTTTCCTCCAACTTCTTTCAGTTGTCATTTGTTATTTTGTATTTCCCAGCTGATCTGGGGAATATTCCTTCTAATCTGCCTCTTCCCTGTCAGGAAGATTTCCCACTGTTTGGTCTGGGTTTTTCTTTATCCTTTGCCTAATCTGAGAACTTTTAAACTCAAAATCTGGGGGTGCACAAGTGCATTTTCAGCACGCACACGCTTTCCTCCCCCCGAGCACAAATAACAGATAATTCCTTCAATTCCTGTGATAATTATATAAACACACAACAGAAGGATTTTGCTGAAGTCCCAACAGTTTTGCTCAGTGTTTAATAAACTGCTGGCTTGTTTTATCTGCCACTGCAGCATTCCCTTGGGCAGCCAGATCATCACAGTTCCTGTGAACTCCTCGCTGTCCTGGCACGTCAACAAGCTGAGGGAGATTGGGAAAGAAGCCTACAACGTCAGCTATGCCTGGAAAATGGTAAGGAAAAACAAGTGTGGGATAGCCCAGAGGGAATTCATGGCTCTGCTACTGTCCTCCCTTCGGTTTGGGAATATCTGATCACTAATCTCAGCCCAGGGATTCAAATGGAGTCTGAGGTTAAACACAATCCAGGTGAATTCACTGACGCCAGCAGTAATGGGTTGCTTTGTGCTAACAAACTCAAGGAGGTACATGTGAATCATTTCACAATATTAAGTTAAATCCAGCCTAAAGGGTTAAGCTGAGCAGTTTTAAGAGATGAAATCTGTCATTGTTTAACAGAAATTCACACAGGGAAGTGTCTGGAGCTGATTTTTTAAGATTGTAATGCTGCATTTAATATCAAACTCCCTTTGCAGAGCAGCTGGGGCATCCCAAGGTTTGCTGGTCTGGTGTGATTTAGAGTCCTTAAAATACCCAAACCAGCAAAACATGTGGCACGTGCAGCACACAATTAAGGGTGGAAATAATAAAATCTTCCATTTGAGAGTTAATTTGTCTGTACTCTCCATGAAGGTAACAGCAGTGTGTGTCCAGCAGCAGGAAACCTGCAGCCTCTCCTCTGTTAGTGACAAAAAATGTCCATGAAACAGTGTGAGAATTAGAAATTATTGCTATTTGATCAACAGGATGAAAGATTCGTTTGGTTTTCAGGAAAAAAAATATTGCAGTGTTTTTATTTTCTGTGTTAACTGTGGAGAAGTGGTTTTTGTAGGACTCAGTGGCTCCGACACCGAGAGATCCTGTTCCTGCCCCAGGTTTTGGTTCTGTTTGGTGACTGGCTGGTGTTTTGCAGGTGCAGGACACGTCCTTCATCCTGTGCGTGGTGGTGATCCAGCCAGAGATTCCCGTGAAGCAGCTGAAGAACCTCAACACCGTCCCCAGCAGCAAACTGCTGTACCACAGGCTGGACCTGCTGGGCCAGCCCAACGCCTGCCTGCACTTCAAGCAGCTGGCCACGCTGGGTGAGGGCCTCTGCCAGCCTGGCCTGGCCACCTTGGGGACACAGCAGTGTCCAGCTGGGAAAAATCTCCAGGATTCCAATCCCCAGCTTGCCCCCAGCACTGAGTGCCACCTCCAGGAATTCTTTGGCCATCTCCAGGGATGGGCATTCCAAACCTCCCTGGGCATTGCCAGTGCCTGAGCACCCTTTCCTTGGAGAAATTCCAGCTGCTGTCCCCCCTGAGCCTCCTCTGGCACTGTCACACCTCCTGTGTGTTTCTGTAGAGTGTGGCAGCACAAAGCAAAGCTCTTCTCTCACAAAACGTGGGGAATGCTCTTCCCTGGAGAAGCTTTTATTTCCAAGGGTGGTTTTGTGATCAGCTTTTACCTTCTCACAGCTCTCCTGGGTCACAGTGAGCTGCTCAGTGCTGAGCCCTTCACAGAATCACAGCAGAGCCTGAGCTGGATCCCACAGGGACCATCCAGCCCAGCTCGTGAGTGAAGGGCCCATGCAGGGATTGAATCCATAATTTTGTCATCATCAGCACCGGGTTTTAACCAACAAATTTACTTCTTGCAGGATCAGTGAGTGGGGCTGCTCATCAGAGTCGGAGATAAATGCCCTGGGGGTGCAGCAGGGTCCCACAGTGCAGGGGGAGGAGTGGAGGTGTCTCACCAGGCTCAGACCAAGTCCTCTCCTGGCTCTAAAGCACCTCCCTGAGCAGTGACAGAGTAGGATCAAGTCCCAGCCAGTTGTGCAGGACTCTGCTGCTCTTTTGCTTTGGATTCATGGAAGTTTTTCAGTGCCAGAAGCATTGAATACCTTCAGAGTCAGAAGTTGGGCCTGTTGGGGACAACTTCAGTGCTCTGATGGATTCCAGACCCTCCTCACCTGCTTCAGAATTCTCAGGTTTTGATGGGCTAAAGTGGTTCTGCTCCTCCTGGCTGATTTCAGACATTGCTGGGAAAAAGGGAAGAATCTCCATGGCAGTCCCAGTGTCTGGGAAGGATGGAGAATTAAACCCCAGAAATATCCCAAGGACAGAGGGGTTTTACAGAAACATCCTCCACTGCAAGCTGGCATATTTAGGTATAACCTTGCGAGGTCCCTAAAATCTGTATTATAAGAAGTTGTGAATTAAATACTTCTGCTTCTAGCAGGGTTTGAGGGTCTCACACTGCACTAGTGGCACAGTTGTGAGATTTTTCTTAGCTCTTTGTAGCCCTGCAGAATAACTCAGCGAGATCACACTGGAGAAAGGACATGACAAACCTGTGGAAAATCCCTTTGCCAGTTGTTTAAAACACAGGGATTTGTTCTTTTTCTTTAATGTGGTGCTTAATCTTGATTATCTTACGTCCTGAGAGATACAAATGGAGAATTTCCCAAAAACGCAGCACTAAGCTGTCAAGTGGAAAAACTTCACGGGAAGCAAAATCAGAATATTTGCTCTGGGAAGCAGATGAAGGGCTGGAAGT
Organism: Sinosuthora webbiana; assembly: GCA_013397395.1. Taxonomy (NCBI): domain Eukaryota; kingdom Metazoa; phylum Chordata; class Aves; order Passeriformes; family Sylviidae; genus Sinosuthora; species Sinosuthora webbiana. The sequence continues at coordinate 120,893 of VXBN01015195.1, forward strand.
TTGGAAGTGGGGACTGCAGCACACGTGTGGGGATGTGTTGGGGAGGAATGTGACCAAAAGCAGAACACTTCACGTACAGCACTGCAGTTTTTTCCTCTGGAGACCATTGCACACAGGGAATTTGGGTTCCATGGGTCACATCCTCAGAAGAGATCTTCTCAACCCTCAGCCCTGCATCATCATCATCATTTATGGTTTTTAAAAAGAAAAAGCTGGTCAGGTTTTGCAGATTCTGCGTGATGAAAGTTTACTTTTGAGTTTGTTCTGAAAATCACTCCAGGCAGCTGCACTTTTATTGGGGAGCTCCTCTTCTGCCCTTGGGATTCTCCAGATGTTCGTTCTCTGGCACTGAAAACGCTCACTTTCATTTCCCTCTGGGATATCCAACCTAAACAGGGATACTTAATTTCTCCTTTATCTTCCCTTAAGGGAAAACAGCGTCTGTCATCTCACAAAAAGCAGCAATTCAGAAATTACTGAGGCTTTGGGAACAAGGGCATTAAATACCAAATGGCACACGGAGATCAGAGGAGGGGGGCTGGTGCTGACTTGTGTGCTTTAAGGCAAGAAGGGGAAGAGTTTGTGAGCAGCCCGAGTTCAGGAGGAAACTGTGCTCTGGGCTGGGTGGAAAAATCCATGTTTCCTGCCCTCCCTCCCAGCCCAGAGTGTCCTGCAGGAGTTGGGCACTTCGTGTGGGGGAGTGGGGAAAGCAGCAGGGTCATTCCTGCCGCAAGGACACCACGTCAGGGACACCCTCACCAGGCAGTGTGTACAGCTGCTCACCCTGAAACCCCTGGTTTGTTCTGGTGTTTGCAGAGAGCCCCACAGTGATGCTGTCTGCAGGCAGCTTCTCCTCGCCCTACGAGCACCTGAGCCAGCCCGAGACCAAGCGGATGGTGGAGCACTACACGGCCTACCTGAGCGACAACACGCGCCTCATCGCCAACCCCGGCCTCAAGGTGAGCCCTGGGACCCTCCTGCTGCTGCTGCCCCTCCTGCAGGGAGCCCAGATCCCAGCAGTGGGCACTGGGAGGTGGTGGAGTCCTAGAAACTCAGAATTTGGGGGTTTGGTGGGTAGTAAGACGTGTGAGTCAAGATGGAGGATTTGGGGTGTCGTCTTTGTCTTTGTTCTTCACCTTGTTCTTTCTTCTTCACCTTCTTCTTCCTTCTTCACTTCCTTCTTCTTCACCTTCTTCTTCCTTCTTGACCTTCTTCTTCCTCCTTCCTCCTCCTTCTTCCTTCTTCTTCCTCCTTCNACCTGTCTGGAGCTTTCCTTGCTCTTCCAGGGAAATTGGGCCCAAGACCAAGGAGGGAAATCCCACCAAACTCTGGGATCTGCCTCCTCAGCTTCTTCCTGCTCTCCATCCAAAAGGGTCAACTGTTGGAATTCTGGAAACTTGGATTTGGGGATTTTAGTATCTAGCAATACATGTGAGTCAAGATGGAGGGCTGTGGGCATTGTCTAAGTCCTGCTTCTTCTTCTTCTTCCTTCTTCTTCACCTTCTTCCTTCTTCTTCACCTTCTTCTTCTTGTTCACCTTCTTCTTCCTTCTTCACTTCCTTCTTCCTCCTTCTTCATGGGTTTGGGTGGTTTTCTGTAACTGGGTGAAAAAGGTCCCCATTGCAGGCCTTGGGGGGTCATTATTGGGTGAAAAATATAAATAATATAGGTGTCACCTTGGTATTGGGGGATTATCCCTCAAATAACCTTGGAAAGAGTTAGAAGCTCTCCATTTAACCTCATTTTCCTGGCATGCTCGTTGGAGCTCATGGCTTGTGAGGCTGTAAATAGATTAGAAATAATAAACATCCAAGTCCAGGCTCAATCCTGCATTTCCCATGTCTTTCATCCTGACCTCAGCAGAGATAAAGAATCCAAAACTGTCACAGGGTGGGACCTTAAAGCCCATCTCATCCCACCCCTGCCACGGCCAGGACACCCTCCACTCTCCCAGGGTGCTGCTGATGCCTTTGGATTGTAGCTTTTCTATTTCTCATCTCTTTGTGATCCTGTAATTCTTCAGTGTAGAACTCTAAACCCCATATAGAATGTGAGCTGCTGCTTCCCCATTTTGGTCAGACACAACAATTCCTCTCCAGGCCTGGGGATCAAGGACCCCTCACTGCCTCAGGCCCTGAGAGATGGAAACAAAAGTGAGTTGGGGGAAGCAAATTTGGGGTAAATGACTTCATTACCTGAAGCTGCAATTGGGAGATACCCAATTATTGTAATAACCCCCAATATACAAATGGCCCAAACTTATAAAAGCGTGAAAACTCATGACCCATCATCCATTTTTTGTAGCCCCTTGGGGAGGCTTTGTCTGCCCGAAATGTACCTGAAGGCCCTTCAATAACCACTTTCTCTTCTCTTAATTTTGTCTGGCCTCTGTATTTAGGTGAGCCCCAAAAAAGGCATCAGTCCAACCTGGCCTTGGACACTTCCAGGGGTCCAGGGGCAGCCACAGCTTCTCTGGACAACCTCACCCTCCCAGCCAGGAATTCCTTCCCAACATCTGACCTAAGAGTGGAGAGAGGAGGGAGGCAGAACTCTGTTGAAACAAACACTAGAGAAGTTAAAACCACGCTAAATTCTTAGCAGAAAGACCTTAGGCACACAAAAGGAGAAATCTCTATTTTCTGCTCAAGCAGCACATTAAAAAAAAAAAAAAAAAAAAAAAAAAAATTTAAAAAAGTTAAGGTAAAAAAAAACCCCACAAACTAAAAGCCACAGAGATAACCCCAACAACATCTCATCCTAAATAATCTGCTTGTGGAATGTGTGGTGCAGAGAAGCCTCGAACCAAGCGACTGAGCCGAGATGATCCCCCCCGAGGGCTCTCGGGGAAAGCTTTTATTCTCTTCCCCACCCCGGGCGAGTCCTGCAGGAACCCCTGCCAGCTCCGCCTTTGTCTTTGCAGTTCTCTGTCAGGAACGAAGTAATGGCAACCAGTCACGGCACGGATGAATGGATGACCCAGATGGAGATCAGCGGCCTCAACAGTTACATTGTCAGGCGTTACATAGCAACCCCCAACGGGGTGCTCCGCATCTACCCCGGCTCGCTCATGGACAAAGCCTTTGATCCCACCAGGAGACAATGGTGAGGTTTTAGGGTCCCTGCAGCAAAGCTTTGAGTCACCTCCGAGGGCGGGGAGGGAAATGCTTTAGAGTTGGGTTTGGGGTTTTGAGTTGATTTCGGGTGGTTTTTAGAGTTGGTTTCGTAGCCCGTGGGTTTATTTATTTTGTTGGTTTTTTTTTTCTGTTGTGGGGGAAAAGCTCAGAGCTTCAATGCAGTTCAGGCATTTATTGGTTCTCATTTCAGGCCTTTTGATTTTGGGGGGTGGTTGGTGTTTCGTAGGCCAGCTTTGGCAGATGGGGACATAAATATTCAGAAAAGGAGCATCTCCTTCAGGGATTAGCTAATTCAGGAGTATTTGAGCTCCTTGGGCCCTTTTTGGTTGGTCATGTTTGAGCCTTTTTGTTTGTTTACTGTGGGTTTTCCTCACTGCTTTCAAGGAGAGGGATGCATTATGCAGCAGCATCTGATTTGGGCAGAGGGCTGGGGGTATTGCAGATGGGAGCAGGCTCTGGGTGTGCTCCGAAGGCTGGGATGTGTGGGATGGAGCCAGCCAGATGCTGCCACACTGGGAAAGGCACAGATCCCACCCCTGTGGCTCTGCAGAGCTCCTGGCACCTCTCCTGCCCCGTGTTTTCCCTGAAATTTGTAGTGTTATGGGAACAAGGTGCAAGTCAAATCCTGGGAATAAAGCAAAAACGGGTTAAGCTGCTCAGGGGGTGGTGCTCTGCATAGGGAGAAGCAAAGTGATCACTTTTTCTGACAGAAAAGTGTTTCCAAAAGTTTTACCAACTTTCCTCTGATAGTTTTATCAATTATCCTCTGACTGTGGCTTATTTTATGCTGATGGAAGCTTTAGGAGATTATCATTTATAAGCACTGTCTGGTATTTCTGAATTTTCTTGCCTCAGTTCTGTCTTTTCTCCCCAGTTTGAAATGTAATCATTTTGCCGAGGTTTGCTTTGAGTTTGAGACTCTGCTGGCACCAAGTCCTGCGTTGTTCTGGGGGAAAAACGTCTGAAATCACATTAAATCTGTTCTGTGCAGAAGTAAACTGAGCTTTTTTTAATGCAGCTGGATGCACTGGGGGGACCATTTATTGAGCCAGTCTGGGTTAGTTTGGAGTCCCAGTTGTGTTTAGGTATTTGTTTGATATTAAAACCCAATAATTTGGTGCCTGTTGTTCACAGCATGAAGAATTCAGTTATTTTGGGACAGTCAAGGATTCTTGGAGTCACAGACTTTGGCATTAATTGTGATCATTTCTTTGGGCTTCCCTCAGGTACCTGCATGCAGTGGCCAACCCAGGACTGATCACCTTCACTGGGCCCTACCTGGACGTGGGAGGGGCTGGATATGTGGTGACCATCAGCCACACTGTCCACTCCTCCAGGTGAGGGGCCCTGGGGCTTTGGGGCAGGCAGGAGAACTCGGAATTCCCAGAGCTGGGTGACTCTCTGTGTGCTCAGGAACTGAACACCAAAGCTGGTCTCAGAGTGCTGGTGGGGAAATGCCATCTGACCTTGTGGAAACGGGGCATTGAAACACTGGGAGAAATCTATTTTATAGGGGTATGGGAATTCTGGGGGTTTGTTGCTAGAGGAGTAATAACAGCACATGTTAGAAAAGGATTGATGGGTGGGGAAGTGCTCCTGGATGAACACGAGGTGGGATGTCTAGGGAATTGCTCTCCTGAGGCAGTTTGGGAAGTGTTCCCTCTCTGCTGGGAGTTTAATCCTTCTCCATCAGGAGAAGCTCCACATTTCCTCAAGTTCCCCACACCTCCACTTGTGGGGTTTTAAGGGGCAGGGAGGTGGAAGCTGATCCGAGGGCAGAGAGGCCAGGCCACAAAGGGGGTTAAGGCCAGAGCTGTCCCTGCTCCAGGAATTGGGGAGCTCCTCTCCTGGGCTGCTGAAATCCTGCACTTCTGGGCTTCCAGGAGGAGAAGGGTCTTAAGGCAAAGCTTGTGAATCTCCAAGAGCCTTTCCAGGATTGCTGGGAACAGACTGGAGTGGAAACAGCAGGGCCAGGAGTTGGACTGGCTGATCCCTGTGGGTCCCTTCCAGCTCAGGATATTCCATGATTCTATGAAATGATTTTTTCCTGGAGAACCAGACCATTGCTGTTCCAGCTCCCTCCTTGCCAGCCCCCAGCCTGAGGCCAGGATTTGGGGTGGAGGATGTTTAAAGGAGCCCAGTTTATCAAACACTGAGCAAGCCTCCCTGTCCCAAATTCCCAAAATAGCAGTTACCTGTCCTGGTTTTTCCACGGAGTCTCCTCCAAGCTCCCTACCCAGCAGTACAAAGGTAACTCCCGGTGTTGTACTGGGAAAGAGGGATCCCAAATCCAGCAGGGAACTCCTCCCAGCTCCTCCACTCTTCCCACAGATCCCCCTGTTTGTTGGGGGGTTTCCCACCTCTGCACCTTTTTCTGTGTGTTTTGGCAGGAGCATTTTCTGCCCCAGCCCCTGCGTGGTTCCCTTCTCACAGGGGAATTGACTCTGGGGAAACGAGCCCTTCTGTAAGGGGAGAGGTGCAACTCATCAAAATCCTGATTTTTTATCTAGCAAGGGGATGGTTTACTCAGCTCTAAGAACTTCAAGCTCCTGTGGGTTATTAGAACATGATTAAAGGACAGTTAAACAAAGTTTGGCAGATGTGAGTGTGATTCCTGGGTAAATGTGACCTCTGAAGCTCATAGTCACATGTGGTTATAATCCCCAAAGAGGCCTGAGCTCAAAATCCACAGAGATGGGGAGGAATCCGTGGAGTTAACAGGAATTCTGGCATTAGGGACTGCTTGGGAGGGTTTAAATACCCACATCAGGGCAGCCAGAGCTGACACCTCTCATTCCCCATTTTATGTGCATCTTATTTCTTTTTTTATGGAGGCTGGGAGAAGAAGATTTATGCCTGATGTGGTTTCCTGCAGTTGGCATCAGCAAAGCAGGAGGATTTAATGCTTCAAAAAAGAAGCTAAAATATTTACAGTGTTCTAATGGCTTTATGTCTGTTAGGACAGAGCAGAACTTCAGAGCTTGATGCCTTGTCACACATGAAATGTGTCTGTGCTGCTTCGCTGCCGTCCTCCCATTCCTCCTCCAGGAAATGTGAACAGCAAATTAAATGCAGGTTTTAAAAATCTATATTTATCTGTCTGCAAATGAGATTTGACTCCGTCTCCTCTGCACCTCTTTGAAAAGCAAACAAACCTCAGCCCAGTAAACAGAGCTGGGTTTCCATGGAGCAGGGGTGGCCAGGGCTCTGCTCGTGCAGTCCAGCTGGGCCTTGCAGCATCTTTTTTTTTTTCTAAACGTTTTTATTCCTGTCTTCAGAGATAAAATAATGGAGAAAAGTGAAATTTTGAAGAGCAGCAGGTCAGAGGTGTAAGGTCCACGTGGGTGCAAATCCCACACCCTTGAGCTCTGATCCTTTTGTGTCCTGCAGGGGTGAGAGGGGACGGGTGTGGCTGTGCCCTCTCAGTGCTACTGGGAGCAAACTGGGAGCAAACTGGGACAACTGGGGTGTTAGGAATGGAGGAAGGACAACGTGCAGCCTCAGGCTGCTGCACATCACCACATCACAGGATCCTTTTCATAACCCACCCTAAGAAACGTTCTTTTCTTCTGATTTTCTGCCTGCCATTCACAATCACTCCCACACTCGGGAGCTGTAGGGATTTAACTCAAAGTCTGGCACCTTCATCTTCCCTCCTCCTGCTGGGGGCTGAGCACAGGAGGGGTGCAGGTAACTCCTTCCAGCTCTGGGGGGATTGGAAATCACAGGGGCTGCATCCTCTACTTCTTTGCGTGCGTGGGGAATTTTTGATCCGAATTTCTGTAGCTCAGGATTAAATGTGTGGGGGTGTGGGGGGGGCATGGGAGATCCACTCCTGGGCTGTCAATAATAATAATAATAATACAGTCCTGGACAATATTATTTTTTTAATAATATTTATAATTTTTCCCTTTCCCCCCTCCCTGCAGTGCTCAGATGTCCTCAGGACACTCGGTGGCCGTGATGGGCATCGACTTCACCCTCAGATATTTCTACAAAGTCCTCATGGACCTGCTGCCAGTTTGTAACCAAGATGGGGGGAACAAAATCAGGTAAAAGCTGCTCCTGCCAGGCATAAAATAAATAAAATAGTTATTTTCTTTAACCAGATGACCCAGAGGTTGTTTCCAACTTCATTTCTCCAAGGATTCTGTTACTTTGGGTGTGTGTTCTCTGATTCCCAGTAGAACTTGTGCTTGTCCTTCTCATAAAGATTATGTGGCTGGTTTTGTTATTCCAGATCAAACTTGCCATCAGCTAAACAAACAATCTGCAGGATTACAAAAGCAGAAGAGAACAGATTTGATTTGATTTTTTTTTTTTGGTTATATTTAGACTCCTTTGAAATTCTGGGTTAAATAAAAAAAAAAAACATTCCTTATTGAATGAACACACTTCCCAGTTCTGTTTGTTGTAATTTCACCTATTTAGTTCCTGTGAGCGTGTAAGAATGATACAGGATCTCAGTTATTTTAACTCCCAATTACTCAAATACACTTTTGGGGATGTTTTTTCTCTCAAATCCATAGCACAGCCAAGGCAGAAGAAGTGTGATTTCATCTGGAGTATCCAATTTCACTCAGACCCCTGGGTACCTTAATTGTTCCTTTTTTAAAAAATCCTGTGGGGGTGGGATAAACTCTGCTTTGGATCTGGAGTAACTCGATAACGTGGTGTGGGCATTGCTCTTGGTTTCCTTGTTTGTTTTTAAAGCCTTAAATTTGGGAAGGGAAGTGGTTTTCTGTTCATCCTCCCAGTTCTTTTCTGCTTTGGGTATTTTTCTGTATATTTTATGGCGCATAAAAAAAAAAAAAACAACAAACCAGGATTTCTGGTTTGGCATCGCTCCCTCCCAGTAAAAAACTGCTGCTGATCAGCAAGGTCAGATGCTTTATTCTGTTCCTGCATTCCCCAAACGGGGAATTTTGAGGGTTTGAATTTTCAGTGTTGGACCATTCTGATGTAGAAATTGGATCCAGTGTTTCCAGTCTCCGTATAACTGCAGGTGTTTGAGGGTTTTTTAGTGTATCTCTCCTAAGGGTTTTTCTATCAGGAAAAAGAGCAAACACCACATCCCTGTGTGTATTTCTAATGGAAACCCCCCTCCAAAAATCCAAGTTTTCCTGCCTCTTTTGTACCCCTAAAGAGCACAGAGGCTCCCCCTGCTCTCTGCTCACCCCTGACACATCCCATGGGAATCCCATTGAAAGCTGCTCCAGCCCCGGATCCAGGCGGGTTCCTGCTGTGGCTGCCACCCTGCTGAGCTTTTGGGAACATCAAGTGGGGTTTTAACCTCTCCCTGTCCCCTCTGTGGCCACCGAGTCCCTGGAGGAGGCCCTGGTGTCGGTGCCACCCCGGGCAGGGCTCCTGCGCCTTCCCCAGCGCTGCCGTCTGTGGCCATGGAAACGGGAGAGGGGAAGAAAGGGCTGGACTGAACTCCCTGGATTCTGGACTGGGACACAGCTCCACCGTGGGAAGAGCTGGAAAGGGAGAGAGGGAAGCTTGGGAGTGGACCAGGAGTGATTTATACCCCCGCTAAAATCGAATTTTGAAGGGGGGAAGGCGTTAAAGGAGAGTGTGAAATCTCTCTTTAATTAGTCACATAGTAAATTAATAAACCATTAAAGCTTTCCGAGTTCATTAGGCTCTGTTCACTTCTGGCTCTTCCCCAGTCAGAGAATGCACTGATGGCTTTTCCTTTCTGGTTTTAATCAGCTCTGTTTCCCACTCATTGATGGCCCTGGCTCTCTGGAGCAGTAACAGATGGAGAAGCTTCGGGGAAATACCCAACACATTCTTTAGGGACATTTCGCGGGGAATTTGTTTCATGGCCCTGTTAAATGGAAACCTTTGAAAGCTCTTCAGGACCCACGTTTTCTTGAAGGCCAAGGAGGTCTAACAGGAGGCTCTCTCTGTGTTTTGGGGGGCAGGTGCTTCATCATGGAGGACAGGGGGTACCTGGTGGCACATCCAACCCTCATCGACCCCAAGGGCCACGCGCCCGTGGAGCAGCAGCACATCACACACAAGGTCTGCCTGCTTCCCTTTGCCCCATTCCACATCCCTCATTCCTGAGCTGCTGTTTGGGTCTGATTCCAAATCCTGCCTTTCCTCCTTAGGAGCCTCTGGTAGCAAATGACATCCTGAACCACCCCAACTTTGTCAAGAAGAACCTCTGCAACAGCTTCAGCGACAGGACCGTGCAGCGCTTCTATAAATTCAACACCAGCCTAGTGGTGAGCCTGTTCTTCTATCTGATTTTGCCTTTGGAGAGTGCTTGGGTTGGGTTGGGTTTCTTCTGGTGGAAACACAAGTCCCTGCCAGGGCTGGGGGCCAGCCTTCCGTGGGGATTGGCCTCTGTTCCCCTTCTGCAGACACAAACCAGGCTGCACAAACAGAGTTCCCTGATGTGCAGGGGTTGTGGAGTGAGCCCTGGCCAAGTGTGGCTGCTGCCTGCAGGGTCTCAGCCAGCATCAGGGAAGGAAGGGCAGTTTGCTGTCACTGGGGGAGGATTCTCCAGCTGTAGTTGGGATGTGCTGCTTTGGATCTGAGCTCTGACCAGTGTCCTGTGAGGTCTCTAATAACTCATCTTTAGGTGTCCAAATAAATCCGTTTACTGGTGAGCATTCCCAGTATCTGTGAGACTGAAATCTCTGGGATCCTGCACACTCTGTGCTCTCCATGGGTCCTGTGTGAGCTTCCTCTTGTGAGGAGTCTGAACCAGGGGCTGTCATCCCTCACAGAGCCACAGATCCACCCTGGCAGAGTTCCTCCACAGCGATTCCAAAGCTGTTACACTGTGGGAGAAGATATGAAAATATTTGCAAGTCATGTCAGAACACACTGATTTATGTCAGCTTGGCTTAAACATTTTCCCCACACTTGAAAAGCCAAGTGGGAAGTGTGGTGTTGGGATGGAAATTGTGTAGGACAGAGCAGAAACTCGTCAAAAGGAACCAGGGAGTCTGCAGGAGCTGGGCAGTGCTGTGGTGGCTTTTTTTGAGGCTCAGGAAGTTTCCTGAGCACGTGGTGGTGGCTCCCAGATCCTCTGGGGAGGTCACTCAGGGCTGGCACAGTGGGGACAGGTCAGCGAGCGCTGGGAAGGAGTGACACGTCACCTCTGGCTGCCACATCCCATTTCCACAAGCTAAGCCAATTCCTTTCTATCTCCAGCAAAGTCTTTTCACCCAGAAGTATCTGGGAAGCAAAACTCACCCACCTTTTAATCAGCCTCTATTTAGTGAGGCAAAAACTCCTGAGGGGAGCCACCACCTCTGGAAGCCAGAATGGCAGAATTCATGTCCCCACAGCTCTGTAGGATCCCCCGGGAAGGGAAGACCCTCCACCTCCCTAAAAACACCATTTCACACCACTGACACCTTGTTTCTGCCCAGGGCGACCTGACCAACCTGGTGCACGGCAGCCACTGCTCCAAGTACAGGCTGACCAGGATCCCGGGCACCAACGCCTTCGTGGGCATCGTCAACGAGACGTGCGACTCGCTGGCCTTCTGTGCCTGCAGCATGGTGGACAGGCTGTGCCTCAACTGCCACAGGTGCCAGGGCTGGGCTGGGACACTCCTGCCCCCTCCCTGCTTTGGGGTTTACCAGGACACAGTGAGTGCAGCAGTTGGTTCTGTGCTAGATCAGGGAAAGTAAGAGTGGCTCTGCCTGTGCTCCCTGTGGGAGGTGCAGGGGTTTGGGGTGTCTCTGCCAGAGAGTTTAATCCAGGGGAGTTTGGGTAGATAGTGCTGAGAGACACTGAGAAATTCAGTGGCTCAAGAGCAGTTGCCTGTGAGTGAGCCCTTTTCTTCTGGCATAGAAATTCCCACGATTTTCCATGGATTGCGGGTTTTTCGTTGAGGGGATCTGGGAGGTTTTGCCCACACCATCCTGAGGTGTTTGTGGCACTGCCAGGGAGGATCCTTACCTCCCAATCTGAGGGACTGCCTGCTTTTGGAATTCCAGGGGTGGGTCACCCTCAGGCCTGGTGCAGGACAGAGCAATCCCCGCTCCTGGGGGAAGGAGCAGAGTCACTGGACAGCCTTTTCCATGGGAACTGCTGCTCCAGACCTGCACCACCGTGGGCTTAAAATCCCAGTGGTGTCTGATGGGTTTTCCCCGTGTGTTGTGCCCTGCAGGATGGAACAGAATGAGTGTGAGTGTCCCTGTGAGTGCCCACTGGAGGTGAACGAGTGCACTGGGAACCTGACCAACGCCGAGAGCAGGTGAGGCTGCAGGAACAGATTCCCTCTTTGTCCTGCTGCCGTCCAACAGGCAGGAGTTTTAGTACAATCAAGCAGATGAGGTGCAATAAGCAAAGGTGATTTGGATTGTGCTCTTGTAACAACACAAGGCTTTCCTTTGCTCCACTGCAGGAACCCGAGCTGTGAGGTGCACCAGGAGCCCATGACGTTCACGGCCATCGATCCCAGCCTGCAGGATGCACTCCCACAGTGCATCAACACCCAGTGCAACCAGAGGACAGAGAGTGGGTAAGGTGGCTTTCCCCACCCCTCAGAGCACTCTCTTGTGGAAATAATCCAATGGAAACAGCTCTGCTGTAGCTGTTTCAAAGAAAAAAGTATAGGGGAAAAAAGCACGATGCCAGGATGAGGTTCTGCTCCTGGCATCGAGGGCTCGTTTTTGCTCATTATGAACAATCTCCAGGGACCTGAGCTGGGTAAAACACACCACGCTCTGATCAGACTGCCCAAATCCCTTCTTCCCTCTTCCAAAGGCAGCAGAGAAAGGCTGGAGCTACAGCCAGACTTCACCACACTGAGAAATGTCTTACTGGGGGAGTTAAAAGTCGGATTGTCCTTTTGCTCAGGCTGAGTGGTGCAGGAAAATACCAGAGTAGACAGAGTTGGAAAAAGGATTCTGGAAATACAACTTCCCTTGTGGTACTTGAGCACTTCCATGGAATTTTTTTCTGGCTGAACTCATGTGCTTGAGGGTTTACAGATGCTTTTGGCCTCCCTGTGTCTCATGGCTCTAAACCAGACCGGGCTTTGCAAAGGAGAGGTGTTAGACTGGGAAGTAACTGTGCCTTACTGGGATGTTCCCACGCAGGGATTGCTTTGGAGTGCTGGACTGCGAGTGGTGCATGGTGGACAGCGATGGGAAGACCCACCTGGACAAATCCTACTGTGCCCCTCAGAAGGAATGCTTTGGTGGCATCGTGGGAGCCAAGAGTCCCTATGTGGATGACCTGGGAGCAATAGGTAACTCTGTCTTCAGCTGTTGGTGTTCCAGAATGTGGCTTTTTTATCTTCTTCTCTGTTAGAGTTGGGGTTAAATGCTCGAGAGATGGTGTTTGTGTTCAGACCCAGATGTTTATTAATTCTTACCTATGGTACAGTCTCACAGGCTGTGAGTTCTAGCTGACAAAGTGAAAAATGGCTCCATCTCTATCTCTTTACAAGGTCTTTTAAGGGTTAACTGTCCAATTAAGAAATGACACCTAAATTATCTTACATTTAACACAATAACCAACCACCCATGGCCCACAATGTGGATTTTTCTATCCAGTTACAAAACACCACCCAGACCGTGAAGAAGGTGGAAAAGAAGGACTTATCCTACACCCTAAATCCTCCATCTTGCTTTATATATATATTACTATGTTCTAAACCCTTAAACTCTGAGTTTTCCCCCCTGTGCTATCACACATTTCTACCCAAACCCCACACCCACAATCCCAGGGCTGTCACTCAATTTTGGGAGCCTTTTCCACGGCCTCAGGTCAACGCAGTGTTTGCTGGGGGGTCAGAGCCTGTCAGCACAGAGAGTCTGGAATTCTCACTGCCCAGGGTTCCAACACCAGAACATGCAGCAGGTTCTGCACATAACATTTACCTCTTAGCCCGATGCTAAATCATCATAAGGAGTGCACCAGGCAGCAAAAACGTGGTGAATATCACCTTTTGGAAAATCCTGATGTGGAGCTGAGTGTAACTCTGCATTCCTGTCTTTAAGATGCACGCTCTCTGAATTCCTTCTCCTATTCCAAGTGGGCACAGTCAAGCACCCAGAAATCCTTGCAGAGCTTCTCCATGTTCCATGTTCTTGGTGCACCCAGAAATCCTTGCAGAACTTCTCCATGTTCCATGTTCTTGGTGCACCCAGAAATCCTTGCAGAGCTTCTCCATGTTCCATGTTCTTGGTGCACCCAGAAATCCTTGCAGAACTTCTCCATGTTCCATAATGTTGGTTTAACCCTTCCTGCACCCTCTCTTGAGCTCCTTCTATTCCAAGTGGGCACAGTCAAGCACCCAGAAATCCTTGCAGAGCTTCTCCAAGTTCCATCTTGTTGGTTTAACCCTTCCTGCACCTTGAGTTTCTCCTATTCCAAGTGGGCACAGTCAAGCACCCAGAAATCCATGCTGGACTTCTCCATGTTCCACGTTGTCGGTTTAACCCTTCCCGCAGAGCATTTACGGTGTCGTTCTCCCTCTGCTTTGCCCCCTGTGCTTTAGGAGATGAGGTGATCACCCTGAACATGATCAAGAGTGCCCCCGTGGGCCCCGTGGCCGGAGGCATCATGGGCTGCATCATGGTGCTGGTGCTGGCCGTGTACGCGTACCGGCACCAGATCCACCGCCGCAGCCACCAGCACATGTCCCCGCTGGCAGCACAGGGTGAGCTCAACTCGGGGCTGAGCAACGGGCTGGGGATGGGAAAACACCCAGCGGCACATCAATAGCCAAAGGAAAAGCAATCCCAAAGCTCTCTCCACCGGGTTTTGTTGCAGAGTTTCCCTGGTTTTACTCCGTGGTGGAGCCGGAGGAGCAGGGGCTGTGTCTTGCTGCCCTCTCCTGGGTACAGCCAGAGCTGCTGCCGCTGCCCAGGGAGCCTGCCCACACCCAGAGGGAGATAAGCTGAGCTTTGCCAGAGCTCAGACACTAATCCCAGCTTTCTGCAGCTCGGCCCAGCAGATCCATCACGTGTTTAGTTTGTGCAGCTGCTGGGAGTGACGCGCTTTGCACCCCCTTTTGCCCTGGGCTTGGGATGTGTCTTTTTTCACTTGTGTTTTTCCTGGTTCTGGTTCATGTGATGTTCGTGGAATGTCTGTGCATAGAGAGGTGAAACCACTAAAGTCTGAGAGGCCAAAGGGATTCTGGTACAAAGATAAAGATCCAGAGGTGAGAACACCTCATGGAAGTGTTCTAGGCCAGGTTGGACAGAGCTTGGAGTAGCCTGGGATAGTGGGAGGTGTCCCTGGGGGTGGAAAAAGATGAGCTTTTAAGGCCCTTTCCAAGCCAGACCATTCTGGGAATTTAAATGTGATCAGAGCTAATAACCTCTACATTTGATCATCCCCCAGCTCTGTTGTAAATCACTTCTTTCAGAACTTTAAAGTGGGTCCCTTTCAGGGGGAGGTGGGATTTTCCTGCTATCCCAGCCCCATCCACGTTGGAAGAAGAGCACCCCCAGCTCAGGCCAGTAGCACAAAGTGCTCCCACTCTTGTTTCTGGGGTGACAGCTGGCAGTAAGGTGATGCAGAACTTTCCCCTCACCAGTTTTATTTCCTGTGTAGAGATGTCAGTGCGAATGTCCAACCTGGAAAACGACAGGGACGAGAGGGACGACGACAGCCATGAAGACAGAGGAATCAGTAAGTACCAAAAAAAAAACCAAAAACCAGATTAAATCAGCCACTTGTTTTTTAACACCCTAAGTTTGAATACGTGAGGAAACCCTGTGCTGGCTGGTCAGCAGTAGAAAAGGACGGAGCAACGTTTGAATTCAAACATCCAGTGCGCCTTTATAGTCTCGTGCAGAACAATGACGTCTGTCTCTGTCTGTGCAGTCAGCAACACGCGGTTCATCGCGGCCGTGATCGAGCGCCACGCGCACAGCCCCGAGCGCCGCCGCCGCTACTGGGGCCGCTCGGGCACCGAGAGCGACCACGGTGAGTCCAGCCCCTCACTGCCTCTTTGGGGGGCTCCTGTTCCTCCTGCAGCCTGCCTCCTTGCAGGGAAGGCAGGCAGGGCCAAAGCCACGCCGTGCCGTGCCCCTCCTTGCTTTGCCGTCGGTTTGTTTTGAGGGGACACCTCCACGTCCCCCCGAGGGGCAGCTCTGCCCTCGGCTCCCTGTGCCAGGGGCAGCGCCCAGGGAATGGCACCCAGGAAATGGCTGGAGCTGGGTCGGGGCAGGGTGGGGCTGGAGATCAGGAAAAGGCTCTTCCCCCTGAGGGGGCTGGAGTGACAGGACAGGGGAATGGCTTCACACTGAAAGGGAGTGGGATCAGATTAGAGGTTAGGGAGGAATTGTTCTCTGGGAGGGTGGGCAGGCCTTGGAATAGAATTCCCAGAGAAGCTGTGGCTGCTCCTGGATCCCTGGAAGTGCCCAAGGCCAGGCTGGACAGGGTTTGGAGCAGCCTGGGATAGTGGAAGGTGTCCCTGCCATTGCCATGGGATCCCCTGGAATGGGATGACCTTCAGTGTCCCTTCCAACCCAAACCACTCTGGGATTCTGTGATCTTCCAGCACCTTTAAGCAGATGCTGGGCACCATTAGGCTCAGGGGGTTGGGATGTGTCTCCCCTGCCCAAAGACTAAATCTCCTTAAATCTGGAAAGCTGCTGGAGGGGTGTAATGCTGTTGACTCATGAGGAGGCTTAATTGATTAGGAAATGAAGAGGAGGAGGGATAGACAGGGCAGTCTGCAAGCTGTCAGCTCTGCAAGGCTGGGGACCTTCCAGCAGACCTGGCCCAGCACTAAGGCTCTGCTAGCACTAATGGAATTGGGACAGGAAACCCAAAGACCAAAGCCTTGGAACGTGGAGGAACAGATGTCTCCTAGACAATCTTGCTCTAGGAGGAATTACCCTGGATTTGGGGTGAGATTACCTGTGCTGAGGCAGATTTGCCAGATGAGTGCTCTTCCCTCTGCTCCTTTTTCTCGCAGTCCCAGCAAATCCTTCCCATCTTTTAGTCATCCTGGGTTAGCAGGGGAGCTGTCTACCTCCATCTGGAATGTGCACTGCTATTTTTAGTTTCTGTAATTCCATCTTCTTCAAAGGGCTGCCCAGGCTTCTTCCCCAATTCCTCCGTGCCAGCTCCGAGCCATGACTCAGAGCATGGGAAACGGGAGGCAGCTTGGGGGACTCAGCTGCTATTTTTTACCCCCCTCCTTTTAGGTGTCTCCAGCTGAAAACCTGAGCGAGATGCTCAGGAGCACCAGTGCTTCCTCAGCCTTTAGCCCTTGTTTTTTGAGGAGGATTTATTTCCAGTTAAAGCAAGATCCTTTTTTCCTTTTAAATTTCATTTGGTTTTGCACATAGAAATGCTGAGGGGGAGTTGTTTGCTTTGCAGCCTGGTCTGAGTGGGAACAGCTGGTTTGGATAAATCCAGGTTGTATCTTAACAGATTTTTTGGGGGTGGTATCTCTTATGTTTTGGTTTGAAATCAGTGGCAGCAATTCTGTTGTTACAAACTGTTGAACACGTGGGTGCTGTTGCTGTTTGGGGTGGTGTATACAAACCACAGGTCCCCAGAGCTTTAAACCAAAGATGATGGCTGGGAAAGGGACCCAGGGTGGACTTACAGGAGAGGATGAGTTTGTTGGGGTTTGTTCTAGGAAGGAAAACAGTTTTATTCCCTCTCTAAGGACCATGAAGGTGCCCAGGGAATTCTGAGTGGCAGGGAAAGGGAATCATTAGAGAAGAGGATGAGTTTGTTGGGGTCTGTTCTAGAAAGGAAACAGTTTTATTCCCTTTCTAAGGACCCTGTGTGATTCCATGAAGGTGCCCAGCCAGCTCTGGGAATTCTGAGTGGCAGAGGAAGGGATCCATTACAGACTTAGAGAAGAGGATGAGTTTGTTGGGGTCTGTTCTAGAAAGGAAACAGTTTTATTCCCTCTCTAAGGACCATTCTGTGGTTCTGTGAAGGTGCCCAGCCAGCTCTGGGAATTCTGAGTGGCAGAGGAAGGGATCCATTACAGACTTAGAGAAGAGGATGAGTTTGTTGGGGTTTGTTCTAGAAAGGAAACAGTTTTATTCCCTCTCTAAGGACCATGAAGGTGCCCAGCCAGCTCTGGGAATTCTGAGTGGCTGGGAAAGGGAATCATTAGAGAAGAGGATGAGTTTGTTGGGGTTTGTTCTAGAAAGGAAACAGTTTTATTCCCTCTCTAAGGACCCTGTGTTGGTTCTGTGAAGGTGCCCAGCCAGCTCTGGGAATTCTGAGTGGCAGGGGAAGGGATCCATTACAGACTTAGAGAAGAGGATGAGTTTGTTGGGGTTTGTTGTAGGAAGAAAAAGAGTTTTATTCCCTCTCTAAGGACCATGAAGGTGCCCAGCCAGCTCTGGGAATTCTGAGTGGCTGGGAAAGGGAATCATTAGAGAAGAGGATGAGTTTGTTGGGGTTTGTTGTAGGAAGAAAAGAGTATTATTCCCTCTCTAAGGACCCTGCATAGATTCTATGAAGGTGCCCAGCCAGCTCTGGGAATTGTGATCCTGCAGCCTTGCTGCTGCTCACTGCTGCTGTCTCTTGCCAGGCTACAGCACGATGAGCCCTCAGGAGGACAGCGAGAACCCCCCGTGCAACAACGACCCTCTGTCGGCCGGGGTGGACGTGGGGACACACGACGAGGACCTGGAGCTGGACACGCCCCCGCAGACGGCGGCGCTGCTGAGCCACAAATTCCACCACTACCGCCTGCACCACCCCACGCTGCACCACAGCCACCACCTGCAGGCCGCCGTCACCGTGCACACCGTGGATGCCGAGTGCTGAGGGACATCAGAGCCGCCTCCTGCAGGCTGTGACACTGGGGACACCACAGCCACCACCTGGAGGGGGTGTGACACTGGGGACACCACAGCCACCTCCTGCAGGGGGTGTGACACTGGGGACACCACAGCCACCACCTGCAGGGTGTGTGACACTGGGGACAGCACGGCCACCTCCTGCAGGGGGTGTGACACTGGGGACACCACAGCCACCTCCTGCAGGGGGTGTGACACTGGGGACACCACAGCCACCTCCTGCAGGCTGCCATGGCCACCACCTGCAGGCTGTGGCACTTGGGGACACCACAGCCACCACCTGCAGGGTGGGGACACCGTGCACACTGTGGATGCCGAGTGCTGAGGACACTCCTGCCCACCTCTTGCAGGCTGCCATGGCCACCACCTGCAGGGGGTGTGACACTGGGGACACCACAGCCACCACCTGCAGGCCACTGTCACTGTGCACACTGTGGATGCCGAGTGCTGAGGACACCACGGCCACCTCCTGCAGGGGGTGTGACACTGGGGACACCATGGCCACCTCCTGCAGGGGGTGTGACACTGGGGACACCATGGCCACCTCCTGCAGGGCACTGTCCTTGTGCACACTGTGGATGCCAAGTGCTGAGGACACCACAGCCGCCTCTTGCAGGGTGTGACACTGGGGACACCACAGCCAGCACCTGCAGGCTGTGACACTTAGGGACATTACAGTCACCTCCTGCAGGCTGCCGTGGCCACCACCTGCAGGCTGTGGCACTTGGGGACACCACAGCCACCACCTGCAGGGTGTGGGACACTGGGGACACCACAGCCACCTCCTGCAGGCTGCTGTCACCGTGCACTGAGGACATCACAGTCACCACCTGCAGGCTGTGGCACTGGGGACACCATAGCCACCACCTGCAGGCTGTGGCACTGAGGACACCACAGCCACCTCCTGCAGGCTGCTGTCACCGTGCACTGGGGACACCACAGACGCCACTCCAGAGGCACGGGGGCTGTGCTGCTCCCCAGGGACAGCCCCACAGGCCTCCCCACCAAACTGAGGCATCAGAGCTCGTTGCATTTTTACAGATGTGAGGTTGGCTCTGGCCTGGAAACGTGCTTGATGAATGGACCTGCCAAAACACGGAGACAGATGGAGCAGGAGGCACGTTGGACCTCCAGGAACAGGGACGGGAGTTCATCCAGCAGCTGGAGTTGGTTGTGCTGAGCCAAGAGCAGAGAGGGAGCTTAAAGAGCCAGAGATGATTTGGTTTCCTTAACTGGAAGAGCAGGGATGTGCAGCTGGAGAGGCCAGAGGTGGCAGCCAGGGCAGGGAAGGCTGCCGGCCTCTCTGCAGGTGGGTGGAAGGCTCCCCGTGCCCACGTCGCTGTGCGGGACCTGGGACAATGCATCTCGAGATTTTTAAGTAAAGGATTATTTTTCTACTATTTATTGAACTTGAAACTTTGGGGGGGGGAGGGAGGGAGGGAGGGAGGGGAGAAAACCTTGTTAGGGATTCTCGACGAGTACCACGTGCATTCTGTGCTGGGGAAGGGGCTCTTCCCGGGACAGCAGCCGCTCCTGAGGAGCCGACCTTCCTCCAGTGCCCCACTCTGCAAAGGGAAAATGAAGAAGCCCTCTCTGCCTCGGTGTTTACATTAGGATTGCTTTCTTTTTCCACACTCGTTTCCTGTAAATATTACAGCCTGATTTCTATCCCAGTATTGTCTTCCTATTTGCAGAGGAGAAATCCTGTACTCTGTCGGTAAAATCCGGAGAATTCTGCCCAGAAACGTCTCCACCTTTTATCTCTTCGCTCATCCTTAAAGGATTCCCGTGTGGAAGTAATAAAGAATTTCTTTAGCATTAGTTACCAGGTAATCCCAAACGGAATCTGTGCCATTTCTTCTGTTTCCTTAGACCACAAGTAGAGGGATGAACCCAGTGTTTTGTAAAGCTCGGGTTACTGTGGAAGAAACCTTGAAACCGTAACGAGAAGCTGCTGCTGTTTGTCTGGAATTTTAACCTTGCTTGGTAATTCAGAAATTCATTTGAAATATCAATTAGTTTTCAACCACGGTGTTGTATTTTAGATTTCACGTTTTGTGGTTACAACATCGAGCCGTTCTTGCACTGTGCATATGATAAACATCCATTTATATGTAGGTTTTTAAAACAAAATGACTTGTTTTAATTAATATGGTACTTAATACTGTATTATGTAAAAAAAAAACCAAAAAAAAATCGGTTCTTAAACAGTACAGTAAAATATCTCTATGTGTGATACCAGGATACCCCCTTTATACTATGTATAAAATTAAAATCTCTAGTGAAATAAACTGTATATAAGTCTAGATCTGTGGAGAGGTGGCTGCACTGAAATGATTCTGCCTCAGTTTTCTTCTCTGGCTGGACAGGACTGAAAATTCGCTCTTGTTCAACCAACAGCCTTGAGAAATGTACACTTCAAACATGAATGACAGTATTGGTGGAAGTTTTTAAGCCTTTTTTTAGCTGGTTGGTCATTATTTGGGAAATGGCCATTTCTGGAAGTGGTCAGCCACTGCTTAGAGTCACCAAAGCAAAGAATTGAAGGGTTTTATTTTGCTGATCCTCTCCTGAGACCTCAGTGGCTCTGGATTTGCTGCTGTGCTGTGTTTGTGCAGGCTTTGGTGGAGGCTTTTTGCTGAGCAGGCAGCGCAGGAATCCACTGAGCCTCTGCTTTGTGCTCTCAGAGCTCTGCAGCTGATTCCCTGGGCATCAGCCACGCTGGGATTCATTTCCAGCTGGGAATCCAAAGTCAGGGACAAATCATTGTTGATAAAATGTGTCGGAAATATCATTAATATGGAAAAAGTCATCATGTTCATCATTTGAACTACACCATTACTTCAGGGGAGAGGTTTTTTTGGTGGCTCCTCACCTTCAAAGAGAACCTTTGCAGGGTTCTCTTGCAGCTCTGCCAGGAACTCAGGAGCTTCCAGAACCTCTTGGAACAGCTCTTGGAGATCCAACAATCAAACCCCTTTTGCTTTTGCCTTAAAAGCTTTTCAAGAGCTTCTCCTGGCTGCTGCTTCATCTCTTTTCTTCTGGGACATTTCCAGGTGTGCCAAATATCCAGTGGTGGCACTGACCTTGTCCCAGCAGGAATAAATGGGATGCTGGGAAAGATACCAGTGCTGATAATGGATGTGATGGGGGTTTGTCAGGAGCTGCTGCATCAGAGCTTTGCATTTATATTGCCTGAGTTCTGCCGTGGCCTTCCCTCCCCAGCATTGTTTTACTGTGTTGACTGAGGAGCAAGATCATAAAAGGAGCAGTTTAAACCCTGGATCCTCCTTGCCTGGAACTGATAAGACTTTATGGCCATTAATTTTCCACTTATTTCATTTTCCCAACACAGTCGTGGAAATTTCATGTAGGTTTTCTTTCGTTCTCCCAGCAACAACAAAAAAAAAGTTCTTCTAAAGTGAAAATGAGCATTGCCTTTGGTTTGTGCTCATGAATGTTAAATTGACTGCATGCTTGGAGTCTTTGAGTATCTGCCAAGTGTATGGATTTTCCTATATCCAAGGAACCATGGAGAAGCATTTCTATGGGCAGAATATATTGATTGAAAATGCATTAAGATTTTTTTTTAAAAATTTATTTATGCTACTGCCCGGCTAAAAAGCGTGGTTTGCAAAAAAAGCCTGGTACAATTTTTACCCCCTGACCATTTTATAAGGCCACTTAAGCCATGAAATTTTATCTTTATCCTTGCCCTTGGCAAGGGCAGGGAAGGGGAGGATGGCTGGGAATTCAGGAGACGTTCACATGCAGCAGGACTTGTGACTATAACTGGGCAAAGGGAGATCTCTCAAAGGCTTTATTCTGTCAAGTGACCCAGAAATGGGCAAGAGGACAGAAAGTGGATTTGTCAGAGGAGAAACTAAGCTGGCAGCAAATATGGAAAAGGAGAAGAAACGAGGATGCAAAAGTCCTGGATCCGAGAGGGTGCAGGTAATCCAAAAGGCTCGTGGCGAGTTCCAAGTTTAATTTTGCAGCGTTCCCAGCTCTTGGCTGCCCGTTTCAGTTGTTTGTAAAAGAGATTCCCAGCTATGGCTGGGGTTTTCAAAGGAGCCTGCTCGGGGCTGTCAGCGATGTTTGGAATATTAATTCCTGCAGCAGTTAACTCGGGAACCATTGGATTGTTTCTCTGTACAAACCCCTCCCCTTTGCCAGGGAGCCTGAGTGGGGGGAAAAGGCACATCAGTGCCGTGGAATATTTCATATTCCTGCCTGGCAGCCCTGGGGCTGACCAGAGGTGACGATTTTGTGCTTTGTGCTCCGAGATGAGCACGGAAGGACCTTGGCCCAGAAGGGCTGGCGTTCCTGGAGCCGAGGCTGCGGTGGAATTTGGACACTGCAGTCCAAGAGTGAAGTTCTCCAAGCCCTGCCTCGTTAGAGAGGTGCCAGACAGAGCTGGGGTGGGCGCCAGGCCTTGCTCAGAAGCTCTGCTGGTTCCTCCTCGGGAGAAGGTCCCATGGGATCTCTGATAATCCCTTTGGAACAGCCACGCTGTGAGCAGAGGAGGGGGAATGTGATCCAGACACGTCTTGGATCTGGAGGTTTTCTTCAGCTCAGAGTGGCCTCTTTGAAATCCTGTGGAAAAAATGATCCCTGGGTTCGTTTCCTTACTGGGAGCTGCCCTGGGAAGGAGCAGTCCTGGTTTGCTCTGGTTTTGTGCAGGGAGGTCCTGCTGGCACTGGCAAATCCAGCAGTCCAGCACTGCCTGGTCCCTGCCCTCTGCTGGGATTGCCTCTCCTGGGACAACAGCAGGGCTCCTTCCATCCCACCTTCACCTGGCTCTGGAACAACTCCATGGACAAAGGGGAATAGCCTCCAAAACTGCCAAGCCAGCACTTTCCACAGGCACTTTGCAGGAAAAAATGTGCAGGGAGGTCCTGACAGAAGTGGTGGTCTTTCCTTAAATCCACTTGAACCATCAGGATTTCCAGTCTGGCCAACACTGATGGATTTTTTTTTTTTCCAATTTTCAAACCCTCCCAATTGCAGGGAGGTAACGAAATCGGGCAGACGCCCCAGGACGGGGCTGGCACCAGCAGCAGGAAACTGGGAACGCACTCAGAGAGTTTTCATTTCCTTCTGTGCACTTCTCCAACATTTTGACACTGCCACGGAGCTGCTCTCCCAGCATCCATCCCCTTGGCATAATTCGTGCAAAAGGATTAAAGGTTGAGTAATTAACACCATCTAATGGCTGTAAAATAATAATAATAACAACAACCTCCTTAATAACGGGTTTGTTTCTGTTGCAGCTGGACCAAGGAAATAATCCGTAAACAAGGCAAAAAACCCTCAGCCAGGGAACCTGGAAAACAGGAAGGGGATGGATTTTTTTTATTTTTTTTTTTTCACTCTGAACATGGAGAAATCAGGCACAGCACGTTGGGTGACAGTTCCTATGGAAACCTTTTATAACTGAACAGCAGAACAGTTTGAAAGCCTCATAAATTTTTTGGGGAGGGGGGAATGTTTCCCTGGTGTTACCTCCTCGAGGCCAGTTTTCCACATTGAGCAAGTTGGTTTTTTGGGGTTTTTTTTCCACATGTAACAAGTTTTTAAGGACAAAATATCGTGGGGGTGCTGGAAATTCCAGGCTCTGCTGGCAGGGAGAAGTCATGGGCTGGTTTTATCTTCTCCAAACAAATTGTTGGTCCCGTGCCTGCTCCCTCCCAAGTCCATCCCAGCTCCTCAGTTAATGACAGCAATTTTCCTCCAGGTTTATAATTAGCCAGCTCCAAGGAGCAGTACTGGAGATGTATGGATTTACCCTATGGAATGATTTCACCCCCCAGCATTATGATTTCCCTGGTTTTTGGTGGTAAATGGTTTTGTAATTCCCTGTGAATTCTCACTGTCGGTTCCCAGTTCCTAGAAAATCGGTGCTTTTAGGGAATGTGAGACTGAATTATTTGGAATTCCCATCTGCAGCACATTCATGGGCTGGCTAATAAAAATATCCCTGGTAGGAATGTGGGGCTGGACCCGCTTTTGCCAGGAATCCAAGGAACAGTTGGATGTTTTTGAAGGCTAAAATTGCCAAGATGCACTTGGTGCCAATAAGTAATGACTGGATTTGAAGCTGAATGAGGAAAAATGAAGCCTGTGTGGGAGGAATGGTGATTTAAAGCAGGGCAGGGCATTGATTCAGGGGAAAGTGCTGCAGAGGTTCCCCTGTGAATCCCTGGGCCATTTATTGAGGGGAATTGTGTTTGTTTGATCTCATTTTCCTTTGTTCTCACTTGTTATTCAAGAACTTGGCTTTGCTTTGTGGTGTTTATTTTAAGATTTACTCTTTTTTTTTGCTGCCTTTAAACACAGCCACGGAGCTCTGCTAACGATGCATGGGGCAACAAAGGTTTGAAATTCTGCTGCAGAGACCACAGGGTCCCAAAATAGCCCATTACAGCAGAGCCCAGTAATGATTTCCTCGCAGGAGTTACTCACTTTGGAACTCACAGCTCTGAACTCTCCCACCTTTTTACTATTTATTTGCAGGCCACTGGGTTGAAAGAGTGGAAAGCAAGGAGAAGCAGCTCAGCTGGCTGATCCTGAGGTAATCCATCCTTCCCAGACTCAGGAGCAGCAAATTCACAGCCAGCAGGTTCCACTTGAAACGTTTGGCCAAAGGGTTTTTTGTGCCTGGGTGGAAGAACGGGAGCAAAGAAACATCCCAAGTTTGGGCACGTCGTGGAATGGTGCACTGAGAATGCCAGAAGTATTGGAATTTGTAGGGGAAAGAAGGGATAAAGGAATTCCTTTTGGCACCTCTGGTGTGTTTTGGGTGCAGTGTGTATGGTGAGGTGATCTGGGTGATCATCACCGAGCTAATTATTGGTGTTGAGAATGAAATCTGCATCTCTTGGATTCCAACTCTCGATTTCCTTAATGAAACGACAGGAGCAGCTGGAGCAGGAGCAGTGGGACCAGCAGGGACAAAAGGGAATGGCATTGTTTGTGCTGGTGGTAATCCATTATTTTTATGGAATAAGCAGCAGCTGATCCCACGTCCCCGTGCAGGAAACATTTAATTGTTTTAATTTCTCTTTCATGAAGCCATCACTTACCTAAAGAGCTCACAGATAACATTCCCAGGACCTCAAATCCCTGGGAATATCAGGTGGCTCCTGTATGCAGCAGATGTTCTCAGTCTTGCCTTTCACTTTACGTGCACAGATCTGAATTTGTTTGTACTTTTGGATGTAGAATCCCAGGAAATCCCAGAATCCTGGACTGGTTTGGGTTGGGAGGGACCTTAAATCCCATTTCATTCCACCCCTGTCCCATGGGCAGGGACCACCTTCCACCAGCCCAGCCTGGACAATTACGCCTGACAATTCTTCCAATTCCAAAAGATTGGAATTGTTTGGAATTACAATTCTAATTCACACTCATTCCATAAAAATTACAAAATAAATATGGCTGGTATGACTTCAAAGCTGCAGAAACACAGGGAGATTAATCTTTATCTTTTTAGGAGAGCTGCAAATGCAACTGCTGGGGTTGGGTGCTGGGATATCATTACTTGGATATTACTCTTAATTAGCAAGGGAAATCAGAAATTAGAAAAGGAGTCAAAGCCATACAAATATTTCATGGAAAGCTGTAATCAACAGGAGGAAATTCCTTAGGGAAATACCTGCATGCCTTGGCTCAGCATCCTCTTCCTCCTGGAACAGCTTTTTTTTTTTTTTGGCAGGCTGGTATCACCTGGACATGAACACTGTGGGGGAAAAGATGAATACTTTGACCTACAAAATAAAATATTTTAAATATCTATCCCTAACCAAGAAAAAAAAAATTATTTCTCTGATATTTTATATATTCTCTGACTATATTCTTATTTTCTAGAGTTTCTCTGGAACTATTTGCTGCAGGAGTTTTGTTTGTGCCATTAATGTCAAACTGTTCATTTCTGAATTCTTTCAACAATGACCTTTAAATTGGAATGACTTAAAATCCAGGGACACCTGGCAGCCCATCAAAAAAAGACCAAAAAAAGGGCAATTTTTGAGGAGGAAATCGCTGTGGGTAGAATTAATGAGCACTGCTTAGAGGTGTCCACCTTCAAACTGGCAAATTAATGGTAAAATTAATTACTCTGCTTGAATTCCTTCAGCAGCATCACTAAATTTGGTGATGTTTGAGCAGATCCATAATTCCTGCTCTAACAGGTTTGATCTGGTGATCATTTTTGAGGAGATATCACGTGTTTCAGCATTCCTAGGAGAAAAGTCTTCCTTCTCCATGATCCCAGAATTATTTACATCCCATAATCGATGGGCCCTTCATTCCCAGTGATTTTATTTATGACAAATGATGCAAATATCGAAAAAGGAGGAACGTTACCTGTTTGAGGAAAAAAAATCAGGGGAAAGGGAGCCCTTGAACAGAAGCTTGTTGAGGTGTCAACTTTCAAATAATAAACCAAAAATCCCTTTGATTGCTGCAGTTTAAAAATTCATTTTAGAAGTAATGAAAGTCCAGGATACTTTTTGTTCTTACCTTGTTTTCGTTTGGGCTAAAGCAGTTTCTAAAATAATTTATTTGGGGGCATTTTTTTTAATCTGTAACTGGTAGTTAAAATGGCACCTTGAACCTTGAATTATCCATCAGAAAAAGATTTTCTTGATAAGAATAGTCACCCAATTTATCTCCAAGTGTCCTTCCAAGTTCCTTTTTAAGACTCTCTACGTTTCAGGTCTGGATTCTCTTTTTGCCTGTTCTTTGTGGTTGGCCTGGTGTCTAAAAATGGCTACAAATATTTAAATTATTCTTCGCTCATTTATAGCAATGAAGACAACGTTAAGAGCTAAATTTAATGTGTTGTAAATGACACTGCAAGGAACTATGCTGGAGGAAAAATGGATTTTCCAACAGAACAACCTATTTTATTATATTTTTTTTTTAAGTGAGTGCTGACTGAGTGAAATGTTTTTATCAACAGAGACTTCGTGGAAGGGGGAAAATTATTTTATAGAGATTCCATGAAATGTTGTCCTTCTGTTGTGCTGCTCCTTTTTATGGCAGGTCACAACCCTGTGCCTGTCCCTTGTGTCACCAGCACAGCATCCAGGTGCTGTTTTCCTCATTTTCAGGGATTTTAATTAGTCTGCCACATTTCCTGATGAGAACTAGAATTGGGACAAGATCACTCCGTGCCAGCTGATCTCCAGCGGAGTTCCTGGCTTCACTTGGGATTAGAGGTTGGATGATCTCAGAGGTTTTTTCCAGCCGAATTTATTCTGTGGGATCTGCTTTATTTTGTCGCTGTTCTGTGTTTCAGTCTCTCCGGGGGGATGGATCTATGTCCAAGGGAGGCGGCAGCGATGGGGATTTGGGGAACGATTCCTGATTTGGGGAACGATTCCAGGACGGTGCCCTGGCCTTGGCTTCCATCAGGATGGCTCCTGGGGCAATCCCCCTCACAACAGAGCCCCAGCTCTTCTCCAGAGCGCTCAAATCCTTCCCAAAAATCCCTCTGGAGATGTGTTCATCTGTGGGGATGAAGTGAGGAGAAGGGCCTGGGGGTGCTGGTGGACAACGCGCTGTCCCCGAGCCAGCAGAGTGTCCTGGGGGACAGGAGGTCACCGCGATCTTCTCTGCAGGTCAGGGGTGGTCCTGCCCTGTGCCCAGCCCTGGGGGCACCTCTGGGTGCTGTGCCCAGCCCTGGATCCTCAGCACAGCCGGGACAGGAGCTCCTGGGGCTCAGGAAGGGCCTGGAGCATCTCCGTGCCCAGGAGAGGCTGAGGGAGCTGGGGCTGCTCATCCTGGAGAGGAGCCCCAGGGAGAGGGGCCCTCAGCCCTGGGTGTCCCTGGGGGTCCCCGAGTGTCCCCAGGTGTCTCTGGATGTCCCTGGATGTCCTTGTGTGTCCTCATGTCCGTCCCTGTGTGCAGGGAGGGTTCCGAGCACGGCCCAGGCTCTGCTCCGGGAGCCCAGCAACGGCACCAGAGCAACGGGCAAGGATTGATCCCAGCAATTCCCTTTGCACAAAAGGCAGAACTTCTTCACTGTGCGGGTGATGGATTGTCCAGACACGCTCCGGAGTCTCCTCACCGGGGATATCCCAGACCCGCCTGGCCACAGTTCCTGCGCCATGTGCTCTGGGATGACCCTGCTGGAGCAGAGGCGCGCTTTGGGACCCGTTGTGCGAAATCGCCGCTGCATTCCCCTTCATCCCGCACAGCGCTTGGGGCTCCGTTTTAGGGGCAGCGCGGGGCTGGGGCTGGTGCTGGGCGGGCCGGGGTCCGT
>VXBN01015195.1:149830-169628 GCA_013397395.1 Sinosuthora webbiana
AGACTGGCTTCTTTTATTTTTATTTTTTTGTTGTTGTGAGGTGAGCCAGACGTGGAGAGGGGAAAGCGGTTTTCCGCAGTCTGACGGTGGTTTAGGAAAATTCCGCTCAAATTGCTGCTGTTGGTAGGAGATGATCGCTGAACTCTTCAACCGGGCGCTGTGAGTCAGATGCTGGGGTGATTTTAGCCGCACAGTCGCTTCACCAGCCCCAAACGCGCAACTCGATGCACGAGTATTAACCAAAAAGAAAAAAAAAAAAAAAAAGAAGAAACTGCGGCTTTTGTTCTGCTCTGCTCCTCGTCTGCCATCCCCCCCCCCTCTCTAAAGCGCAGGTGGTTTTACTACCTGCGGGGTAAGAGCAGCACGTGCAGACTCTCGATTCCTGCATAGCTCCGGCAGGAAAGAAGGGGACTATTCATTTTGGAGAGGCTCTTTGAGCCCTCGCTGTAATCCGAGCCGCAGCACCCAGCCGGCCGCTTGCACTTGTGGCTGTTTTGTTCTCGCCTCCGCGGTGCCTCTCGGTGAGGCTCATGGAGCAGGTTAAAAGTTTAGGGATGACAGCTCTGCTCAGGGCGCTTTGGGCACCTCTGTTCCCAGCCCCCGATGAGCCCCATCGATTGCGAACTCGGTGAAGGCTGCTAATCTTCGTCCCTTGGTGAAGCCAAGTGTTGACAGGGAGGGCTTTGCTGGTGTGTCACCAGGTTCTCGCTGTGGCTGGCCGGCACAGGAGCGCTCTCCGGCACTGCCAGTTGTGTCCCTCGCTCCCGCTGCAGGTTTTTTTATCAATTCCCATGTGGGAATTCACCTCTGCGGAGCCCTTTAAGTTTGGCGTTGATTTCTCGGCGTGTGCCGCAGGGAGATACCAACGCTGAGGTCAAGTTCGGCAGCCGCGGAGGGTTCTGGAAGTTTGCCTTTCTTTCTCGATGCCTTAAAAGCAGCGCTTCTCCTCCTGTATATCAGCTCTAAGGTTGCCCTGGACACCGTGTACACATCCTAAAATGCACTTTACAAACTGTCATTTTGATTTTTGACACTGATGAGCTACTGGCGGTGGTAATAAAGTCAAAAGATACAGAAAGTTTCTATCCCGGAGCGGTTTTGGAAAGGAGTGTGTTTGTGGTCAGGCATGTTGTGTCTGCTTGTGTATGTGGTTGTCATAAACTTCCAAAATTACTATGGAATTTAACATTTCTTGTTGCCAGTTCACACCCGTGGTAAACACGGGTTTGTCTCCTGTTTTCTCCCTGAAGCAATTGGTGAGGCAAGTTAAAATCAGATAAACTGTTTTCTGACCTGGCCAGTTTTATTCCCTGTCAAGAGGGAGATGAACATCACTGAAAGGCAGCCAAGTCTCCCAGAATAGGTTTTCATAAATGTAACTCTTCATCTCTGAGCAGTTGGGGTGTTGGCTTTGCTGCCATTTGTTGTTAAGTGAAGAGCGAGGCCAGGATTTACCAAAAACAGTTTTGAAGTGAAAAATGACTGTTCTGCTGATAGACAGAGATAGGACACTCGGTTTTGTCAGAAAAGCAGGGGAAAAATCCTGAATTTTGTAACGTGAAGTTACGTAACAAATGTAATTTCTCTGCCAGTTGTAGCTACATATTAACTTTATTATTGTACTTGTAATCTTCAATTGCCTTTGGAGCCCCACCTGTGTTAAACCAAATTTAAAAAATAAAATGACTCTCGAGGGCACAGAAGAAATGTCCCTTGGCCATGGGGTTTCTCAGCCAGAAACAGGTTTGCAGCCTCAGAAACCAGACAGAGCTCAAGCTGCAAATAGATGCCTGCAGGATCAGGGTTCCTTCAGGCCATTCTCTCACTACAGCCGTGGAAAAAGGGTTTTTTTGTGGTGGATCTGTGGTGAACAATTGACATCCTCGCTGTTCTTGAAGGCAGACTCTCCATTTGCTGTTCAGTTGGCAGGTTGGTCCGTGTTGAACTCTCGCAGAGTTGCCAGGGAGTTCCCAAATTCATCCTCCAGCTCAATATCAAAGGTGTGGTGTGATAACGACCTAGAAATGGCCACAGGCTGTTGCTGACCTCTCTGAATCTTCAGATCTTTGGTGTCTGTGCCTTGAAGGCAGAATTCAGTCCTGAGGGTGGGGCAGAGGCTTCCCCAGGGATCCACGCTGCTCCTGCAGCCTTGGCAGGTCTCACTCCTCCAACTCCAGTTCTTGGCAGAGTGGGGAGGTGTCCTGTGCTCTTAGAACACTAATTTTTTTATTTGGTGGCTCCATGAGGGCAGTCCCGTGGGGTGTGCTGTAGGATTGTCCCCTCGGTGTCAGTCCTTTGGAGGAGCAGCAGATGCTGAGCCTGTTCTCGTTTGCATTAATGGCCCCTGATGTTTGCAGGAGGAGTCTTTGCCAAGAGACATAAAAGTCGTGGTGATTCCTTTTCTCCTTGGCACTGGGATCTCCTGGGGTGCCTTGCTGTGTGTGCATCTCCCCGAGCCTCCAGCCCTGACCCATCATCCCTTCCAGCAGCAAGGAACACGGGATGTTGGGAGAGCAAAAACTGCAACCAGAACGTCTCTGGGACAATCCTAAAACTGTTCCCAGGGCTCTGGAGGAGGAGGGCTGCTCTGAGCAGGGGGAGGGAAGGAAACATCACTTTCCTCTCTCCTTTTCTCCTCAGGAGATGCCAAGAACGTCAGGATGAGCAGAATGTACCTCACTAAAAACAGGAGGTTTTATTTGGAGTTTGTGTTGGTTTTACTCCAGCCAGCAGGGGAAAATTTTACTCCAGAATCAAGGGAAAAATAAAAGCTTGGCAGTTAAGACCAACTTAATTATTGAAGCGTAATAAAACATATCTAAAATTAATCTTAAGACTAATAATACTAATATTAATTGTAATGAGAAGGAATTTAAAGCTAAGAGAAGCAAGTGATGCCCAGTGGAGTTGCTCAGCTGCTCCCAGTTTATGTTCTGGGCATTCTGTGGTGTGGAGCATCCCTTTGGCTCTGCTCCCTCCTGTGCATGGCAAACTGGCAATTGCTTGGCTCAGAGTTAGGCTCTGCTCAGCAACAACTGAACCATCCCAGTGTTACCAACATTAGTCTCGTCCTAAAGTCAAAACACAGCACGGGACCAGCGAGAGCAAAATTAATTCTGTCACATTTCCCAAACCAGGAAAGTGCTAATTACCATTTACATTTTTTTTTTCCTGTAATTACCCCCATTGGATTGGAATAATTGATCTTGGTTTTGTTTTTTTCACTGTTAGTGGCTCCTTATTTATGGCTGATGAACTTCCACAGGGGGCAGTGGCATCAGCAGACTCTGCTATGGGATCCCAGTTCCTACCCCATGGAGTTCCTGTTGGGAGGATCAGACCTTGGCTTATTTCACCTTTTATTTTGCTCAGCATCACTGAGATTTGTAGGCAGATCTCCAGTGTTCTGTGCCCAGGTCAGCCAGAGCTGGTGGCTTTTTGCTTCCTCTCTTTGCAAGAGAAGAGAAGATGCTGTGGAAGATCCAACCGTTTTTTGGGTTGATTACCCCTAAGTGCCAGCGTGTCACAGTTCTGCAAAATCAACCTGATGGAGGGGATGCTCTGCTTTAATGTAGGGCTGGTTAATTATTTTAATTAACCCAGTGGTTCTGCTGGCCTGGGACAGAATCCAGAGAGCAGTGAAACACTGAGGGGTTGATTCAAAGCTGGTCCAGTCCACCTGGGGCTGGGATTTATTTGGACCCATTCAGGTTTTTTTTTTCTCTCTGCTGTCTGTTCCTGATCAAAACCCAAACCACTCCTTAGCCTGGTGCTGTTTCTGTTGGGCTTGTGGCATTTTTTTTCCCCCTTTCTCCTCGGGTCAGCCCTAATTTTTCCTTGTTTGATGGGAAGCCTCTAATGAGGTGTGATGGTTTGGGGAAATGCTCTCCCCAGTCTGCTGGAGGCCAGACCTTTAAGCAGAAGGGCCTTTGTGTTTTCATTACTCCTCTGTCACACTGCCTGAACATGAAAGGCACGTTGTGGAGAGGGAGCAGCTCTCCTGCCTTCAGATGGAGGTTTTAAAACTTTTCCTTTATTACTTTTCTTTTGCTTCGAGCTCCTGCTCTCTCAAGTTACCTCTTTCTGTGTCTTTTCCCTCTTTCATTTTGCTCTCACAGCACCCAGTGTACCCAGGACGGTGGAATTGATTTCCAGTCCCATAAAGATCCTCTTACCAACACTCCCCAAAGTCTCTGGAAGATCAGAGGAAAAAGTTTTTCATTCCTCTTGAGGAATTGTTGCTTTCCTGTCTTCACGTTTTCTCACGTTACTTCCCCGAAGATCTTTGAGAGCTCTGATCTTACAAAAGGGAGAATTGATTCCCAGACACAAAGATTTGCCCCAAAAAGCACTTTATGGCCTGGAATGACAAGGCTTGAATCCATTTCAGGTTTCCTGGTTTGGGATTGTGGAAATGAAGAGGGAATGAGGAGCTTTGGGACACATTTCAGGGCTCCCTGTTCCTGGGAAGGTCTCACACTTGATCCTCCAGCTTTGCTCCTCTGAGAGCTCCTTGAACTCAGCACTGAAAACCACCTGGAGATTGGGAAGGAGGAGATGTGGTGAGCCCAGTCTGTCTGAAATGTTACTTCTTAGGGGTTTTATCCAGCAATTAATGACATTTTGGGGCCCTCCTCCCTCTCTGATCAGGAGATGGTTAAAATTGCACTTTGGTTAAAATTTGCATCAGTCCTTTGGTTTTTTAGTCACCCTCCTGTTGGTGCTGAGTGCTGCACTTGCTCTCCAGCAGAGCTCTGGGTTTTCCCCTGAGTTACATATTATTTAACCTGTGTCAATATTCCCTTATTTACTAATTATTATTTGGTTAATATCTGCAGTGAAATCCACGTGTCCTGTCATGAACTCAGCTATTCAACAGCCTAAAATCTGAATCAGATGAGCACCCCATTATATAATTTTTTTTTTCCTGAGAGAACTTCTCTTTCTCCTGCCTTGCCTGCACAAATGCAACAAAGCCTTTTTCAGCCGTGAGATGATTTAAAACTCCTTGGTTAGCCAAGTAACTACTTTAAATTTAACTGATTGCCATTTCAGGGATATTCATGTGAAGTTCAAGCCTTCAGCTGCTCAGGGAGAGCCAAGTTATGGACCAGGCTTGGAGAGTGTTTATATTGGAGGCTTCCCTAAAGCAGAAATCTGGCCAAGGCACCCTCAGAGCTGTTAAATATTCTCTTGCCAGCACAGCACAATTATTACATTTAATATCAAGTCTGGTTTTACATCTAGACAGAGAGAAGAGTGCTTGATTTTGGTGTGCTGTAGGCTTTATATACATTATTATATATGTTTTATGTATTGTTCCAGGTGAGTACTGAGAATTTACTGGATTTTTTTTTTCCCTTGCACTGTGAGAATCTGGGTAGGAGCAGCTGCTTTTATGAGAAATGAACCCCTGAGCTTTACTAATTTGATAAATGTGCCTGTGAATGTGTCCCTTTCTCATTTGTTTTTAAAACAATGCAGGTACTAAACACAAAGATCCTCTCTGAGGAATTCCTTCTGTCTCAGAGGTGCAAGTCTCACATTGGTAATAAATGCTGAAAACTCAGGTTTTCTCCCCAAGAGAGGACTGGGCAAGAACTGAAGCATTTCAAGGCCACATTTACAGTAGTAAATAATACACTTTTTTGTAGGATAAAGACTGATTTGTCTTAGACCCCCTTTATTATATTTGATTTTGCTTTTTCTGCTGATTTTCACGTATGACCAATTATTTCCTAGTTAAATTGTAATTTAATTTAATTTGTAAAGCTTTAAGGGGCTGTAGAGTAGCTGAGCTTTATTGGTTATATTTCACTTCCAGGAGCACAAAATCCTGGAATGGTTTGGGTTGGAAGGGACCAGACAGAACCACTTTGTATTTTTGTTGTCAAAATCTACTTTGCCCAGTGTGTGACACTGGAGCCTTCATTGTGTTGGTAAATATTGCTGCTGTTTATGGGATGTTCAATGAAGGTTCCTGTGGGAGTTGTCAGGCAGTTTTTGTAGATTAGCAGATTAATTGTTTTATTAACGAGGGAAAAGCCCTTCAGGAGGAGCAGTTTTGTCACTGGAATGTTGGGATGTGGATGTTGGAGCACGGACGAGGTGGTGTCACCAGGGCTGGCTGTGGCACCACTCAGAGTTTACTCCAGCTTTACTACAGCTGGGAGCAGTGCTCAGGGTTTGCTCCCTCTGTGTTGGGAACAGGAACGAGCGTTCCCTGTTTGTTTGTGCCGTTCTCAGGGGAACATCCCCGTGCTTACATTCCTCCCGAGCTAACAGCAGCACGGCGAGGATCTACCTGACTTGGCTGAGCCCCTTCTCCTCCTCCAGAGCAAACAATTCCCTCCTGGCCTGAGCTGGAGAGCTGACACTGCCCTGAGCTGGGAACAGCACCACAGTGGGGTGGGAGCTCTGTTCCTTCTTTTCCACCAGCCCTGAGCGCCAGGAGATGTTGGAAATTTAGAGAAGTGCCCTCCTTGGCAAGCAGGGACATCCCAGTGCAGCACCCAGATGTTTGCAGCTGTTTCACTGCGGGGAGGACACGTTTCCCTGCAGCTGGCAGCGTGTGTTTTGTCTCTGTAAATCCTCATGGACGGTGTCGGTGTGAGAGGTGCTTTCACTGGAACCCCAATTCCACAGGGGGAGGTCTCAGCCCTGCCAGAACCTTCCTGGGAGAATCCTCTGCACACACCTGGCAGTGTTTGCAACCACCTGTGGAAAAAAGATTTAAAATATCAGTTAAAATTAGTTATAAAATAATAGTTAAAATATTTACCAGATTCCTTAAAATCAGGCTTTATTTTAAATCTCCCTCATATCCTCATCATTTTTTAGATGAGATCTTGTAATTATCTCCCAAAGAGTTGTTCGCAGGGGATGTTTTTTCTCTCAAAGTTTCAGGCACTTACAAACCTGGCAGTGTTTGCAGCCACCTGTGGAAAAAAGATTTAAAATATCAGTTAAAATTAGTTATAAAATAATAGTTAAAATATTTACCAGATTTCTGTGCTTACATCAGGCTTTATTTTAAATCTCCCTCATATCCTCATCATTTTTTTATGATCTCCCAAAGAGCTGTTCAGCAGGGGCTGGTTTTTCCTCTCAGAGTTTCAGGCAGTTGCTGAAATCATGTGGAATCATCTGACACACAGATGACTTTCAAAAGAGATTTCAGAGCCGTTTGAAATCCCATTTCCTGCCACCTAACCATCATACAAAACTCCCCAGTGTCGCTCTTGTAAAATAATACAGGAAATCAAAAGGACAAATACTGTCCCTCTTTTTCTGAGTGGGACAGGCACAAATTATTTGGAGTTTTCAGTAGCACAGCTGAGCTGCCAGAGCTGCACAGAAATGTCATTTCAGCCTCTCACATCTGAGAGTGACCCACCTCATTCTTGTTGGAGAGGTGTCCTGCCTCACACCCCCTGCCTGGCTGGAATTTTGGGCACGTCTTGCATTTCAGAAACCCCATCCTTGCCACACCTTATTGGAGGGCTGGAGAAATATTGCCATGTTTTATTAATGCAGCGTTTGACAGCTGTTAAATGGTGAAACCAGAGATTGGTGCTCTGCTGACTGAAAGGTGTGTGCACCTGATCCCCCTCACTGAGAGCCCAATTAACCTTTAGGCTCCAAATATTGAATTACCAAACTGGCAGCCACACTGAGCTGCTGGAAATCAGCTGCAATTAAACTTTCAGGCCAGGCTGGTTGATTATTTTGCTGGCAGAAATCATCTTGCACCCTCGTGTGTGGGATTTATCCGGCTGAAATAATGTAAATGTCCAGGTTGTTATTACTCCTGGTTTATCCCTGGGGTGGTGAATGCTCAGCTCTGCTTTCTCACCACTGAACTGACAATAATTTGGGGGTTTTTTGGGGCATGTACACCTTGGTTTTTTTGGGAATAAATGCAGCAAACTCCTCTTAGACTCGCTGTTCCCATTAATTACTGGGAGCAAATAACACTCTTGGGATGGATTCTCTATTGAGCAGCTGTGCAGTAACTGACAGAGGATACTTCCCAAGGGGGTACTCTGGCCACAGTTCTCTGCTGGGTGAAAGAATATCCATGATTAAGAGTGAAAATGGATTAAAAGTGAACTTGAGCAGGAAACTAAAAGCAGCAGTTGGGTTTTGGGGCAGCCTCGTGCCCTCAGTAACGTTTGGTGACGTGATGCTGCCAGCGTCCCTTGTCCACGTGGTGTTTGAGCTGTGCCAGTTGTGCTCCAGAGCAGTGGGAGAGGGTTTTGCCATTTAATGAGCTGTGATGTTATTTGTCTTCATCAAAAGGCACTTACAGGATGCCCTTTTGTGTTTACCTGACCCCAGAGGATGAGAAATAAATGAATCAAATGCAGCCAGGCAGTTTTGTGTGTGAGATAACAACATTTTGCTGCAGCAGTGTCACCAACTCCTTTAAAAACAAACACTTACCAAGTGTTTCTGTGGTGAAATTCTCTGTTTGCTGGGGAAGTTTTGGGGTTTGTTTGAAAGGAGGATGAATTTATACACTTCCCTGATGTTGCTTGTGTTTCTCCCTTGCAGGAAATCCACGACTTGTTCAAGGATTATGAAATCAAGTATTGTTACGTGGACAGGAATAAAAGAACAGGTGAGGACTGGGAAATTTCATTTATTTCAGTTCTGTGAGGAGCATCACGTGCTGTGTGTGAAGTTGTGGACTGTCCCAGCTTGTCTGGTGTCCCTCAGTGCCTTTTTTGTCACCTTCTACTGAAGCCAGTGAAAGTTGGGAACTTCCTGGTGTTGATCAGAAGTTTTTTGGTCCACTCTTGTCTCTCTCAGGAGTTCAGTGAGTGTCCCTTTGGGGCAAAGCTGATCTCAGCTGGCTGAATTCCTTTGGAAAACTGGTCCTGAGGCCTCTCTAGGGACAAACCACTGAGAGGAAAACCTGCCCAGCTCCAGTTACATTTGCAGTTTGCTCACATCAGGACACACTTTTCCCCTCTGAGGGTCACCCTGT
The DNA here is from genome assembly GCA_013397395.1 of Sinosuthora webbiana. Taxonomy (NCBI): domain Eukaryota; kingdom Metazoa; phylum Chordata; class Aves; order Passeriformes; family Sylviidae; genus Sinosuthora; species Sinosuthora webbiana. The sequence continues at coordinate 158,823 of VXBN01015195.1, forward strand.
TGTAGGTTGTCCAGAGAGGTTGTGGAATCTCCATCCCTTGGGATCCTGGGAACCCCTCTGGGTGACCTGCTTGAGGAGCAGGTTGGACAAGAGCCCCTCAGGAGGACCCTGCCACCCTCATCCAGTTTGGGGATTGTGTGAAATGGACTGAAAACCTCCCCAAAAAAAGATCTGTTAACCCCAAAGTGAGAAAACTTGTGGATGTTGTCAAATCAAAGAGATTCCACAGAATCTGTGATGGGTTGACCTCAGTGGAACATTTAATTCAGTAAATAACAGTCTGCCAGTAGAATATTGCATTTTGTCCCCCAGCTACACCACTGGGTTCCCAGTGGTGAAGTTGTGTGCACCACAACTCAGTCACTTTTGGAGTTAATTCCCCACGGCGTTTAATCGATAATCCCAGATTTTAGATGCTATAAATGTAATAAATCCATTTTTTGTGTCTTGGGGGTAAATGTGCAGCTCTCAGCCGTGCTTTCAGGGGGGGAAGGAGAGGTGTGGCTGCAGGTCACCCGGGGTAGGTGATGTCCCCACTGCTCCTGTCTTGCAGCCTTTGTGACCCTGTTGAACGGGGAGCAGGCGCAGAGCGCCATCAGGAGGTTCCACCAGCACTCCCTGCGGGGGAAGGAGATCTCCGTGCAGCTGCAGCCCACGGATGCTCTGCTCTGCATCACCAACCTGCCCCTCTCCCTCAGCATCGAGGAGTTTGAGGAGCTGGTCCGTGCCTATGGCAACGTGGAGAGGTGTTTCCTGGTGTACAGCGAGCTCACCGGCCACTCCAAGGGCTACGGCTTCGTGGAGTACATGAAGAAGGACTCTGCTGCCAAGGCCAGGCTGGAGCTCCTGGGCAAGCAGCTGGAGGAGAGCACTCTGTTTGCACAGTGGATGGACGTGAACCAGCTGACCACAAACCTCATTCACTCCAAGTGCCTTTGTGTGGATAAACTGCAGAAGGACTGCGCCGATTCCAAGGAGCTGATCCAGGCCTTCTCCCTCAAGTACAAACCCGTGTTCTGCCAGGTAGGGTGGGGTTCTGCCTTGGGGAAAAGCCAGGCTGGGACTGCAGCTTTGCCTCACTTCACTCTTGCTGTCTCCCAGTTTTATTTGTCCTGTGATCACTCACGGGATGGGAGTGGTGATGCTGAGCTGCTCTGGGTGTGCAGTGTGGAATGTGTCCAGTGAAATGCCAGCAGAATGTTTGGAAGACGTCCCCTTGTATCATTGACATCCCCCTTGTGTCATTTGCTAAAAATGATTCGGGGTTTTGAGAACTTTTAAAGGAAACATTGCTGAAGGTTTCATTGCTCAAAGGAAGCCAGAGTGCATGAATACCACAAGTGCAACAGTTCAGATGATGCAAAATACATCTTGTGATTAATATATTAATATTTAACATGTTTTTCCCTAACTGAGGAAGGTGCAGGCTTGGGTTCTTGGGTGTTGCCAGGGATAGGAGTGGCACATCTTTTGGAAAGCTGGGGAGCACAGAAGAGGTGGATCCTTGCCTTTGTAGTGCAGAGGTTTCCTTCTCGTCCTCGTGGCTTGTGAGATGAGATCACAAATAAATAATTATTTATGACAAGATCACAAATAAACGTGGCACAGATAGATCATCATGAACATGCAGTAGAAGGAAATCTTTCCTTGTAACCACACAGATTTTAATTGCAGGTTGTTTTTTTTTATGGTTTTTTTTTTCCCCTGAAGTCTCCTGGCAGGCTGCTCAGGGATCAGCCCCAGGGATGAGCGCCCAGACATTCCCAGCATGTGGAGCAGAAGGATCTGCAGCCTGACCACCTGCAGGTCTCTCTTTTCCATCCCCAAAGTCAATCCTCAGCCTTGCTTGATCCAAATCCACCAGGAGATGAAGAGATGGCAATTACCTCTTCCCAGGAAATGCCCATTCCTGGTGATTTTGATCGTGAGCCTGGGAATGTGTCTGGCTTCAGCCTCACCTCACTGATGCCTAAATTAAGGAGCTCTTGCTCCCCGTTATTTTCTTCCTGTAAGAAGGAATTAAATGCTGCACTCAAGTCTCCTGCTCAATCTTTGTTTAATTAGCTCAACAGATTGATCCTTTTAAGTCTTTTCCTTCAGGGCTTTTTTTATTTATTTTTTTTTTCCCAGCTGTCAAATAATCCGGGGGCTGTTCTCAGCTCCCCCAACCATTTTTCACCATCCTTGAAAATTTCTGAGCTTCAAAGGATAGCAGACTTCTTGGGGAAAGGTGGTTTTCACTGCCTGTGCACTCAGAAATTGACTTTTTACCTTTTTAAAATCATAATAAATCTTGGGTCACACTTGGTGTGGGTGAGGAGAGTGAGAGATGTTTTCTGGGAAACTTTTAATGTAGCTCTTGTGGTGCTGCCATGACTCAGTTCTGCTGGGAGCTCGTGCAATATTTCATCAAGTAGATACAATCCTTCGCCCAAAATTCTTATCTGAACTCGTGAAATAAACTCTGGGTTATTTCATCTCATCCCAAAGTTACCCTCTTTTTAAAAAAATCATTTTGATTTCTCCTCTGTTGACAAGAGAAATGTTCTGTCAGGAGGAGCTGAAGCTAAACACTGACACGTGGATATTAGGGAAAATGTGTTTTGTCCTTTGTTTTGACAAAATGGACCAGAAAATCTCATTCTTTTCTTCTGTCAACTTTAAATTGTCACTAAAAGGTCTCCACCCTTATCTGGGTAGGAATAAAGAGCTTTTTATTCAGTACCTGTTTACTTGGGAAGCTCAAAAATTCCTGAATCCTTTGCAGGAATACTGGTGGCTGCACTTGGGACGTGTTAAGGGAGTTTTTAACTGTTTTATTTTAGCTGAAACTAAAATACAGATGTTCCATATCTTCTTCCCACAAGGTCTTTGCCAGTGCACCTAAACTGGTATCAGAATAAAACATAAATATGAAATGTATTTATATAGGAAATATGTGTTCTCCAGAGCCAGGCTGGGACATTGCCATTAAAGATCTGACCACCCTCTTCTTCTTCCAAATCTCTGGAAGAAAAATTTATATTTCAATTGTCAGGAGGAGTTTGTGGGGCTGTTTTTATCCAGTGCAATCTGGAGGAGGTTTTTGTCTCTTCCCCACCAGAGCTGCTATCACTTTTATCACTCCCATTCATTTGGGGACTGGAGATTTATTTTTTTTTTGCCTAAGCTTCATCCCTCCCTTCTCAGCCTGTTTTTTTGTTGGATTTAAACCTGCTCATTCTCTCTCAAAGTCTGCACACAAAGGCCGGGGCAGCGTTTGCCACGTAAGCCCTTTTCCAGTCTGCTTGACTGATCAGTCTGGCATCTTCTCTTGGCATTGCCCACGGGCGCAGCCTTCACATGCTCCCCCCCCAAAAAGGGCACCAGGCACTGGTGGGATTTGCATTGTTGCATGTTTCAGCAGCTGTCATGCAGCCTGAAAAACGACACTTTGATTGTTGCAGGCTGAAAAACAACGAGGAAGGACGAGTTTGTAATTATCCCGCGAAATAAAACCCGCTCGGGGCGTCCAGCTGTGTTTACAGCTCGCTCCTCGTTCCTCCTGTTGTTTAAACGTTGTGTTCAATGCATTTCATAGCCGAGGTTCTCCCTGAGGTGAGGTGGGAGTGGAGGAGGTAATGGCAGGAATGAGCAGATAACCATGAGGAGATAACCATGAGGAGATAATCACGAGTCTATAAGCAAACAGATGAAGACGTGACATCCAATTTATTCCCAGCGTTTCCAGAAAGAAACCTCATGGTTTGGGGGGCGGAAATATTACCCTTGGGGTGTGTCAGCCGTGCAAGATCTTGAAGGAGCAGGTGCCAGTGTTGCAGGGCAGCTGCTGGAGTTGCCAGTTTTCCATGGAGAGCTGGGAGCTGCCGCTGCTGTTGTTGCAGTTTGCCCAGGACGAGGACGGCGGCAGCGGCGACTTCGCCGTGGTGGAGTACGAGAGCGCGGAGCAGGCGGAGAGCGTGCGGGGGGCCACGGACGGGCTCACCCTCAACGGCAGGAGGCTCCACGTGTCCTTCTGCGCCCCTGGGGCACCTGGCAGGAGCACCTTGGCAGCTCTGATAGCAGCGCAGAGGATGGTGAGATCCCTGGGGGCCCCTTTGGGATGAGCTCGTCACGCCTGAGCTGGGGGTTTGGGCGGCGAGGAGGAGGAGCCAGGCTTGGGGAGCATTTTGGGTTTATTAAGTCAGGTTGGACAGGGCTTGGAGCAGCCCTGGGATAGTGGGAGATTCCCTGCTCATGGAGAAGGAACCAGGCTTTGGGGAGCATTTTGAGTTTATTAAATCAGGTTGGAATCAGCTTGGAGCAGCCCTGGCACAATGGAAGATTCCCTGCCCATGAGAAGGAGACAGGCTTTGGAAGTATTTTGGGTTTAGCAAAGCCAGGTTGGACAGGGCTTGGAGCAACCCTGTGGAAGATTCGCTGGCCATGGTAAAGGGTGGAGCTGGATGGGCTTTAACCAACCCAAACCATTGAAAAAAAAAATATAATCAGCCCAGTTCAGGCTCTTTCCTAGGCAAAGATGGCCAGGAGGAAGATAAAATACATCCATAAGATGTCACAAAGCTACCCCCACACAGCTCTGGGATTTTAGTAAATGTAATCTCCTGTGAGAGAAATCATTCCAGCTCGAAACAAAAGCGACTGGGAATGAGTCACTGGACGAGCTAAAACTTGGTTTAAAACAGAGAGGCAAGAATTTGTCAGCTTTAAGATAAATTTCAAGGCAGGAGGAACAGGTTTGTTTCATGCTGGAGGTAGAAGAAAGCTTTTTACACCCACATGTCTTATCAAACGATTTCCTTGGAAATTGGATGTGATCAGTGTTACATGGAGAGGCAGGAGAGTTCCCTCACTCCAGCCAGCTCTGTAAGAGAGATGAGAAGTCTGTTGCAAGATCTGGTGCTCATGGCAACATTTCTTATTCTCCTGCACTGAGATAACTCTGGGTTTAAGGGGGAAAAAAAAAATATAAAGAAATGTGCTTGAAATTTTGTTGGAATGGTTTGTTAGGTGTTTCATTTGAGGGGGAAAAAAGAGCAGGAAACGGGGAAGGAAATAGTTTTTTCTGTGAAATGTGTGCATTGCCTTTGGAGTTTGAGGGATTTAAATGTTTTCTCCCGCCTTTAACGCTTTTTCTCTCTTCTTTGGAGATGAGGAACAATAGGAAAGGTTTGCTTCCAGAGCCAAATCCAGTGCAGATCATGAAAAGTTTTAATAATCCAGCAATGCTGCAGATGCTGCTGCAGCCCCAGCTGCGTGGCCACGCTGTTAAACCTGGTAAGCTGTTCTAAAACAATGCAAAATTCAACCCTGTTCTTAGTCCTGCAAGGCCCTTGCAAAGTAATTAAGGAGAAATAACGTTTAAAATCTGTGCAGACACTGTGTTCGTGCAGATAATTTCACATTTTCTGAAAGAAAAAGCAAGAGGTGCTTTGCTACACTCTTTGTGTTTGGGTAAAACTCAGTGTTCCTGCAGATATCCTTGTCTGAACTCTGTGGGCTCTGAATATTCACATTAGAAATGGGTTCAGAAGGAAATGTCTTGTGCAAGACTTTGCTAAACTTAAATGTGATTCTAGATGTGAATTTTGCAGCTTGAGTCTTTTCTCCTGTTGTAAATCTTTATTCCTTTGGCTGCAGCCACAGCTGTGCAGAGTGTTCATTACAACCTGTCCCAGAAACGTTTCTGTGTTCTAATTAGGATGTGAATTAACAGAAACCCTAATTAATCACATTTCAAATGGGGCAAGGGCTCAGAACAGGAACCAGGTGATGAGGAGATCAGCTGGGAGTGTGGTGACAGAGAAACCCCGGGATGGAGTGTGAGGTGACCACTTCAGGGCAGGAACTCTTGAGCTAAATCTGAATTTAAAGCACTTCCAGATAAAGCTGAGAGCTGGGATCAGCTCAGGGGTGAGACTCTCAGGTGTGGAGGGGACCTTGGAGCTCTCACACTCTGGTGATTTTACCTCAGAAGGTTTCACAGCCTCTCCCAACCTAAACCAACCTGTCATTCCCTTACAATGACCTTTGTACACTTCAAAATGGCCTGGGAAGCAAATTAAAAAATGCAAGATAATTCTAAAGATTTTTTTACTTGCCTAATTTGTAAAATACACAAATTTTTGTGTGTGTGTGTGTCCCCCTGTCAGTTCTTGGAGCATCTGCAGCTTTACCTCACCTCATAAATTCAGCAGTTGGGCCACCTTTTCTGCAGCTGAATAAAGTCCATCAGGTATGTGACCAAAAAAAACCCCCTGTCATCAAAAGAGGTATTTGGGGAGATTTTAACGTGAGAAATCTTAAAGTTTTAAGGAATTACAGCTGAAATCCAATGTTCTTGTTAGAGCTCTAAGGAAAGTTCTGAGATGGGGGAGCAGGCAGGAGTTATTTTATCTCAATTTTTTGACTTAAAACCTGCCAGTGTAAACAAAACTTTGTCATTACTGGCAGAAAAAAAAAAAAAACCTCTTTAAATCCTCAAGGAGCCTGGCACATCCCTTTCCCTTGGAGCAGCTCATCCACACTCCTGCAGAGCCTTTATGGATTTATCTGATACAAACCAACGAGTTCAGCACCTTCAGGACCCAAAAGTGCCATAAAAAAAAGTGGTTTGAAAATGTTCTTTGTTACTTATAAACCCCTGGAGGTCCTCCTGTGATTCCAGGTGGAATTCCACAATTCCTGAGAGATGATGGGAAGGATCTTTGGGATCAGAGTTGGTGTTAGAAATTGAGAAGGAGGAAATGCACCCCCACGAACCAGAATTTCTGCCTTGAGCTGAGCTGCTCTCAGGGATTTCCCCAGCTCTTTGCCAGGAGCCAAAAATCGAATTTATTACTCATGGTAGGGATTTACACAAATACCTACGAGGGACTGGAGTTCATCACTTGGCCTTACTTCTTTCTGATGTTTCAGAAATTCCCATTGAAAAACCAAAATCCCCTTCAGCATCAATTATTTCTGCAGTTCTTTTGGCAAACACAGGCTAAAAGAACTAAAAAAAAAGACCCAACTAAAATGCAGAAATATCCCTTATATTTGTATATTGAACTTTTTCTATTTTTTTTCTCTAAAAACTGGGAGGTGAATATATCTAATTTTGATATAAACACTGCTTAATTTATTCAAATTCATAATTTAATTAAATGGTTTTTAATCAAATGAATTGCTTTTACCCATATTAAAAAAAATTACATCATTCTTTGGGGTTTTTTTTTGTTTTAAAAACTGAAATGACATTTTCAATTGGTCTGTTGAAGTTCCTGCTGCTCTCTCTCCTTCCTTGGAAGGCAGAGTTGAGTGTTTGGTGCTCACAGCTGGAGCCAGGGATGTTTTCCACAATTAACAGTGGGATTGATGATGATCCAAAGGTTTTTTTTCCAGTGGTTTTTGACTTGGGAGAGCTGCAGCCAAAACAGTTCCATATTTTCTCTGTCCAGAGACTTTAAAAGTCTCATTCTCTTCCTGGGAGCTTCCTGTCATTTAATGAGCTCCAAACCTGAATTTTAGAAGGGTTTGATGATCCCAAATTTCTTGTATAAGTCACATTTTTCTCTTTTTAGGGTGATTTATTTTGGGGAGTTCTCTAAAGGCAGAGAAGCAGGTCACAGTTTTATTTTTATTGTCTTAAATTCATATTATTGTCTTAAAAACCCCTCCCCAGTCAGGTTGATTTAACTCCCTGCATGTCTTGGGTTTCTCTTTTATATTCTGGGCTTTGTAAAGTAACAGAGTGAGAATAAATATTTCAAAATAATTATTTTAAAAAGGATTCAACAGGCAGGATTGGAAGGTTATTCACCCAGTAATTTTTCAACTCGAGGTAGCCTGATTTTCAACTTGCTTCTCTTAATTTCTCTTAGTTATAAACTATCCTGAGCCAAAAAAATGCATTTTCAGCTTTCTCAGGGATGTTTTCCTCAGTCATCCAGCCATTTATTAAATCTTGATGAATCCAGAGCCTTTCCTCTGAGCATTCTGACCAAACTGAATTTTTCCACTCTTTTTATTTCTGAAAGTTTTGCAATTGAACCCCTTTGCTTTGTTGCTGGAGCCAAGTTCAGAAGGAGCAGCCCCTGGCACTGGTGACAAGAGCCAGCCCTGCATAATTTCTCCTGGAAATCACTGAGACAATTAAAATAAATGCATAACTAATCTAGATATGGCACATCTTTGTTTGGAAAAGCACATTTCTGAGTCCAGAGGATCATATTTTAGTCCAGGAGATAATATTTTAGTCAAAAAGGGTTTTTCCCTTAGGGAATTTAACCCTGCCACCCAGAGACACAGCTTGGAAATACCTGGGAGGTGTTTTGCTGTCTGCATTCCCTGGGTTTGGTGATAAAAAAGAATAAAGAAAAGGTGTACTTGGCCTGATCACAGTGTGCTGTATATTTATTTTTGTACAACACCCTATAGAACAACCTATATCTTACTGGCAGATGATGCTGCCAGACACTTCCAGGCCTGCAGCATCAATCAGGATGTCTTTTAAAGTTTATTTTAAGCCTCAGTGCTGGCCAGAGCTCCTAGTGTTCAATATACCAGTGGCAGAGTGTGAAGAGAGTGGCCCCAAAGTTATTAATTAATTCAGAGGCAAACTGATCCAGAATATTCTGAATGAACAGTGTGAATATTTTATGGCCTTGCCAGTCTGCAGGCCCTGTGATTTGTCAGGTGCTAATGGCTCTGGAATAGGATTTCATGCAGATGAAACGTATCTGGATATTCCTCTGAAGCAAAATCAGTTCTGTGGAGGAAATTTTGATTTTCCTTTGCTCTCTTAGCTCAGAATCTTTTAATTTTTTTTTTTTCAAGCAGTGTCGTGTGGAAATGTTTCAAGGCTGCTCTGTTCTCCCTGACTAATTGTTCTAATCCTTTCTCAGAGCTCAATCCTGGGGAGCACCTCCAGCCTGCTGCTGCAGAGCCCTGCTCACCTGCCCCTGCCCCAGCAGCAGCTGCTGAAGATGGAAAACATGCAGGCAAACAGTGTAAGGCCATCCCTGCACCTCTGACACCCTTTGGACACTCTTAGAATTCCTAAAATAAACCATTTTTATCATCAGGTGCCCATGATCTTTTAAGTTCCCTCCCAACCCACTCGTGGTTCTGCGATCCTTGTGATTCTCCAGTTTCAGTGGAGCTGAAAAGGTTGAGAAGGGTGGGAGCTGTAAAAAAACAGCCATGAGCAGATTGTTTTAATCATTCACACAGTTTTCTCTTCTTCCTTTTTAGAAACCAGGTTTGCTGGGAGAACCCCCAACCATGCTGCTGCAGACAGTGCTGGGCATAGGGGTGATGCCAGCAGTCAGCTCGGGCCTGGCAGCACGAGGAGAAGCTCTCAAGTGTAAATGACATTTTGTTTCACCCCAAAGCACTAGAAAACACCCAGCTCCACGTTGTGCACCCGATTTTCCCCCTGTGTCACAAAGGCAGGCTGTCAAATCCTCTGCTGGCTCAGTTCCTGCCTTTCTTTGTACATTTACAATATGCTTTTATTTAGAGGTGGCATCTTGTGGGGTTTCTCAAGGCAGGTAAACGTGAGCTGCTTAAGAGGCACCACGAATTTGCTCTTGATTTTATTAGGAAATGAGCTTTGACAACCAGTCTGTGACAGGTGTCCATTTGGAATGCAAATTTCTGTGCCACTGATGGCCTCAATAGTTATGAGGAAAGATCAGTTGGATACTGGGAATGTTCACCTGGAGAGGAGAAGCTCCAGGGAGAGCTCAGAGCCAATTCCAGTGGCTAAAGGAGCTCCAGGAGAGCTGGAGAGGGACTGGGGACAAGGGATGGAGGGACAGGACACAGGGAATGGCTTTAGGATGGAAAAGGATGGATTTAGATGGGATATTGTGAAGGGATTCCTGGCTGGAAGGGTGGGGAAGCCCTGGAATAGAATTCCCAGATTTGCTGTGGCTGCCCCTGGATCCCTGGAAGTGTCCAAAGCCAGATTGGAGCACCCTGGGACCGTGGATGGTCCCTGCCCATGGCAGAGGGTGGAATTGGATGATCCTTAAGGTTCCTCCCACCCCAAACCATTCCAGGATTTTCTGATCTTGTTTCCTGCCCTGCTCCATTGTGTTCTGCAATCCTGGCCATGAGGATTGGCTCTGAGTCGTGGCAGTAACCAGCAGCAAGGGAAAGGTATCCAGAAAACTCCTCAGAACATCCACATTTTCATTTTGGAGAGCAAAAATGAAAATTTGTGCCCTTCCCAGCTCTTCAGTTGAAAGAATTCTTCCTCATGCCAGCTGAGGTGGGGTTTCCCCCAGAGTTCCCATCCAGCATCCTCCAGGATGTTGTTCCCAGGTTGTTTTTTTTTGAAGACGCCAGGAAACACTAAGTTATCACAGGGAATGTTTAGAAAAGTCAGAGTTTTATTGAATCAGCATGAAGTTGCCCTGTTTGCCTGTGGGACGGGAAAACAAAGGAATTCTGTTGAAAACCAATGAAGTAGATGTGGAATTGTTCTCCTCCTCCCTCATTAACCCCCACAACCATCCCCTGTGTAATAAACCCCATGGAACAGCGAAGTTTCTCCATTTATGGCCGGCTGCGGCATCTAACCCGGCTCCCTCTCCAGCAGCAGCGGCGGCGGCAGCAGCAGCAGGGATGGGCATGCTGCCGTTCTTCCCGGCCCAGCACACGGTGGGCCAGGCCGTCCCCGGGCCCACCGGCGGCGCGGACAAGGCCGAGGCGGGCGCGGGGGCTCAGCCCTTCCCCGCGGGGCTGCCCGGCCTGCCCGGGGCTCTGCGCGCCGGCCCCGGCACAGCCGGCACAGCCGGCACCCCCGGCACAGCC
>VXBN01015199.1:0-12799 GCA_013397395.1 Sinosuthora webbiana
CCTTCCAAATTTACCCTAAACAAAGACAGCATTGCAGAAATACAGATGTGTATTTCAGACTCCAGAAAAACAGGACTCTGATAGTCTACATGATGTATTGGTCTACAACATGGCTCTCTCTTGCATCAGGTAAAAGGCCTTATCAAAGAAGGACCTGAGGAGGGAAACAGCTGCTCAGTTTGGGGGTTAGGAGGGGTTGGCAGGACTTTTTTTCTATCCCAGTAGCAGTTTCACTTAATTCAGTTCTATTAGAAAATGTTTGCACCTGAGGGCTTGTTCTCAAAATACATCATTTCTCTAACCACTGCCTGAGAAAACCACCACACCAGTATGTTACCCACAGTATACACAGTGCTCACACATTAAGACCTGAAGGTCATTTTCTCAGATTTACTGAACAAGATGCCAAGGACTTGGTAGAAAACTTGAAAAGATATCATATCCTGTCTATTTTGTACCTCTTCCTCCATGTTTATAATATTCAATCTCCTGACCCATTACTTTTACAGCATATATTTTCCTAACTGAATGGGTCACAACATTATTCAAAACAACACAGAGCAGAAGTTAAGTAAAGCTACCATTCTCTTTCAGTAGATATTGCATTTTAGCATCTGAACTCACCATATGTTGAATGCTATGCTGCTTTGCTGATGGAAACCAACAGTGCACCTACATAACACATGAAGATTTGCTCAGCTAAATAAAGTGACAAAACCTGGATTCTTCTTGTAGATCATACATGATCTCTTGGGACTTGGCATGGATTGCAAAAAAGAGCTTTAAAACAAATACAATTTGGCTCCCAACAGGTTATTCAGGAATACATTATCTTGCCTCCTTCAAATACAGAGAGAGAGGTTTAGCCAGCCTTACAGACTGAACAAGTAGAGCTGAGCACATACAGCCTTAGACAAATCCTAAAGCTCTTGAGATATCTGTCTTTCAGAGTTGCTTTCCTTTTTCATGGGTGTGTAGAATCTATCACTGAATGACATATGGAAGCCTGTCCAGTGCGTGGTTCAACGTGAGGAGAGTTCTTCTGCAAATTTGACAAGGCAAATAATTAAGTTCTATTGTCACCTTTGATCTTGTCAACTTAGTAAATATTTTTCTGGGTGGGAGAGAATGGGTTGACTGCCTAAGATATAAATAAGATTTGAGATGGTCCCTATTGCTTCCTTAAGTTGTCTCCATGCAAGCAGTGCACCCTTTTTGAGTATCACTTCTTGGTTTCTTTGACATACTTGCTTTGTGTGTTAGCAGCTTTGATTTATGAGATCATATATCTCATAAAACAGGGGAAAGTCTGTTCATGAGCAATTCCATGGAGGTCATTAAATCAAAGGCACAAAACATTTGTCAAATGTTATCAGTATTCAACCAGTTAAATCTGATACATGGCCATGACTCAGCAATCTAGATGTCATGAGCATTTTCAGTAAACACCAGCTCTGATTTTCATCTCTTCTTCCGGTTTCTCTTTACTTGGGGCACTTTCATGGAATATAATCTAGAGAGGGCAGGGAAAATGCTGAATTCTAAAAATAGCATGGCCACTGCCTGATTCTGTCCATGAGTAAAACACAGGTGCATTCATGCTAGTGGCTTTCCCATATGAATATGGAATTCTCCAGGATGAATCGTTCTCCTAAGTCATGTCATGTAAGTGAGGAGTGGCTCGTTGTTCAGCCTGCAGGAGACCGAGGGGGACAACTCACTGCAGTAACAACTTCCTTGTGAGGGGCAGAGGAGGGGCAGACAGGACGTGAGGGCGTGGCCTGATGTTGTGTCAGGGAGGGTATAGGCTGGAAATGAGGAAAAGGCGCTTCACCCAGAGGGTAGTTGGGTACTGGAACCGGGTCCTCAGGGAAGTGTTTACAGCACCAAGCCTGACAGAGATCATTAAGTGTTTGGGCAATGCTCTCAGGCACCACTTTTGGGCGTGGTGTTCCGTAGGGCCTGGAGCTGGACTCGATGAACCTTGCGAGTCCTTTCTTACTTAGAATAACCTTTGATTTTGTGTAAATATTAACTTCTGAGGGGAAAATAAGCAGCCTTAGACTGTCTTCAGCTCAGTTTTAAACCATCTCCAGTGGTTTGTTCTTTGTGAACATACTGACATCTTGTGGTTCCAATCTGAAACTGACTGGTTCACATTCAGAAGAGAAATTTCCACAAGGGATAGTCTAATCTTTTACCTAAGTTGCATTATTTTTGCTGATTCCATGAAGGTAGGGAAAAAACATATGTTAAACTTAAAAAGAAGAATTTTTTAAAAAACAGCTGTTTCTAAAGTGGCTGAACAGACTCTGAAACCTGGACCACTGAAGTGCAGGAATTCATAGTTTCTAGCAGAATTACCAATGGTGAGATTCAGCTCTGTTTCCATCATTCACTGCACTGTCTTCAGATAGAGGGAGGTGAAGTGGTTGTCTGGGGGGTGCTGACTCAGCGTGATCCAGCCTTGTCCTTCTCCCCAGGCCCCTGGATCAGTGCACCCATGCACTGACAGAGACCACTGCTGTGATCATGCTTACCTAGAAGATCTGTTCTGTTCATGCCAAAGAGCATTTCCAAATGTTGGCTAAATTAAGACTAAGGGCTGGCTGAGTAACATGTGACATTCAGGCCACAAAACATCCTGTTTGTCACTAAAAATCTCAACTTTTAAATACAAGGAGTTTTTAAAAAGTCTGTGTTATGGCTTCAATGGAAACTGTAATGAAAGGGAATAGACAAGATGTGAAGAAGAAAGGCAGCAGATACAATGTTTGGCTGTAAGGATTATTAATTTGTCATGGAGCTATTCCAACTAAACCATGCAAGTGGTTCTTCTGAGCTGCATGAAAAAAGACCTTTTTCCCTGAAAGTGGTAGTCACAGTGAGGGGAAGAAACAAGTAACAGGAATGCTCTTAAAACCCACAAATTCTATGTGATCAACTTCTCACTCTGTCAGCCAGTGAAAAGTGGACCAGGTGTACACAAAACAGTCATACATTATGCATGCAAACTACCTGTGACAAGAGCTGCTGTGTCCTTGCATGGAGCTTGTGGGTGAACAACAGCACTTGGAAGAGGCAAAGCCCAAGGAGCCTGCAGTCCCTCCCTATGGGGCAAAGTGCACCCCTCATGGTCAGTGTGCCCCAGGCACACTAGCAAACTGCTACACAGGCAATTGCTCTGCCCCTTCCCTGGCTTCCCTCCATCACTGGCCCCAGGCACGTTTTCTTCAAAACGTGTACAGCCAAAACACGCTCATCTAGAGACAGGCTGACATTTCTAAACCCTCCCTCTGCTTGACACAGGAGGAAGGTACTTGTGTCAGGAAGGTAACCATCTCAGCATGCAAAGAATTGCTGAGACAGGAAAGTTTTGTCCCTTACAGTCTTTGTTTAGACACTCAGTTTTTCCTTTGCCTTAAAACAATCCTATTGATATCTCTTTGGAACAAATTCTCTAGATTCATTTCTGTGTTGATTTAGCATCACTTCTCTTTTTTTTTTCATGTAATGTCTAAATGATTTTATGAAGACACTTAGAGTAGTCAGTGTGATGGGGNGCGTGGCCTGATGTTGTGTCAGGGAGGGTATAGGCTGGAAATGAGGAAAAGGCGCTTCACCCAGAGGGTAGTTGGGTACTGGAACCGGGTCCTCAGGGAAGTGTTTACAGCACCAAGCCTGACAGAGATCATTAAGTGTTTGGGCAATGCTCTCAGGCACCACTTTTGGGCGTGGTGTTCCGTAGGGCCTGGAGCTGGACTCGATGAACCTTGCGAGTCCTTTCTTACTTAGAATAACCTTTGATTTTGTGTAAATATTAACTTCTGAGGGGAAAATAAGCAGCCTTAGACTGTCTTCAGCTCAGTTTTAAACCATCTCCAGTGGTTTGTTCTTTGTGAACATACTGACATCTTGTGGTTCCAATCTGAAACTGACTGGTTCACATTCAGAAGAGAAATTTCCACAAGGGATAGTCTAATCTTTTACCTAAGTTGCATTATTTTTGCTGATTCCATGAAGGTAGGGAAAAAACATATGTTAAACTTAAAAAGAAGAATTTTTTAAAAAACAGCTGTTTCTAAAGTGGCTGAACAGACTCTGAAACCTGGACCACTGAAGTGCAGGAATTCATAGTTTCTAGCAGAATTACCAATGGTGAGATTCAGCTCTGTTTCCATCATTCACTGCACTGTCTTCAGATAGAGGGAGGTGAAGTGGTTGTCTGGGGGGTGCTGACTCAGCGTGATCCAGCCTTGTCCTTCTCCCCAGGCCCCTGGATCAGTGCACCCATGCACTGACAGAGACCACTGCTGTGATCATGCTTACCTAGAAGATCTGTTCTGTTCATGCCAAAGAGCATTTCCAAATGTTGGCTAAATTAAGACTAAGGGCTGGCTGAGTAACATGTGACATTCAGGCCACAAAACATCCTGTTTGTCACTAAAAATCTCAACTTTTAAATACAAGGAGTTTTTAAAAAGTCTGTGTTATGGCTTCAATGGAAACTGTAATGAAAGGGAATAGACAAGATGTGAAGAAGAAAGGCAGCAGATACAATGTTTGGCTGTAAGGATTATTAATTTGTCATGGAGCTATTCCAACTAAACCATGCAAGTGGTTCTTCTGAGCTGCATGAAAAAAGACCTTTTTCCCTGAAAGTGGTAGTCACAGTGAGGGGAAGAAACAAGTAACAGGAATGCTCTTAAAACCCACAAATTCTATGTGATCAACTTCTCACTCTGTCAGCCAGTGAAAAGTGGACCAGGTGTACACAAAACAGTCATACATTATGCATGCAAACTACCTGTGACAAGAGCTGCTGTGTCCTTGCATGGAGCTTGTGGGTGAACAACAGCACTTGGAAGAGGCAAAGCCCAAGGAGCCTGCAGTCCCTCCCTATGGGGCAAAGTGCACCCCTCATGGTCAGTGTGCCCCAGGCACACTAGCAAACTGCTACACAGGCAATTGCTCTGCCCCTTCCCTGGCTTCCCTCCATCACTGGCCCCAGGCACGTTTTCTTCAAAACGTGTACAGCCAAAACACGCTCATCTAGAGACAGGCTGACATTTCTAAACCCTCCCTCTGCTTGACACAGGAGGAAGGTACTTGTGTCAGGAAGGTAACCATCTCAGCATGCAAAGAATTGCTGAGACAGGAAAGTTTTGTCCCTTACAGTCTTTGTTTAGACACTCAGTTTTTCCTTTGCCTTAAAACAATCCTATTGATATCTCTTTGGAACAAATTCTCTAGATTCATTTCTGTGTTGATTTAGCATCACTTCTCTTTTTTTTTTCATGTAATGTCTAAATGATTTTATGAAGACACTTAGAGTAGTCAGTGTGATGGGGAGCATGTACAATATTTATTCCCAGCCATCAAAACATGCAGGAATGTCTTGCCTAAAGCCATGGTAGCCTTTGTGGATAATTAGGTATGAGGGTGTGTCTGAGGCTCAGGCTGTAATTACCATTCACATCTCTCTAGTGATGCCTGTTACACTGCAACTTATATTCCCTCTGAGACACCCTTGTTACTGTCAGGAACACTGTATGAGGAAGAGAAATTGTACAGAGTACTACAAGTCTTACTTGTTCATTTCAATGCCTCTTGAAAAAGAATAAATAAATAAATAAATAAATAAAGCCTTCATCTTGCAAGGGAAACTATTCCAGTTTGCTTGAGAGTTCAGCAATAATACTGCATTGAATAGGTAGTCATTTCTTTCTCTAGCCAGTGGACATTGCCTGCTTCTCCTGAAAAGAGCATTCCAGCTGCACACTGCTAAAATTATCTTCATGACTGGAAAGCTCAAAGTATTTGCACCAGAGGAAAAGGCTGCAGATCATACCTCTGGTCATTTCTATTAATGCTTAGTGTATCTTGCTCTCAATGTCAGCCTTTCAGGAGCTGTGGATAGTGTTTTACTCTAAGACCCATACAGCAGTCCTCAGGAAGATCTGTGTGGTGCCTTAGTTCATGGAGGGTCTGCTGCATTTTAGGTACTTTAGGATGTTTTTTTCTTAGAGCCCAAGAACTTGCCGCCCTTGAGAAATGTAAGCAACCTTTAGAAGATAGGAACCTTTAGAAGATACATTTTACAATCTGCAAATACAACGTGTCATAAAATCCATGTCAGCCTCTCCTCCTGGCTTTCACTGCCAGTTTGGCTGAACCTTAGTGATGCCCACAAGGAGACGGTCTGGCACGGCACACAGCCACCCACAGCAAAAGTTTTCGTGTGTGTGGGCTCCTTTGATCTGGATGGCAGGCTGACTTTGTGACAGAGGGAGCAACAAGCAAATGTCAGGCTGTCAGCTCTGACCAGAAATAAGCTGTCTGGGGAGTGGAGGACACAGCTGGGTGGAGAGGCTACCCTGCAGGTTTGGCCTCTCTTGGAGCTCTGAGGTGCTCTCCCCAGCTCTGTAATATAATCTCTCCCATTCTTCCGTAAGTGATCTCAAATGCTTGTGAGAGAAGGGATCTAAGTAAAATTACTATAAAATGTTGTTTCAACTCATAAAGTCCCTGACAAGGGAAAAAATAAGAGCAGCAAATAGAAGTCACACAAAATTGGGTCTGGGAGAAGATCTCATCTGCTTCAATGGATTTTGAATCAGCCTTTCAAAGCCCTTCAGAACTTCATTTTGCCCTTACTGCTTTCAGCATCATTCTATGTCCCTTCACCTGAAATGTTGTGACACCAGCAATTCTGATGGATATCTCTTTGTATGCATCTACCTGGTCCTCAAATAAGGAGTCACTTCCTATGGCTTAGCTGTGATTGAAGTGGTAGCAAATGCTGCAACCAGGCAGAGAGTAGAGTGAACAAGAAAAGAGAGACAAAGTATTTTCCCATCTCTTCACTGACAAGATTGTCATTCTTCTACCATCCTGAAATGGAGAGGAAAACTTCCAAAAAGGAGTAATGCTGGGCTGAAACAGACAAAAAGTATTATTGACCTTTAAATGAAAAGGGCTATTTTTCAACTTGTCAACAGACTAATCTTTCTGGAAAAGGCTTCATAGGAAAAGGCCACTTGTTGCCTACTCTATCTACTCCACTTTACCCTGCCTCTTGAACTATGAGGACACATGAGATTATCCCAGCAGGCAGAAGTGACTAGCTGCTTAGTTTATTGACTTTCTTTGCCTCATTTGTGCCGCTTATTTCAAATCACTTGTGGGTGTAATGAAAATAATGATCTCAGTAGCTCATGGGTGCTTAGATTCTGCTCAGACCCCTTGGGCACTAGAGCAGCTTCAAAAGTCATTATGCCTATAGTATGTCAGTAATTGAATATTTGTAGTCTGCCTAACTTTAAGCCTTTCTAGTATGTATCTCTGAAAAAAAAATCATAAAATATGCAATAATATCTTAAAATGCCTCCTCTCCCCCAAGCAGATGGCGAAGTCCTGACTTAATCCATCTTCACCAGATGTTGCAAGCATGCTGTGTTCTACAGAATCAGACAGGCAAGCACAGAAATTGGTCTTTTTCAGGTTTGGATCACATTTTTAAAAAGCATTTGTGTTAGTGATCATCCAAGAAAACTGCTAATGCTTGCCGCAGTTTCGCTAGAGCATCACCAGAGGGTGGCAGGACACTTGGTTGAGGCCACTGCTGCTGACTTGCAGTGCTGCGTTTGTACAGACACCCATCTCAGCTCACCCTGCATTTGTTCTCTTGATCCACAAGAGAAGTTAGCCTCCTAAAAGAGTAATAGTATTTACTATCTTTATCCTCTTGAAAGACAGCACAGAAAATTGGGACTGAAATCTGAAGAGTTTTTGTTGTCACTCTTGTATGACAGCATGCCTCACTGCTCAGATTTAGTGGAAAGACTACTTACTCTTCTCATGCAATTCCAAGAGCAGTTGCTGTTCTCTGACCTTCTACCTTCAAGAGCAAATGCACTGAAATAGGACTTCAGTGTCCTATTGTCTTCTACATATTTCAGAGCTATTGCTACAGAAAGCAGGTTCTGGAATGCTAGTTTCCAGAATGGACTTCGCACAACTTTATGTGGTTGCTGCTTAGTTGTGAGTACTTGCAGGACCCAAGGTACTTCCTTCTACATAGCAGACTTCTTCCAGCATTGATGATCTTGGAGGGTTTCCCAGATAGGACCAAAGTGGTTCTTGTCAAGAAAGAAAGAAAGCCAGGAAAAGAGAAAGACATGTATGTCTCCCAGAAACTTCAGTGCACTTCAAACACTTCCCACTCACTGGCATGAAGATAGAGAACTACAATGTTCATAGGTGCACTGGCACGTTTTTATTTTTCACTGCTGCCTTTGCCTGCTCACTTTGGGATGTCTAGGAACACCTCTGCAGAAGGAGAAGGCCAGCCTCAGTGGAGACACTCGGCTCATCTAGCAGCTACTACACCAGGCTGTGTGAGGCTTGGCTGGACCAAGCCCTTTACAGATAACCTTTTCTCCCTGGAGGAAAGAGGATATTTTCTTCACCATGTCAAAAAAATGCTGTGGGCATCAGTTAATGTTCAGCAACTGGATCATACAACAGTGACTTGAACAGTTTTGGTCAGTTCCCACTAGATGATGCTGTGGCCCCTCCAGGGAAGAGGGCTATTGATGTTACAAGGGGGGAAGTACATCCCTAATTTTAACTACAAGTTTAGCTGAAGCACTCTTTCTGCTCATCCATTCACATCCAAACCCTACTCTTCATCTTATACTAAAAGCATTCTAAGCAAGGTATTTTGCATAGATGACAAGATGATGTGCCAAGATGACCTCCCACTTATTTAACAGGATATTCACACCTGGGTGACAGCAGACTTCCAGTATCTGGAAGCCTGAAGTTCCAACTCTCTTCTGTCTTCCTCCTTTCTTCTGCATGGGACATTATTTAGGGTATTTTAACATTGGAGTTTGGTGGTCTATTTCCAGAATATATTTGCATCAATCAAGCAGGGCAGATGTCCAAAAATCCTGCCTCATTTGACTGGGAACTGAAACGACTCTTCTGGTAAATCTGTGATGTGGTAGCAATGGGGATCATAATTTTAGGAAAACAAACCTAATTATCATCTTTCACGTTGTAGTGGTTGGGGAAAAAATGAGAGGGAGGGAAGTTGTGTGCATATTCTCTGTGAGTGACTTTCTTAACGACACTCTCATTGAGAGTGACTTCTGCCAAATGCTGTTTATTTTTTGCTGTCAAATCTGTCTGAATTAATCACAAACAACTTGATTGAAAAGTGAGACTTGTTCCCCTCTGCTTCCTAAGTGACACAGATTGAGTGTGAGAAACAGCCTGCCAATGGCTCCATCAGGAATCCTGTGTCAGTGCAACAGCTGAAAAATAGAATCGGTGCAGTTATATGGCTGGAGCTTGGAGAAGGCTGTGCTCTACAAAACTCTTGTCTATGGAGCTGTTCTTGCACTGCTGGAAAATTCAAAGGAGAAATAAGGCAAGAATCTTATTCAGCCCAGACTGATCATACACAGCTTACAACTGAGAGAAATTAAGCCTGGATAGCAGTAGATATGAATTTGGGAAGGCATATGAAACTAGTGGACAAGAAAAATATGAGGGAGTGGTACACCAGATTTAATTAATTGTGTTCATTTCCGGAATCACAAAAATTTTACAGGCTTTAATACAATCTTCATGGAGTAGCTGGACTCCAAAAGAAGCAGTCCTCAGTCTCTCATCCTGTGAACACATCCTTTTCTACAGTGATCTGTTCAGTATGTATTGGTGGTATTTATTCTGCCCTTACAGATTAAATAAGGAATTCTTCTTACTTACACTTATGACATAAAAAATAAATTTACTCTGAAACACAGGCTGTGACTTTTGTTTCCTCTCTTCTTTTCTCAAGACATCCAAGTTAAATGTGTCTGCCTCAAAGTTACCTGATTCGTCCTTGGCTTTCCAGGTACTGCACAAGGAGTTAGATCCATATTTGACCAAGTCACATGGTCAGTGCTGTAGCTATCAAGGTCTAGTTATAGGTGTAAAGATTTTTGGCTGGCAATACTTGACGACATACAAATTCTTTCTGGGCTTGACCATAATGCACAACTTCGGTGCTGCATTTCACACAACTGCAAAAAGTAAAGTACTCAAGCGAAAGTGAACCATCTTATTTGAGCTACCCTTTCCTGGATTAGCTGTTGACAAATGGGAAGCATAAATAGTATTTTAAAACCTAAGGGTAAAAGCAGAAGATTAGCATGCTAAGTGGTTTCAGATGCTTCCACATGAGCAGCCAAAGCAGTGCTCAGGAAGCCCTTGTTCTCCCCTGTGGGAGACTCAGCAACCACCATCAGTTTTTTATCCCCTCATGCACATTTTTACAGGGCAGAGGCCTGTATGAGGACGAATTACAGGGGACAAAAGCTTTGTGCCAGCCTATCTCTTCCACTTAATCCCCATAGGGGGCACCCTATAGTCATTGTGCTCTTTCCTACCTGCCTAACACCTTTATTCAAGAGAAAAGAAAAATCAAACTTCGTAAACCAACATACAAAGCCAGAAACACTGGGGATTAACTGTATCATAGTCTTAGAAATCTAGAGGATTTTGCACAGCCATCCTCTTCCTTTGCACTGCTAATGCTTTGTCTAAAAAATCCTTGTCAGTTTGACAGAAAGAGCTAATTCTATGCAAAGACACTTTATGATTTAACTGACACTAGAATGGTGAAAATCTGTTTGTTCTCTGTACCTCAGATTCTCTAAGACAAGTATCATGGCTGTGATCCAGCCAAGCTTTTAGTATGAATCTACACTCTAACTATGTGCATCATCCTATCAGATGCAAGAAGTAGCAAAAATAAGAGCCATGACAAAAGAAATGTTCACTGGATTGCATATATATGAATTTGTCTCTTTAAAATGGATGCTGAATATCGTCCTTGCATGTGCTTTTCATTGGTCCTCACTTGAACAGAAAGCTTCTTTAAGAAATTTTTTTGAATCGAGCAAGTGGGAGCAAAGGGAAACAGATTTAGAAATGGCCCTGAAACAAGTAAATGACAATTTCAAATTAGCATGAACTTGGAAAAAGTCTGTACAAACTTTTCATAGGTTTGCAGAGTGAGTCTTGTTCTGCATTATTTTTGGAATCTGGATGGGGTTCCTCCACTTTCATTTCCAAACCTCTTTGGCTGTCTGGACAGACCTCTCAGGCTATCCCATCCCTGGGTGGTATGTCCAGGTCAGACTGCTGTTCCAAGGCTCTGACCTAATAATTGCTATGTTTTAACAACACCCCTGGGAGTGAGCTTTCCCTCCATGTCTGTCTTTAGGATGGGTGGGAAACAGACTTTCAGCTCTCAAACATGCATTGTGCTCTGTTCTTCCTGACTTTGTCCAGGTTAGCAGCATGCACACAGTCAAGAACTCAGGTCTTGTGGTGACAAGCTAGATATGGCTTACAACAGAACATGTCCTGCCGCACTAGTACGTGGCATATTTTATGATAAACTGTAAGGCTGCTCTATCACAATTGTTGTACTTTGAGGCACCTGAATGAAACAAGACTTTCCCTCTTGGCACTGTTGAACAGCCAGTGCTAAACAGCCAGTGCTTCCCTTACAAGCAGGGAAACATTCCAGTTATGTAAACAGCAGAGAAGTATTTTTTTTTCCTCTGCATTCCTAGCGTAAGCTGGCTTTAGCTGACTCCATAACTTCTGTGCATGCTGTTCCCTTTGCTGCCTCCACACACACAAATTGATTTTTTTAAAACCACAGCCTGCTAAGTAACCATACTTAAGCGAGGGGTTTCAATGTGTTCTTGCAAAAGCCAGCAAAAGATTTTGAAAAAAAAAGAGTGACCAGCTCTGAAATGCATTTCCAAAATAAGGAAAAACTGCTATGCTAGATGAGGCCAAATGCTGCTCTGAGCAGCAATTGTTTTCAACAACCGTTGCTAATGGCAGTTGAAGAAAACTTCACAACAGGACAAGTTAAGACCTCCTTTTTTTCCTCCTGCTTTTCTTCTTCTTCTTCTTCTTCTTCTTCTTCTTCTTCTTCTTCTTCTTCTTCTTCTTCTTCTTCTTCTTCTTCTTCTTCCTCTTCCTCTTCCTCTTCCTCTTCCTCTTCCTCTTCCTCTTCCTCTTCCTCTTCTTCCTCTTCTTCCTCTTCTTCCTCTTCTTCCTCTTCTTCCTCTTCTTCCTCTTCCTCTTCCTCTTCCTCTTCCTCTTCCTCTTCCTCTTCCTCTTCCTCTTCCTCTTCTTCCTCTTCTTCCTCTTCTTCCTCTTCTTCCTCTTCTTCCTCTTCTTCCTCTTCCTCCTCTTCCTCTTCTTCCTCTTCTTCTTCTTCTAGTACTGACTACAATAAAGATTAATAGCCATACATAGTTCTCTTCCTTGAATCCATTGAACCTGTTTTAACCTGCTAATGTCACTGTCCTCTGCAAGATTTCATCCTAGTAATTTTCTGTCTGAATTCTGTAGTGTGTATAGTAGAGAAGAGATCAAAAAAGGAGGGAAAGAACAAATTTTTGCTGGTTTAAATTGGCTGCTTCTCATTTCATGTCAGTTGCCTCTAACCCTTGAATTATTAGCAGTAATAAGTCTCAATCCTTTACACTTTCACTTTTTATAGTTACCTTTTCAATCATTGTGTTCCCAGAAGCAAGAGTTATTTCACATGTGTGATGGTTTTTCTGTTCTTTTGTTTACTTTGAGATGAGGCAAGAAAATAGGCACATAATGTTACTGATCTGGCTACATGACCAGTTCATAGAGGACTGCAATGCTTTGTTTTCTATCTTTCTCTTCGTAGCTATAAGAGAAAGCTGCATTTTATTCCCCCCCC